>VDFB02281492.1:552990829-553042634 GCA_007258455.2 Sequoia sempervirens
TTTTTTTCTTTTTTTTCTTTTTTTTGATTTTCACTAAGACGCCTGTTTGCCAGGTTTTCATCAGTGTGACCATTTTTTTAGGACATTTTTTGATTTTTTGGTTTTATACCTTGCAAGATTTATGCATTATTTTTTTTGAGATGGGAGTTGTTCATGGGATCCTGCAAAGGTTCCATTTCGGGTGTTGATAACTGATATGCCCCTGACTTATAGCTTGTTGTGATGATAAAAGGTCCCAACTAGTTGGGTTCAAATTTTCCTTTGCCATTTGGATTTGGAATGTTCTTTTGATTCTCCTTTAGGACAAGTTCTCCAACCTAGAATGTCTGGCTCCTAATCTTTTTGTTATAGTTCCTCTTGAGTTAGTTCTGATAGACTTGCAAATGATTTAAGGTGTCCATACACCACTCATCCAGTAGCTCCAACTCATTCAGTCTTGATACCTAGTATTCTTCATCCGTGATGAGGTTTTGCAGTGATATTCTCAATGACGGGAGCTCGATCTAGATGGGGGGTATGTGTAGGATCATCATGGAAAAAAATAGTCTGGCGGCAAAAATTCTGAAAATCAGAGTTAGGCAACTTGACATAAAAATTTGAATAATTATCTATATTATTTCAAAAATATGTAAGAATAGAATCTATAGAAAATTGAATGTAGTTTCTAAACTACTAGGCTTATTTAAAAATAAATAAAATGTATTTGGTGAAAATTTGAAATTTCAATGCAAGAGTACTTAAATTTCAGGGAAAAAATACGAAGTAGGTGTCTGTCTGACCACCTTAACCTAATAAAATGATAATATTTTTTTATAAGATTTTATATATAAGTAGAGGACTCATGTCTGGATGTGATGCATATTTTTTTTGTAATTTTTTTCCAAGCAAAATAATTATTAATTATGAATTTTTATTACAACTTTATACAGTAAAGAACTCAGATGTCCCACCACCTTAACTGGTCAAACCTTGAAATTCATTTTTCTTTTTAATCCTATAGTATGAATGTGACATATGGTTTGACTCAAAAATGATACCGCTTTGAAAGTTATAGATGTTTTTCAATCAGCCATCAATCAAGATGAGTCATAATTTGAATAAAAAATAATTACTTATTAAATTAAAAGAAGCATAATTTCGAGCCAGGAAAAGTCGAGAACATCCTTTAAAACCCTCATTTCATCAATTTGGGTGAAAAAAATGGCCACCACATACCATCACACTGTTCATCATGATCCTGCACATACCCTGGGTAATATGGCTTCTGATCCATAGACCAGGGAGAATGGGGTGGCACCTTTGTGTGTGCAGATGCTAGTTCGATAGGCCCAGAGGGAAAGATTTAGCTACAGATGCTAGTCATGACCTGCTTTATTGACTATCTTTTTGAGGACTTTTAGAATGTTTTTATTGGTGGCTTCTACTTGGCCATTTCCTTGGGGATAATATGGAGTGGAAAAATGATGTATTTTGAATTTTTCGTAAAGGTCATGAACATCCTGATTCTTGAAAGGTGTCCCATTATCTAAGATAATAGCTTGGGGAACACTGTGTTAGCATATTAAGTAGTTCAGGATGAGCTTTGATATTTTATTTCTAGTGATGTATGTCATGAGGATGGCTTCCACCCACTTGGTAAAGTACTCGTTGGTGGTTATGATAAATTTGTGGCCACTAGATGAGGTGGGAGTGATTTTCCCAATGAGATCAAACCCCCATTGCGAAAAGGGCCATGGTGTGACAATTGGATGGAGCTCTTGAGCTAGAGCATGGATGAGGTCCCCCTGATACTGACATTGTAGACACCTTCTGACGTAGTCATGTGCTTCTCTTTCCATAGTAGGCCAATAGTACCCCTTCCTCAGCAATTTCTTGGCCAAGGTCATTTTGCTCAAGTGTGAACTACAAATACTGTTATGTACCTTAGTTAAGGTGGTCAATGCCTCCTTAGCATTTAGGTAGTGTAATAAGGTTCCTTCGATGCTCCTATGGTAGAGGGTATTTCCTAAGATGAAAAACTAGGATTCTTTCTTGACAAAGGTTTTCTCAATGTTTGCGGTTATGTTAGCTAGGAGGAATCCTACTCTCAAATAAGTGTGTATGTCATGGTGCCAAGGATCACTAGGACCAACAATTTCGCACACAAATTTTGACTTTGTTACCTCGAATGCATGCACGAGAAGCTGTTCTAACAGGAATTCATGTTTTGGGACATTGCGAGGGATGTCTAGTAGGGATCCAATCATTGCCAAGGTGTCTACTACTCTATTATTCAATATGAGAATTTTCTCAAATGTGATATCAATGAATGATTCTTTGAGGTTCTCTACCAACTTTTTGTATAGAGTTAGCTTATCATCATTTTTTTGGTACTCATTGTTCACTTGATTGATTATCAGCTGAGAGTCTCCATATACCCTAAGGGCCATGATGTTCCACTGCACTGCTATTATGAGACCTATGGTTAAAGACTCATATTTTGCAATGTTGTTAGTGCAGAGGAATTCCAACTTGTATGATCTTGGTATACAATCTCCATGTGGGGTGATGAAGAAGACACCAACTCCTGATCCATGCTACATGTAGGAACCATCAAAGTAGAGTTTCCAGTGGTCAGCTATGCTGAGATTGAAGATGGATTCATCTGGAAACTCTGATATGAGTGGATTGTCTAAATACATGGGTGCTTCTACAAGCTGATCTGCGATCACCTGGCCTTTTATTACTTTTCATTCCATGTACTCAATGTTGTATTTAGGACCCACTTGGCCATCCTTCCTATGAGCATTTCCTTTGACAGTCCTGTACTTTAGGGGGTTGATCTTGGCAATGAGTTTGATTTTTTTTGCCAACATGTAGTGTTTGAATTTTTGTGAAGAAAACACTACTGCTAGACTGGATTTTTTGATGAATGAGTAGTTTAACTCATGCTCAGCCATTGTGTGGCTGATGTAATAGATGGCCCTCTCTATCCCATTTTCATCGTGCTAAGGTAGGAGAGCACTGAGGGCTGTTGTTGTTGTTGATACATAGAGGATTAGTGGCTTTCTTGGGATCGGTGGCATGAGGACTGGAGGTGTGAGTAGATATTATTTGATTTTGTAGAAGGCTTCATCACACTTTTCATCCCACTTGTACATTACCCCCTTGTGGAGTAGGTTATAATAAGGGATTTTCTTGTCTACCAGCTGTGCTATGAATTTGCAGATGGACTGAAGCCTGCCTTGGAGGCCTCTCAACTGTTTCAATGTTTTGGGTGCCTCCATCTCGAGGATTGATTTTACCTTGGAGGGATCTATTTCAATACCCCTCATTGAAACTATGTATCCCATCAGCTTTCCTGACTGTACATCGTAGATGCACTTCTTTAGATTTAAGCGGACCTTGTATTCCTCTAGCCTGTCAAAAATAGCACTCAAGGTTGCTATATGATCTCTCCTCTTTCTGAATTTTTTAGGATGTCATCAATGTAATCTTCAATAGTTTTGTGGATCATGTCATGAAATATTAACATCATGGCTCTTTGGTAGGTGGTCCCAGTATTCTTTAGGCCGAATGGAATCATCTTCCAACAGTAGGTCCCCCATGGACAAGTGAATGCCATTTTATGTTGGTCTTCTTTGGCAATCATTATTTGGTTGTAGCCAGAGAAAGTTTCCATCAGAGAAAGCATTTCATGTCCCGCTATCATGTCCAAAATCATGTCAATGTTAGGCAACGAGAAATCATCCTTCGGGCATGCTTTGTTTAGGTCTCTGAAATCCATGTAGATTTGGATGCCCCCATCGGGTTTTGAAATAGAAACCAAATTTGATACCCACTCCGGGTAGTCGATTGGTCATATGAATCCTACATCTAGTAGCTTCTTCAATTCCATTTTGACTAACAAAGCAATCTGAGGATGCATTTTCTTGAGCTTTTGTCTAACGGGCTTTGCTTTGGGGTAGACTGCTAGATGATGGACCACAATCTCTGGATCAAGCTTGGGCATGTCAACATAGCTGCATGCAATGTTGACCTTTCTCTCCTTTAAGAAGGCTTCTAGGAGCTCTTGTTCCTCTAATAGTAATGACTTAGCATAGAATGTGATGTGCAGGGTTTGATGTGTCCCTAAGTTGACTGGGTTGCACTTTTTGGCTAGAACCACTGATTTTTCATGATGTAGAGTTCTGAGAGGAAGATTGAATCCCCCATCCTTAGGTACCTCAAAGAGGTTTTCACCATCAGATGTGTCCTTTAGTTTTACTATTTTTGGGTTGGAGAGTGCCATAGTGTGGTTTTCACTCAAGGACCTAGAGATTATTCTTAGTTTTTCACTTTTACAACTGAGGGATTCAATCATTTCCCCATAGTATACATGTGTGTCCAGCTCAATGATAAATCCATCTTTATGATCCCCACATGGAATATTATCCTACAGTCCCATGAATTCCAAGAGCCCTTCATCATTTTCTAATGTGTCGAGAATTAGTGGTCCTCATCGGTTGTAATCGATGAGCTAGGGGTAAACTAGGTTGATTTCATGGTTTTGACTGGTTGACTCAAATGACATGGTACTAAGCATGAGGATAGAGGAATTATCGAAGATCCTAGGTAAATCAGTTATGGAATCTACCTCATCACTACTACTACAAACATCGGTTATGTCAAATGTGAAAATATCTAAAGGCGGACCAGTGGATACAGGTAATTGAAGGGTGGCTGTCATTTGCTAAGGATTTTTTACCTTCTCAACCAGGGGATTTCGGCCATGTATGGTTATAATCGGAGGGGTAGATCCAAGGGAAATATTTTTTATTCACATCTCAGGAATTATGGGTATTAGAAACCCGTTGTCATTTTGTCCAAGCTTTCTATTTCTATCATAGCTAGCCCATTATGAGAATCATTTGTAAGCCTTTACTGCTATCATCCATAGGTAGATCGGCTTCTGGTCTATTGTCTTGGTATAGGAGATGGGATGGGTCCTCTGCTATTATCTCTTGGCTGAGATCTCCCCAACTTCAAAAGTTGGAGGAGCCTAGTGTGAAGTTTTGGGATGAAGAAGAATCATTTGATTGTGGTCGTCCTTGTGACCTGGGAGATTGTGGTAACTCTCCTACCATAAAAGATTTTTTTGGGATTGTATAGTGTCCACAACCATTGCCTTGGATAATAACCTTGATGTCAGAGATGGCAGGGATGGCAGGTGTCTCTGTTGCAGAAGTGGAGGCGAGAGTAGTTGGGTCAATGTATGGGGTTGATGAGCCTTCATCATTTTTTGGCACTTGGGTGATTTTGTAATATTTGGCTTCTAGGCTCTTGTAGTAAGAAAAAGGTTTTGGATCCCCATGGATAGTGACCTCTTGGCCTTGGTATGTGAACTTGACACATTGGTGGAAGGTGTATGCCATTGCTTGCATCCCATGGATCCACAAACGTCCCAGGAGAATGTTGTAATGTAAATCAAGGTCAAGGACCTGACAGGTGGCTTCCATAATTGTTGGCTATACTTGAATAGGGAGTTGGATAGTGCCCTGAGATACTCTTTCTTGATCATCATATGCCCTGATTGTGATGCCTTTTCGTTTTTCGATGGAATCCTTTGAGATTCCTATATTATTTATGAGTTTGAGGTAAAAAATGTTTAAACCTATGCCTCCATCCACCAAGACCCTCTTGACTTTGTTCTTATGCACTAGGACCTCTATATGGAGTACGCGATTATGAGATGGTTGGGCAAGAAAGTCTTGATCAGAGAATGTAAGAAGATTTGGGGTAATGATGTTTTCGACCATAGCTTAGAATTTTTTAGCATCAAGATCCATAGAGATGGTGGATGAAGCCAATGCTTCTTCAAGGATATTGTTTTGGGTTGATGATATCTTCAGTAACTCCATGATGGAGATCTACGTTGGGGTTCTTTTCAACTGATCAAGGATATTATAGCCACTGGGAATAGATCTCAGGTTAGAAGTGGGTGTTCTAGGAGGCTGAGATGAATTTGTGATGGTGATTTTTCCTTCTCTTGTGGCAACTCCACAATTAGCGTGGGCTCCTTTGATGGTGATAACCGTGCAATACTCATCTAGGGATGCGACAACATGGTCATATACATGATTGACACTTTTGAATGTTCCCTTTGTTGTTATGATTGGGTATCAGATTCATGTAGATTTTGAGATTCCTATTTCCCGCTGGCTGCTCCACATTTATCATTTTTTGATCAATGAGGTCTTGAATTAAGTTTTTCAACCTCATACAATTAGTAGTTGTCTGTCCCTTGATTTTATGGAAATCACAAAGGTGATTTTCATTGTAACATGGTAGTTTCACCAAGGGTTCTTGATAATTATCATAATTGGGGATTGTGATGAGTTTTTCCGCAACTAGTCTCGTCATAATGGATCCAGCTGATTCCCCAAGGGCTGTGTATTTTTGCTTGGGGGATTTTTTGTTTCACCGAGGTGGGCCCCTTTGATCGTTCACATTGTTGATCATTTGATTGTTTGGATGTTGAATCACCATGTTAGCTTGGCGATTGTTTTATTTTTATTTTGAGGTTGTTGCTCGGGTACTGGTGTGTTTTGAAAAGGAGCACTGATGAGAACTTTGGCATTGACAACACCATCATTGGTAATGTTTCTATTTTTCACCCACGTGTGAGGTTTGTTGTTGTAGCTAGTGGATGGGTGATTGTTTTGTTGTTTAGGATATGTGGGTGTCCCTCCTTGTGCCATAAGGTCTCGTTCAATGTTAAGTTCCTTGGAGATCAATTGATCATATGCGGTGATCCCTTGCACCTTGAGATGGAATTCCAAGGCTCCTTTGAGATTGAAGATGATAGAATACTATAATAGCAAACTGTAATGCAAAAAATGCCCAAAAAATGCCTAAAAATGTAGATTAAAATGTGAAGGTGGACTGATTCACATAGGATGGCGAATGAGTCCAGGTATGAGATTTTTTTGTGTTTTAAAAAAAAAATATAAACCCTAGGATGCAAAAACAAAACAAAACCTAATTGAATGTTGATGGAAAGGAAACTTAGGATGCAAGATGCAATTGAAATCAGAAATATAATGTGTTCAAAATGTAGGTTCATGTCAGGTTCACCAAAATGAATCATCAATTTGGAGGTTCTATTGGCTTCTCTTGCACTCTTAGGATCTTTCACCTAAAAGGAGAGAGATAAAACCCTAAAATTGAGGTGGTTCACTCAAATAAAGGGATGTATGATGGAATTATGAATAAATGAAATGATGTAAATGCAAGTAAGTTATGAAATTGATTAGTTATTAATGCAAAACTAATGAAATATGAAATGTTTGAAAACACAGTGAGGTATGCAAAAATGAACTAAAAAAATACAAACTAATGCAAACAGAATTGAATGAAGTTTTTCAGAGTGCACCTGGAAGTTGATTACTAATCTTGGAAGGTTTTGGAAACTATCAAAAATCACTGTAAATTACTAGTGGGACTCATTCGCCACTGATGGCGAATCAGTCCTCCTACTGGTGAAAACACTTAAAATTGCTTTTCAACTCTTAGGAACTAGATTATGACAAAATAAAAAATTTCAACCTTTAGGTGGGACTCATTCATCACTAATGGTGAATTAGTCCTCCTCCAAAATCTTCAAATTCAAGAGTCAATCCTGTAGGTCCAGATCTGGACTTGTCTTCTTGTCGGGTTGACGGGGTGAAATATGCATAAAATGGGTTGTAGGTTGTCTACAATCTTGAATTAGGGTTTGGTTGACTTGAAACACTTTGTTGACTTGTTGACCACCTTTCAACACCTATTTTCTTAATAAATTTGCATACAAAATTCTAGAAACACACATACAAAAGAGGAAAAATGGTTAGGGGTTAGAGTAAGTCAAATCCCATTTTGGTAATCAAACCCTTAATAAAGAAATGAAATGAAATGAACAAGGAATGATGAATAAAGAACATTCAACTGTCCTAAAACCACCAAAAACCTCGTTGTAGAAGTTTGAAGATATGTCAATGGTTGCTCCAAGATACTTGACAATTGCTTGATTGAATGATGCTTTGATTGAATGGAATAATGTAAATTGATGTGGAATGAGTGAATGCAAGTGAATTAGGTGAATTCTTGATTGAATTAGGAGTAAAATGGGTAAGAAAACACTTATTTATACACTCTTATACCCTAATAACCCAATAATACCACATCACAGACCGACATAAGGTCTTTTTGAATAAAAAACTGAAAGAAAATTTAAATTATTTTGAATTTGGAGCCAAGAGGGACTCATTTTCCACCCATGGCGAATGGGTCTCACTCTAGGCTTCTAAGTGGGTGTCAAGAATTGAGTTGCATTTAATGTTGTTTGTCGGGTTTACATTCAAAAATACACTTAATTAAGTCTTATGAGTGCGTAAAGGGGTCAAACAAAGCATAAGAAAGGTTTAAGTAGTGATAACAAGCCTAGAAAAGGGTGAAATCTTGTTGCAATACTTTACAACACTTTAAAATATGACTTGATAAGGGATAAAAAGGAAATTTTTAGGTGAATTATAATGAGAAGAGTCTAGAAATGTTTAGGAATGTGTTACAACACTTCACAAGACACCATAATTTGAATATTTAGGACCTAATATGAATGTAAAAGTTACATTGAAACATTAAATCAAAGAAAAATAGATCAAGCATCACAAGAGAAAGGCCTAAAAGACCATGAAAATGTCAAAGATCCCTTTTTCTATTGTACATGATCATGGCTACAATGTCATTTGGTTGCACATTGGAAGGGATAGGAACTTGTTGTAAGGAAGTTTGAATCATGTCATGGTAATGAGGGGATGCTTGAATAAGGCCCCACAATGATATTTTAGCAGGAGTATTCTTAATTTGTTCAACAATATCATACTCCTTCACACTATGCAAAGGTAAACGGGGAGCACTAGGCAAAATGGGAATAGGAAAAGGTAAGGGTGTCAGGGTTGGCTATTGTGGTTGTGGGTTATTTGTAGAGTTGTAAGTATGAGCAACGGTATTATGAATCGACTGAGCTATGACAAATTATTCTTAGGTGGGTAAAGGATAAGTTTAGGTTTATTTTGAGTTTGTTGTTTGTGTGATGGTGGGTAAAGAGTTAGAGGATTCTTAGGATGTCCCATGGGGTATGTAGAAGGTCCATTATGAAAGGGGGATCTAATGGATGCTTGCACATTCATAACCTCAGTGGTCTTGGTTTGATTTTTTTTTAGTAAAGGTAAATCTAGAATCACCTTTTTACCATTACATAAGGAAGCCACATTACTATTGTTGTCATTTTCTTGCACCATGATGTTCTCCCTAGGAGGAGAGTTGTTAGGAGAACTATAAACCAAATGGTCTTGACATTTAGAGATTGGTTCTTCCAAAATGACTTCATCAGGGAATGATCAATAGTTGAAGTGTCTTGTTTATCAATAGTGGGGATATTAGTAGAAGGTTATATTTGTTTTCCATTTTTCTCTAAGGTCTCATTCTCTTGTGCCATATTATCTACCCTAGTAGGAGAGCTTGTAATATGTTCATCCATGGTTGGATTTTGTAAAGTAGCTTAATGTGCAAGTAGGGGAGGCATCAAGAGAAGGACCACTATGATTTTCATACTTACCAAATAGATCTTCCCATATGGTAGGAGCATCAAGGAAGGGAGGGACAAGATTCTCATGACTCTTAATAGGTATATCTTCTAACTCCAACCTATTCTCTTTACATCAAGGAGGGATATTAGGAGAAGGACAAGTTTGATTATCATGGCTATCTATGATATCATATTCTTTTGCTAAAACATCTTCACAACCAAGGGATGAATGGAGATTAGGTAGGGTGATGTTTAGAAATGTTTATAAGATCTCATCTTCTTGTTTTCTAATATCTTCCAAAGGGTGAGGAGGAGAGGGACAATAAAGACTCTCAATGCTTGTATCTTCTTTCACCAAGATACCTTCGTCACTAATAGGAGAGGTATTGGGAGAAGAACAAGTTTGTTTGTTATGATTTTCTACACTTGTATCCTCTTGCACATGTTATGACATTCTTACAAATCCGGTAGATACTAGGAAGGTATTCAACATGCTTATCAAAGGTTTTTCTTTGCTTTCCTAGATTATGACCATGAGTAGAGAAAATAGAATCATACAAGCCATTTTATATTCTAGAAATGTGTTCACTAAATGCTTGAAAAGAACACATGCTAACATGAGAAAGTAGATAAATTGCAATGCACTGACTTAAAGTGAAATGTTTAAATGCAATTTTTAGATTTGAAATAAGGTAATTTACTAATTATACTATGCAATGATATGGAAATTGAATGTTGTGAATGAAAATTTAAAATGAAACAATGCATGAAATGGACTAATTTAGGCTAGTTTTAGTGAAATGAATATAACAGAAAGTCAACCCAATGAAACAACTAACTAATGGTAGAAAATAGAAGCTTAAAAACAAGGTTTTAATTGTTGTAAAAGGTTGTTTCAAATTTTTTTTGGGACTGATTCACCTAAGGTGGCGAATGAGTCCCAGTAGGGATTTTTTTTCAAAAATTTCAAGAAGTTTCAATGGATTTTGATGCTTTTTATGTTGTATGATATGTATCCTAAGTGAAAATTCAATTTTTAGATTATTTTCAATGATTTAAGATGCAAAAATGCAACCTATATGCACTTTCACTAATGCAAAATTTTAGAAACCCTACATGCCAATTAACTCATGCAACCCTAATGCAAAGCCAATGCAAGCTAGATCTAGGATGATGATGGATTCCAAATAAGTAAAGAAGGTATTTGAAATGTAGGTTCACCAAAATGTAGTGAATGGAAATGGATGCTCCAGTTCCTTGACTAAATGGGGTACAAGGAGAGGGATCCAATTTCACAATTGCCACACTCAAGGGCACCTTAGAGATCTCAACCCAATAAAGGATATAAGATATTTGACAATAAGGTATCCTAGGATATGATTGAGACAAGAAAGGGGTTCACGACTAAGGGTAAACTTGGAAAACACAGTGTGATATGCAAAAGACCTACAAATGCAAGTAAAATTTAATACAAAGCTATGAAACTGGGAATGTGCACCTGGAATCTGAAGAGAGATGAAATGGAGCTCTGAAATCTTGAAAAGTCTAACTTTTTAGTCTAATGGGACTCATTTCACATTCTGGGCGAATCAGTCCTAGTTTTGGGAAACTACATCAAAACAGGTTTCGAGCAAATGGGTATCCAAAATTTTAAAGATTCTTGAAAAACACATATAGGGGGACTTATTCGCCACTCTTGGCGAATGAGTCTAGTTTGGATTGTTTGGAAATTCAAAGTCTAGATCTACTCTTCTCTATTTTCTCAATCTGTTCCTCTAGGTTCACGGATCTGAAACCCTAATTTCAAGGTTGTAGATGACCTTTTAGTGAATATTTTGACCTTACAAATAGGGAGATGACTCCAACAAGTTTGAAATCTATTCTTCAATCATCTCCAAGCCTTCAAACCACCTAGATCTACAATCACACAAAGAAAGAGAGATAAAATGTTGATTGTTAGGGGATAGGGGTTTGCCTTGGTCAAACACCTTTGAGGTAATTAAACCAAATGATGAAATAAGATAATGAAGCCTGAACATGAGATAATGAAATTAGAACCTTTCCATGATGATGGATCTTGATTTACTACAACAATTGATGAAGAATCTTGCTCTTGAATGCCTTGGAATTAAAATTGAATGTTATCTTAATGACCTTGTGAAGACTTGAAATGCTTAACCCTTGAGTGCTTGAATTGATGACATGAATACATGATGCTTACAGTTATGAAATGAGGATTTGAAAGCTTTCTTATATAGGAAATCCACCCACATGACCATTAATTTGATACCCAAGGCCAACATAGTAAAAATTTGAATTAAAAACCCACTTTTCCCACTCAAAGAATTAAAAATAGGCCAAATGGGACTCATTCACCATCCTAGGTGAATGAATCCCACCTAGATGGGACTCACTCACCCAAGGTGGTGAATGGGTCCCACAAGGGCTATTTTCCATGCTAAAGTGTCGGGGAGTGTAGATTTTAAGTTTTTATGTTGATATTGTTAGGTCTTTTATCAAAATATGCCATGGGGTGCACAATATTGGGTCATAGGGGCCTATTAATGATGATATTAAGGTCATAAATGCAAGGAGGTTCAAAATCCAATGTGAAAGTGTAAACAAATACACTTTACAACACTAGATTAAGGAAAAATTGAGTCTATTTAGTCTAGAAGGGCCCTACATCCTGTGTGAATTTTTAAAACACATTACAACACTAGATTAGGTCCACTTTGTTTAAAAGCCTCCTAAATTTAATGTAAAAATGTAAATAAATACATTTTACAACATTAAATTAGGACAGAGTTAAGTTAATTTAGCTTTAAAAGGGCCCAAGACCTAATGTGGATGTGTAAAATGCCTCACAACACTAGACCAAGGTGATATTAAGTCCAATTTATCATTAATTAATCTTAAATCAAGCAAGGAAAAGGAATACTTTTTTGGTGGTCACAACACCTTATAGGCCTATAGACCTACAAGGAGGCGACCCCCAAGATGTCTCACATGGAGGAAACCCAAATATAAGGGTACTCCACAGAGTTGGATAGTGGCTTCACAAGTGCACCTGTGAAGCGACATGCTTACCCATGGATAAAAAATTCTAGGAAACACAAAGAATCCACATATGCAAATAAGCGAACAGTCACATAGACCGTTAGAAAGTCGGAAGGTTTTCAAAGGGGTCCCTTAGGAACTCGGCATGAAGAGGGGTCCAATCAAGGGACGTGTTGTTTGAAAGTGAGAAAGAGATGTTTTTTCTCAAGTCAATTCATCATCAATGAATCCTTTCAAAAGATGTTCACTTCATCAAGGAATTTGAAAGGAAGAAAATGCCCCCTTGGGAGGGGAAGGTCAAGACTGCTCCCACCTCGAAGGGAAGTTCCCAAGTTATTTCTTTATGAACCCCTGATGAAGGAAACATGCTTTGTTAGGGGTCCAAGTCGAGAATGTGATTCTTGAAAAAGCTTGCAAAGATTCTTCAGAAAAGATTTGTTGGCAACAAATGTGTTTTCTGAAAATAAAACTATCATAGAAATGGCAGTCACGCATGAAAGGGACAACTCAAGCAAAGAAGCGAGAAAGATAAAATGAGTGAAGAGAAATAACAAGAGGCATAAGGATGATCTGATATTTTGAGGTCAGAGCTACTCGTGAATATATATATATATATATATGTATGTGTGTATGTATATATATGTGTATATATATATAAGTATAATAATAGTATATAAATGAACTGTCATCAACCCCCTACTTTATCTAACCATGTGTAGAATGCACAAGAAGACAAAGTGAAAATAAAAATTGGGTCAACATGGAAGGGAAGCCTAAATGCCCCCAACACTTTGCATCATCCCCAATTTTCCGAAAATCAAACACAAACATGGAAGAATGATGATACAAATAGAAGAAGGTTCACGAAAAAAGATCACTCATGTATCCAAGCACCAATAAGGGTGAAAAGGGTCATCCAGGAACACATAGCATGATTATGGGGGAACACACCACAACACACACACATGTCTAATCTAAAGATAAAGAAGAGGCCTCCCTGTAACACTCATTGAGCAAGAAGTCATCCACTTCCCAATATAGATTATTGTGATGGGAAGGAGGACAAGCCTACAATAGTGGAATGTTAAGATTAATAACTTTTGACCCTCTGTAACAAGGGATAAGGAACAAGGACCCACAAGGTCTTCTCCACTAAGCTCTTGTGGAGCTATGGTCAGTGTTTTTCTAAAGATTGTTGATAAGGCCATAACTTCATCCAGAGAGTTAAACATGCACTTTACTAGAGTGTCATTTCATACCACAGCCAATGGAGAAGGTTGCACCCAAGGTTCACCACTTGGCTCACAAAATGACTCGGGAGCGGTGACAAACTTAGGGGAAGTCAGAACTAGTTCCGTCAATAAGACACAACAAGCTAGTGCAGGATCACCCTTCAAAAAAGGTGGCTTTTCTTATTCCCTCCATTGTTGGAAAGGCCATTCTCTACCTTCTGCTTCTTCGAGGGATGTGAACTCCCCTCAGATGAGGAAAGAGGTGCAGAGGAAGAGGAGGAAGAGAAAACCATGGTAGATGACACCGAAGTATTTGACATATCTATGGGTTTAGGGAATGGCAGGATGTTTGGGAGGAATATCAACAAGGGTGGCTTGACCAAAGGAGTGATGAACACTTGCACCTTTTTAGGGTCAGGTGCACTCACACTCATAGCGGGAGTCGGAAGTGAGACTAAACTAGATTGAACAGATGTAGAAAATTCATCAAGTGAAGGCATAGTGAATATAGCACCAAGTGCATATTTTGTGGCATATAAGGTGGAAACAAAAACTAAATAATCAGGGCCAAGCTTAGTAAGGATAAAAAGAATCATCGAGTGTCATCCTTCTCAATACCAAACTGTTTCAAGTGTAATATGAGAGACTTGAGTTTGGTGAAGAAATCTTGAATGCTATCAAAATATCATGGAGCCAAGCTGATAAACTCATTCTCCAATTGAAATCCTCTCATAGTATCTTTCTTCCCAAACAAGCACTCTAATTGAGTCTAGATCTGAT
Source organism: Sequoia sempervirens (assembly GCA_007258455.2). Lineage (NCBI taxonomy): Eukaryota > Viridiplantae > Streptophyta > Pinopsida > Cupressales > Cupressaceae > Sequoia > Sequoia sempervirens. Next base: position 553,005,488 of record VDFB02281492.1, read on the forward strand.
TGGGTGTGGTGCAAGATTCAACATGAAAGAGAAGATCAAGAGACATAAACATGCATAATGTACCAAAATATTCATCACCTTAGTTAAACCACTTTATCTTCTCAACAACATTTGCAAGTTCAATTTTTGTACCCATGGTCACTTTGTATAGCCCTACTTTCTTCAAATGTATCTCAATTTGTGATTTATAACTATAATAGTTTTATGGAGTAAGTGGAGAAATGTGTGTTTAATCCATGATGAAAAATAGAATAATGAATTGATGCAAAAGTATTGACCCCCTCAATGCAGAAAAATCCCCTCTTGAATCCAAAGAATTTGACTTGCTTGGATGTTTTCCAAGAAAATAACCGAAAAAAGAAGATATGTGATTTCATTGAAATAAGAAATACTTGGTTAGTTTTTCCTAACAATAGTGCATGTAAAGAAATATATTGGTCAAAAAAGATTGAAATGATCCCATATTCAAATAATTTAATTAATATGAATTGGGGTTTTCAAATATAACCATTAAATTATAAGATTTGTGCATTATATGGGGTCCTTTATTATCTCACTATATAAAGTGAATGGTATCATGGAAATGAAACCCTAGATAATTTGCAAAATGATGTAAAAAGACAAGATTAGTGGAGAAAATTAGATTCACAAGTACCCTTGTCTGTAATATGAAAGGAGAAATGATAGATTGACATTACTCAAAACCATGGAAAACATCTAACAAGCATGTCACATGATGGTTTTTCAACAAGGAGAGTGAAGCACCAAGAAAAATTATGGAAGAAATACAAATGTGTGGTAAACAATCCCACACACAGGTGCAAGTCGAATCTAATTGGGTTAAGAGATGACTGAGGTCTATGCCAATGCAAGTTTTTATATGACATTAGGAACATTAAAAAGTGAGTTTGATACATTAATAAGTGGGGTGAAATATCTGTTTCAAGATATAATTGCAAGTTTATATGAATAAGAGTAGGATATTTTTTATTTTTTTGTGGTGGTCAAAGTGAAAGGTAATTGGGGAAATAGGGAAAAAAATGGATGTCATCTCCAAATGACCACTTTTTGACCCGCATAATGAACCCTCTCATGTTCATCAAAAATTGCCAAAATTTGAAATAATAGTTATAAGCTCTTAAGTTCCATACAAAGAAACCTAAATAAATCATGAAAAACTAATATATTGTTTGGGAAGTTAGGGTGCATGAAGTTAGCTATAACAACTACCAGTACCCTTCCCTTAATTTTAATCTAGTTCTAATGAATCATGTTAATAATTTTGTTGTCATTTTTGTGGACTAGTGACATGTGACAATAAAAAAATATTAAATAGCATAGTGAGGAGTTAGTACCTTTAATTTAAGTTATACAGTGTCTAGAGATGGTGACAAACATTTGAAGTGGTGCCACAACTATTCTATAGGGACCACCTGCTTTGGACATAATTTATTATGCAAGTTACTTCATCGTTGGATTTTTTTACTCTCTAGTATGGCCGAGATTATGACCATTACATTGTGGAAGGTGAGATCATTTACTTTTTTTTGGTTATTTATTTTTAGTGAATTCTTAGTAGTTGGGAATATTTATAGGAGAGAAATTGCATTGTTGGAGACCAAGAGGAAAATGACGGATATGGACATGTTAGAAGTATTGGTTGAGAAAATCAAGGAGTTTCAAGCTTCACAATAGTTTGACAAAGAAGGTCTCATAGAAGCATATGGGAAATATTTCAAGGATATGCAACAAATGGATTTAATGCGAGGGTGTAACACAATGGGATTTACAATACAAAAATCATCAAAGCATTGGCAACCTTGCATCCCATTGAAAGGGATATGATTGATTCAAGCAAGGGAGCTTGAAATTGATAAGAAACATTAGGGTAGTGTTTTATTTGAAATGATATGTTTTGATCTACTCAGGATGGTGGCCATTATTACTATTTTGAAGGTAATTGTGTGTAAAGAGAAAACTCTAAGTAGTTCAATTTACTATGTGGTTATTCGACCTTTCTAACTTTGTTTTGTCAATTTATTTTCCATTAATAATATATGAATTGTGGTTTTAACCTAACCATGACTTCCCCACTTGTTGCCACCTATGGTTTCTTTTAAATTATGAATAATTTTAATTTAAATATATCCTTTTCCCTTAGTTAATGCCAATGTCACAAGCTCTATTTTGTGTAGGTGTAAGGTGTATAGAATGCAATGATTATAGGATATGCACATAATGTATTTTTTGAAAAGGGTTTAAAAATATTTATGTAAATACATTTTTTTGGCATGTAAAGGAAAACTTGACAATCTTTGTTAGCATCCTCCTTGCCTCTACCAAAATGGAAGATTTGGAGTAGGGTATGGGCATCCATCAAAGTATAAAGGAAATGGGATTTTATTTGATCTTATAGTTTCAAGTGACTTGATAGACATGTATGTAGAATATGGAAGGTTATATGAGGCATGTGAACTTGATGGAATTCCTTAAAGATGTCTATATATATTTTGTTGACATCATTTTCAATCATAGTTATCCTAACTACAATAATGTGGTTGATCTATTGGCTAACATAAGGATTGACTATTTTCATTTCTTGACACTCTTTGGTGAAAGATTCGAGTCCTGGGATGGATTGGGGTCTCTTTCAAAGCTTTCCTTAGTAGTTTTTCTTCCCATTTTAAAGTATTTTTACTTTAGTTGAGAACTTTATTTAGGAGATAGACATGATATTTTTTAGTTTGTATTAAAGCACAACTTCAAAGTTTTTACAAGATTTCCTTATAAATTTTTGGTTTTCTATTTTAATTTGTAGCATTATATATAAACAACCACCCATTTGATGTTATGATATAATATATAGTACAAAATTAATGGATAGTGATTTCCATTTTCTACTAAGCACCCAATTTGATGATTTTTGTGAGGTAATTTTTTCTATATATTTTAATTATGTTCAATATTAAGTGATATAAGTATTTTAATTTTTGTAAGAATTGGTTTATCCTTGGTTTAAGGAAAAGTGAGTCTATTTTCAAATATTCAAGTGTTTGGTTGATCTGATTTAGGACTTTAATTTATTTTTTAGTCTTCTAAAATTTATAATTTTTACTCAAATACTTAATTTTTAGTTTGTTGTTATTATGTTTTGAGATGATTGTGTCATTATTTCTTTTCCACATTATTTTTAATGTGAGAGTGGCATTAATATTTTCCATGAAATTAAAGATCTAGAGCTCTGATACCATGTTGGAATTAATTTCTCAACTCTATAGCTCCCAATAATTACCTATAATCAAATATCTATACCATAAAGGGAGAAAAAATAAATCTATGGAGAACAAGAGATAATTGATCTGAAAAGAATGAATCATTATGAACTTGCAACCTCACTAGTGAATGATACAATAATGAATCCTTGTAAAAGAAAAATAAATTAAAAAGAAAAATAAAAAAGTAACCTTATATGAAACCCTAGTTGAGGATAAAAATAAATTAGGACATGTGTCTCAATCTTATGACTTGAGACAAAAAAGAACATGACCTAAGTAAGCTTAAGTAGCTAGCATGGAATGTGACCTGAGTAATTAAATATGTTTTTACTCTAACATCATGATATATAAATCAAAGGGATGATTAATCCATTTAACTTATAAAGAGAATCAAATAGTTGTGTAAAAGAAGAAACACTAGCTTTTAAAATTGTAATCTTATGAGAGAGTAACTATGTAGCAAAAGAAAATAATGCCTATCTAATTGTTTTAATTATACATCATAGTCCAAATCATTCTCCTGATTTCCATCCATCATGTACTAATAAATACCTCATGATTAGACAAATTTTAAGCCAATGTAGGCTTGAAAATATGAGTTCTCAAAGAGAAAGGATGATGATGATGAGGCATTGACATAAACTAAATAGAAAAACCTTTAAGGAATACAATGATGAAACAAGGGTAAGGGTACTAATATAAATCTCATAAAATTAAAAGGTATCATATTTAAAAATAAATTGGAAATTAGAAATAAAGTAATAAGGCTAAGACCTAAGAGGTTGTAAGATCAAATGAGTTCACCAAAATGAAAAGAAAAATAAATAATCTTTTGACGTTTTCTAATAAGATCTAGGGAAAAAAATAATCAAACAAAAGAAAAGAATTAATTTACTATATCTAACTACTAAGTAACAAAAGTATATGCTACCAAAATAAATGTTCAATTTAAATAAATAAAACAATGATACTTAGCTCTAAGCTTGATAGAGATTTGTTATGACACATGTGGCTAATTTATTGACACTCAAAAAATTTCATATGAATGAACATTGTGGACCATTGAATTCTAATGTTCAATGTCTAGGTCTACACCTATGTCCATGGATATAAACTCTACTTGTAGACCTAAATTGTGTTGAATTTTATGTCAAGAATCTATTTATCTTGATGTTTGAAGCCTTCATTTAAAAATGGGTGTTAATGGGACATATTTAGGAGGTTGTTGGGCTACAAAGGTTTAAGTTTACTCAAACCTTTGTTAGCAATTAAATATTTTGGTGAAAATAATTGAAGAATCTTTGTAAAAAGAAAGCTCATTCTAAACAATTTCTTTTTGAAATGAAATTAAAAGAAAGTTCATTCTATAGTTGTAGCGTAGCTTGTAAGAAAACTTTATTTTTGAACGAAACTTTATTTTTATTTCAAACTTCTTTAAGAAAATATGAATCTTCAAATATCATAGTTTGTCCAAAATTATGTGTAAAAAGAAAAATTTTGCTTACAAACTAAGCTACAAGAAAATAAAAAGTCATGTAAAAAGAAAATTGCTTAAAAACTAAGCTATAAAAATAAAAGCGATATAAAAGAAAAATCAATATTTGATCACACAACTTTTTACTCAAAACTATATAAAAAAGAATATCTTATGATCACACAACCTTTTGCTCAAAACTCACACAAACTTAAATTGCTCAAAACTATGTAAGAAAAGAATATCTTATCATCACACATCCTTTTGCCAAAACCATGTTAAAAAATAATTTCTTAAAACCTAAGCCAGGAGGAAATCAATCTTTTATCACATAACTTTATTTGATTCTCTTCAACTTTGATCATAAAGTTGAAGGCACGAATCATAATCCTGCCCCTGCTCGTGTTGTTGATCTAGTAACATGGGAGGATCAAACAGATTTAAATAGCCAACGTCGCAGTCAGCCCGAAATAGTGCAGTCACTTCAACGGTTACACTATTAATTTTGAGGTAGTGAGCCCACAACTAGTGTCTACCAAGGCAACCTGCTCTGCAGGTTACTTCGTGGAAGCTGAGATTATTTCCCTTTTCTTCTTAATCTTTCTTTCAACGGGAAGCATTTATAGCAGAGAATTTGCATTGCTGGAAACTAAGAGGAAAGCCGGGAAATATGGCCAACATTATAGAGCTACTGGTTGACAAATTCAAGGAGTTTCAGGCTTCACAAGAGTTCGACAAAGAAGGCCTGATAGAAGCACAGGAGAAAATTTTCAAGGATTTGCAGCAGAGTGAATCAATGGAAGGGGACAGAATGAGGTTTACGTTGCGGAAACCGTCTGAACATTGGCGACCTTCAGTTCCACTGAAAGGGCTGCGGCCCATTCGAGCAAGGGAGCTTCAAATTGATAAGCGCCATAAAGGCCGTGTTCTGTTCGGAACGTTGTGTGCTAATGCGCACAGGATGGTGGGCATTATGACTATCTTGGAAGACCAGTACGGTGATGCTGTTCGGCTTGGAATATATAATGCTCCCCTTTCCACAATAGAAACGGAAGCTCCGCGCAAGCTTTATCCCAAAGGCTCCAAGGTAGCAGTCAAACAGCCTTACTTCAAGCAAGGCGCCCAAGATGGTGCTCTCATGCTGCGCGTTGATAATCCTCAAGACGTCGAGATTTTGGCTTCCTTCCCAGAAAATGCAGAAACCTTTTCGGGTAAGGATTTGCTTGAATTGCGCAGTGAAGGAAATAAATACTTCCGGGATGAGGATTGGAAAAAGGCAATAGACTGTTATTCCAGATGTATAGACTTGGCTCTCTCGCGCGACAAAATTGAGCACCAAGTTCCCGGTGCTTCCAACATCCAGGAGAAAGTAAAGGAGGCCCTTCTGTATTCTTATTCTAATAGGGCAGAGGCAAAGTTGAGATTGAAGGAGTATGGGGATGCAGTACAAGACTGTGACAAGGCGTTAGCCCTTGATCAACAACATTTCAAATCCTTGTTTCGCAAAGGCCGTGCTTTCCATTATCTCAGAGAATATAAGTTAGCTTGCCAATGCTTTGATAGAGCTCTGGAGCTGTCCCCAACTGCCAACGACATCCAGTTGCATAATGAAAGAGCTATGGAACTCAGCTGTCAGAACCAGCAAGGTAAGTTTGATCTCTCTCCCTATTTTAAAAACGGTTGTAACGCGGCTGAGTTGAGCAATTATATTGGTCCAGTGCTCATTAAAATATCAGTAGGGCGCGGCAGAGGATTGTTTGTTTTTGAAAAGGAAAAAAACAGGTTTTACAGGGACCTGAAACCACGAAGTTCAAACAATCAAAAGATAAGCATAAAAAGTACCAACAACCGACCAGCTGTCCCAAAAAGGAAACGACAGCAACAAAAGACAGCAGGGTCCAAAAAAAGGACCACCCAAAAAAACCAAAAAACCAAACACCATGTTACTCCAAATTATTCAGTAACTCCTCAGCTTCTTTTTCAACATTCTGCATATCCTGTAACCCCTGCCTAAGGATTTGAACCGTGTGTGAAGAAGTTGGGGTTTTCATTTTTATGTTTGCTCTGGTATGAGTCGAAATACCTTCACCGGCCGATTTGCTGCCGCCTCTGTTCACATCCAAATCCACCACCAGCGAACCGTGTGTGCAGAGGATTGTTTGTTACTGACAATGTAGATGTTGGAGATTTTCTGCTCGTGGACAACGCCATCGCATCTTGCAGCACCAAGATAACAAGATTCACAGGAAGCCCTGAAAGAATCATACTTGGTATGATAGAAGTGAGGACAAAACTTGGTCATCTTAAACGGGATTTAGAGGCTAAAATCATTTCCTCTGCAGCGTCATCTCCAAGGATATTGCAGCAGCTAGAGTACCTTGCTGATACAGGTGAAATGAAGGTGCCACCCATGGATTTGTTCCAGATAAATAATGCCAGCTGGAATAACTATGATGTTTGCAATGAAGGTTGGGAGCTAGACCAAGATAAACTTGCCAAGATAATGCGGAGTGTGGGGTGTCAAATAAAAACTATTGAATTAAATAGTGACATGTCAAGACAAAATGAGCAATATGGTTTGTGGGCACTTCCCTCTTTTATCAATCATTCCTGTTTTCCCAACGCCAATTGCATTGTTGTGGGAGAAGCCATGTTTATCATAGCTACAAGAAAAATTGCAGCTGGAGAAGAAATAACAATCCCGTACTTTGACACTTTTGAGCCGTTGTTCAGACGAGAATGGATATGCAGGGGATTGGGATTTAAGTGTTATTGTAAGCGGTGTATGTTAGAAAGATCCTTAGTATCAGCCGAAGCATCACCATTGCAGGAAATCGCTAAATTCATTTACACCATTGACTCCACCACCACTGATCTTGAGTTATGGGAAATTGCCATGCGAGTGGAAAACACCATAGATGTCTTGACCACTGAGGAAAAGCAGATGATAAGAGCATCTTATTTCCCGCTCTATTACAATATTTTTGGGTTACACCGCATTCATTCTTATGCCAGGACAACTTTGCCTTCTTTGAGGGAAGTATTCGATGGCTTCCAAGAGGTTGTTCCAGGGTATTGTAATTTGTTTGAGATGTTTGCAAGGTGTCCTGTTTATGCCAAGAACGAAAATGAAACAGACAAACTTCTTTTTCAAAAGGCAATGGAAATATGCACAGCATATATGGGAAAGCACGAAGAAGGCCTTCTAAAAGCTGTGTTGAACTCTGTTGCAACAGACGTCTTCAGACCGGGACTTACCGTGTTCGGCTTAACTGAGGTCAACAGCTAAGCTCCTGTTCTTGCAGTAGTAGCTGCGCTTCCTCGTTCTTAAATTTATAGCAGATATTATATTTGACTTGTGAATCTGTAATACAGAATATGAAAGTTGTGCTGCATGTCTATATGGGTATATGCTAGTGTAACAGAAATTTTGCTATACTCTGCTTTAGGCCCTTTTGCCAATCTTTCTACCGAAGAACAAATACATAATAACTCGTATTGTTCATGTAAAATGTAAATGAATATATATCATATTTCCCTTAATCCAATTTTGTGGTGGTGTTTCTCTTATCATTTTATTTCGCATATATTATAGAGGAAATTGCAAGCAAATTGATATAAAAGATTTTACTCATGGTTAATTTCAAAAGTTCTTTTTACAGGTTTTATTTAATCAAAAAATTTAACTTATTAAGATGTATTTTTCATATTATAAGTTTGACTTCTTTACCCTCCAATTTTGACATTGTTTATATAATATTTCATGAATATGTATTTAATATTGTATATGAGCATTTAATTATATAGAATTGTTTAAAATATATTTATTCTTTTATAAAAGCTTATTTCATTATCAATTTAGAATAGCTTATAATAGTATTAGGTTTTTGAAGAAGTCAACAATTTGTTTACTATAATTGTAAAGGAAAATTCTAACTAAAAATTATAAGCTTTTTTTGTAATTATACAAATAGTGATAGATGAAAATATAGAGATTGAACAAAGAAAAGCAATAGTACCAACATTATTTTAAAATAAATCTTTTTAATTTAAAATTAAATTTTGGTTTTTATATTTGTATGTGTAGGCATCAATCTATGAAAAAAACAATTAAAATTATAATAAAACCCACAAAATGTCATCAAATTGATATTAGAGAAAGAGATTAATTTCTTTAAGTCCAGAGATTAATTTCTCTAAGATGTATCACCAATGCTAGTGTGACCAATAGCATCACTCAACCTCAAATTCCTATCTTCAGTGAAAAGAACTATGAATGTTAGAGTATTAAGATGAATATATTCTATTCACAAAATACATGTGATTTAGTAGAATATGATTTCTCTAAACTAGCTAACTAGACATGATAAAATATTTTAGAACAAGTGAAAATGATCTTCTCAAGGATAATAGAAACAAAGCTACAAAATTATTGTTCTTCATACAACAAACAATGAACACATAATTTTTGTAAGAATTGCAATAGTAATTAGGATTATATTGGGTCTACAATATTAGAAGATTGAAGATTAGTGGAGAAGTTATTAAGAATATTATTAGTAAAATTTGATCCAAATTTAATTGTAATATAGTAATAAAAGAACTTGTGAAAACTGTCTATTGAAGAGATTATGTGATCTTTAAAATTTTATGAGCAAGTAATAAATAAATAAAAAGTTATGTTTTGAGTATAAGAATTCAAATCAAAAGTATCATTCAAGGCTAAAGTATAAGAGGATAATTTTGACCAATACTGATAAACGTTGATAGAGGAAGATAAAGCATTAGAGGAAAAGGAGGAATATGATTCATAAGAGGTCTAACCAATAATTATAATGATAGAAGAAGGAAAATTATAACTACCATAAAATAAGTAGAATAGGAAGGAATAACAATCATGCACATGAAAGCAATCAAAACAATGTTAAATTGAATATGTAATGTTATTTGTAACAAATTTAGGTATTACTTATGTGTGTAGAAAGATGATGGAAATAGGAAAAAAATATTTTAAATGGTGATATCAATAAAAAAGATGAATGAATTTTTGGTTTTTGAAAGAGGAAAAACGGGTTTTATAGGGACCCGAAACCACAAAGTCTACAAAGTAAAGAGAACGTGAGTAAAGACAACAAAGAAAGAGAGGTTGTAAAAAGACAACAGTAAATGACCACAACCATCAAAAAGGACAGAAAAGGCCACAAAACCAAAAACTTGCCGAAAAGCCAGGAGTAGCTAGATTTGTGTCTTTTAAAAATCAGCAGTCTCAGCTTGCAACTCATTCATTTCTTGAACCCCTCCATTTAAGATCTGAACCATCTGTGTAGTGGGAGGCTCTTCCTTTTGAGGTTGGCCCGGGTCCTTCTAGAAATACCTTGGTCTTCAACCTTGCTTTCCTTTTTCACTTCCAGGTCAACAACCAGTGAACCCTATTGTATTTTTTCCAACTTTTCGGACATAGCGTTGATAATAATGGTATTGTGCCTAGCCATTTTATGGTTTTGTTCCACAACAATTTTTAGGTTATTTTTAATTTTAACGATTTCCTCCTCCAGAGACTTGTACTTTTCCTCATTGTCTCCAACTTTCTTACCAGTGCTGCTCTTATTTTGAAGGAGTCTGTAGAATAGGAGACTAGCTTGTTGGTAGGGGAGCCCTTAAGAACAAGATTCTTAAAGGGGCTAGAACAGTCGAGGAAGGTTTTAGGGTTATCTTTAGCAAGTTGGGATATTTTAGTCTGGGTTTTCCTACCAGACATCTCAGAGGACGGGTGGGTTTCAACAATTCTCTCCTAGTTAGGCAGAATCTCTGAACCCCCACTATCAGTATCATAGTCATCAGACTCCACAAAGGCAATAGGGTTAGAAAGAGCCGACATGCTTTGGTAGTATTCATAAATTAACCTAATAAGACTAGGATGAAGAATAGGGTATCTCCTAGGATTTTTCCTATGGTCTTCCAGGCTATTAGTCAGGGAACATAACAGGTAGTGAGGAATAGAAATTTGTACCTTATGGTAGAAGTGGTTAAGAATGGAAAAATGGTGCCCATACACTATGGTAAATCTCCCATCCAGAGTGATATAATCCATTATCACCCGAAGAACCTTTCTCCATAGTGCCTTGATAGTGTCAATTTTGAAATAGCTATTAGAGATTTAACCAGTTCAATTTCTCCTTGTCCTTCTTCAAAAATTTGATGACCACCTCATCAGAAAACCTTCTGTCACGATAAAACTTCACTCCCTTGGTGCACATGCCAGTAATATCCCCTATTATTTGCTCGTCCAACTTCACCTTCCTACCAAAGAGAATGATTTCTTCATTGTTCCAGTTCTTCTCGAAGTAGTCTGTGGCCACAGAATCGGGCCCATGAAGTTTTTCCAAATATGGAACCAGGCCACCTCTTACAATCTCCTCCCAAACATTTTCATTCCTAGTATGCACCTCATAGCTATTAGGCTCAACTCTTTTCCTGTCCCCCCCATTTTCATTTTCTCCTTATTGTCGACTCAGCCAACATCGAGACCCTATTGCAGAATTATGCAGTTGTTCCAAAGCACCCACAAAGCATGCAACTTTTCCTTTCCTTCCAAGTAACATGACGCGACCCCATAAAATCTCTTGATTCGATGTACCTATCCCCTTTCTCTTTAATCATTAAATGTAGTTGCCTCTTTCCCATGCGTAACATCATAATTTAGTAAATCCTTGAATTTAGTTCTCAAGTCCCTACAATTCTACCACGTGTTCAATCCTTGCATCTTAACCCCTTCATTCGCAAAGAAATTTTCCACGTTGTTAGCTTCCCTGTAGACGTGTGACACTTTCAGTTTTTCATTTTTTTCTAAAATAGACTTAGCTTCATCTAACCAATTCTTTATCGTCCAAGAGGGAGGGGTCCTCCCTAAAAGACAATCAATTATATTTTTAGAATCTCCTTCAAGCCATAAGTTTTTTATATTCAGATTATGAGCAATGTTTATAACTTCAAAAGGCTCCTATAGCCTCCATGACATGGTTAGTTTGGTGACCTAGGGATATGGCCACAACCGCCATAAAGTTACCATTAGGATCCCTTAGCACACCTCCACCTCTAGCCAAGCTCGGGTTGCCCTTCGCTGCTCCATCAAAGTTGGCTTTATGCCAGCTGTTAGGTGGAAAGGTCCAGCAAACACCCTCCCTACTTTTCTTAGTTCGCTTAGAAGCAGAAGAAATATCCACTTTAATATTCCAATATTTTGCTATCCTTAAATCATAGGGGGTGCACACCATAGCTTCCAGGTTAAGAGCTTTTTGAGGAATCACATTAAAATTTTCCTTTATAAGCCTGACAGTTTTCTCAAAGACATAATTCTCCGACATCTCCTTGTCTCTAAAAAGTCTGTTGTTGCATTCTTTCCACACTTCCCAAGCCACAAAAGGGAATAAGAAAGCCCATAACCTTCAAATGTAGGGATTTTGAGTAGGAGCTTTCCATTGTGAAAAGAACCCTTCAATGGTCTAGGGGAACACCTAAGAAATATTCCAGATAGCTAATAATTTTCCCCAAATTAAGGAAACAAACAAACAGTGGAGAAACAAGTGGTTGGATGATTTAGCCTCACTCTTGTAGAGGTAGCATCTGTTGGGGATTTGAAGTCCCCTCTTGCAAAGATATCCACCGTAAGGACCTTATTCTGAAGCATTATCCAAAAGAAGATATTGACTTTAGGAGTCAAGTGTTTAATCCAAGCTTTAGACCAGAAGGGAGGAGGGGCTTGAGAGAGGGACAACAAAGAGACAACCGAAGAGACAAAGTAGTTACCCGAAGGGTTGTCCATCCAGATAAGAGTGTCATCTAGCCAATTCAGTCCCAAGCTGACAACCTTTAAGGAGGATAGGAGCAGAGCTAAATCCTGACTGATCACACATAAGTTCACGCAATCTTCTTCATGCCAATAATCTTTGACAAGTTCCCCAAAATTAGCTTTACATTGCTCTACCCATCTATTAAATCTTTCCATTTTAATAAGAGATTCCTTAAAGAGCCATTTATCCTCCCAAAATCTAGCTTGATTACCACTTCTAATGTGCAATCCTATCCATGATTCCAGAATTTTTCTACCAGCAATCATGTCACTTCAACAAGCTGAACCACGTGGGAGGGTAGGAGAATCCAGCAGATCTTTGAGGGACATTCGGTCAGCCATATATTTACTTCTTAAAATATATTTCCATTCTCTGCCAGATGAGAAAGATCTCCATATTTGTTTGGCAAGAAGAGTTTTATTAATAGTTCTTATTTTTCTAAGACCTAAACCCCCCAGGATTTTAGGTCTTCAAACCAAATCCGACCCTATAAGAGGCATTCTCTTTCTTTCCTCCACTCTAGACCAAATGAATCTTTTCTAGATCTTTGCAATGTCCTTAGCATATCTAGCAGGGATTTTGAAGAGGCTTAGAGCATAAATTGGGAGGTTCTGAAGAGAGGCTTTAAGAAGCTGAAGATTTCCAGCTTGGCTCAAAAGAGCTCCTTTCCAACCTGCCAATTTCTTTCTGAACCTATCAACCAAAGAGCACCAAAAAGAATCCAGTGGTTTAAGGCATAACAAAAGTCCTAGAGAAGAAGAGGGTAAAGATTCCACCCTGCAATCAAGGATTCTAGCAATCTTGACTTGTCTATGCTCCGTGGTGTTGAAGAAAAAAATAGAACTCTTCTGTTTATTGACCTTCTACCCAGTCGTCTACTCATACACAACCAATTTTTTTTAGAATCTTAGCCTCATTCACAGAAGATCTTCCCATTAACATAGTGTCATCAACAAACTATTGGTGAGAACAAATCAAATTCATAGAAGAAGGACTAAGACCAATAAGAGACCTGTGTTCAATCAATCTCTTAAGATTCCTTTCCAGAATTTCAACCATAATAGTAAAAAGAATAGGAGAAATAGGGTCCCCGTGTCTTAATCCTCTCAAATTTTGGAAGAATCTAGAAGGAGATCCATTCACAATGATAGAAATAGAAACTATGGTTACTAATTGAATCACTAGCTGAATGACTCTGCTACTGAAACCAAACACTCTTAGAATTTTGAATAAGAACTCCGATTCAACACGGTCATATGATTTGGAAATGTCCAACTTGAGAAGAAACTTTTCAGTTTTAGATTCCACAAGTGAGTGAATATTCTCTTGGATCGTGACTATAGAATCTAGAATTTTCCTTCCAAGAAAAAAACCATTATGTGGAGGGGAGATCAACAAAGGAAGGATAGAAAGGATCCTTGAAGTCAACACCTTAGATATGATCTTATAGAGGGAATTGCAAAGACTAATGGGCCTAAACGCCTCAAACTCCATTGCCCCTAGTTTTTTAGGAATGAGGAGGTCACTAAAGTAGCATTCAGTTCCTTAAGGATCCTTCTGGAAACAAAAAATTCCTTAACAACATGCATTACATCATTTTCCACAATGTCCTAAAAATATTGAAAAAAGAACATAGGAAATCTGTCAAGCCCAGGGGCCTTGTTTGCTTCAAAAGAGAAGACAACTTTCCTGATTTCCTCCATAGAGGGAATAGCCTCAAGCTTTACATTGTCCTCCCTTCCCACAACCTTAGGGATAGCCTCTAATAAAAAATATTGATCATTTTGATTGATTTCCCCATTCACCGAAAGAAAGTTATTATAGAAGAGGACAACTTGCTTTTTCATGTCTTTCTCTTTCTATTGGCAGCCCTGTGTTTAGAAGAAGATAATTGGAAGTACCTAGTATTTATGTCTCTAGTAGAGAGCCATAAAACCCTCGATCTATGTGTCCTAAACTCCTCCTCTTTTCTTATTATATCATGCCTTTTCACCAGCACCTCATTTTCTCTATCCTTATTATCTTCAATGTATCCTTCCTTCTGGATTTTGTCTTGGATCTCCTCAAGCTTCATTTGAAGATCAGATTTCATGCCAAACATGTTTCCAAAGGATTCTTTCTTCCATTTTCTTAAGTTGTGTTTGACTTCTCTTAGTTTTTTAGCTATTCTGAACATAGCAGTTCCCAGGACATCCATATTCCACCATTTCCTCATTTCATCAAAGATAAAGGGATGGTACAACCACATTCTTTCAAATCTAAAGGGTGCATTTTTCTTCATCTTTATAGTGTCTACCACAAATCTTATGGGAAAGTTATCTGACCCAACTCTGGAAAGAGATTTTATAGAAAAAAAATAGCTTAAAATCCACTTATGAGAAATTAAAGTTCTATCTAACCTAACTTGAATAAGTTCCATACTAGTTCTTCTATTTGACCAAGTATATTGAGCCCCTTGCAAGTCCATATAAATCAACTCCAAGTTATTGTTGATGAAGTCAAAAAGATCAGACTTACTCTCCTGGTTCACCTGAGAACCTCCAAATTTCTCCTCATTCAAAAGGGGAGTATTAAAGTCACCCATAACAATCCAATGGTCATTATCAAAGATCCTATGGAAGCTGAAAGCTCATTCCACAAAGATTTTCTGGCTACTTTCCCATTGGGAGCATAGATGTTTAACTAAATCCAGCTAAAGTTATCTCTGATGTATGGAAATTTTGTAGCCACATGACTGTTTCTTTCCAAGAAGGGTTCCCATCTAATTAGGTTCTGGTTCCAAAAGGTAGCAATGCCTCTTGATGCACCATCTGAACTATTCCCTTGAGTCCCGCAATTCTGATACATTTTGATCTTCTCTACATTTTCTTTGGACATTTTGGTTTCTTGGATAAGGATAATATCTAGTTTATGATCCCTAACAAAATTGTGCATTGCATCCCTCTTGTGAAGGCTATTGAGCCCTCTAATATTCCAGGACATTATCTTCATATCTTACGAGGGGATTGTAGAATCTCCAGAATGGTCTTGTGAACACCATCCACTATATTATGGAAGCTTTCATGCTCCCTCTGCCATTTTCCTAATCTTCTACCCTGGCCAAACTTAGTAGCTCTTGTTAATGACATGTAATATTGCTAAAATTAGTACAAAAGATTTTTGGTGTTTGGATAGTGGATGTGGCAATCATATGATAACAAATTAAGGTAAAAAAAATTAAATTTTGATGAATCAATTCAACTAAAATTAAATATATGAAATAATAACAAAGTCTTAGTACTATAAAATCTAATATTTCAATCCAAAACAAACAACGTGAGTGTGGATAAGAAATAAATTACCTATTTAGTTTATTGAGATAAATTATTTTCAATAATCTATTCTAGAATTTCGCTAGTAATCTAATGTAAAAGAGCTCACTTAAAATAACTTGTAAATACAAATAAATATTTTACTAACTAAATTTTGAGTTACTTATTTTTGTACATAGAATACTAAAGCCTCATATTTAAACTAGATTCCTAATCTAAATAGAATTATTTATAAAATAAGAACAACATAAGGGATAAATTTAATGTTAATTAATGTTATTAAACTTAGTGGTAATTAATTATATTAGCATTGTAGAAAAGTCTAAAAACTTGGATGAGTAGGTTGTAGAATAAAATATACAATATATTTAAAAAGAGTTGAATCTTATGTTGAAAGGATCATGAATAGTTTTTTATCATAGGATTCCAGTGTATCCACATTGGTGCCAATATGATTGCTTAGGAAATTTTCAAAATGCTCAAACACCCAATTTAACTTTTTGATTTAGAAAAAATCAATGATAAAATGCATGTGCACTTAGGAATGTAAATATATCTAGTGAATTAAATACATGTGAATTCTAGTATTTTTTTTTTTTTTTGAAATTAAAATTGATGGATAAACCAACTATTTATCCTAAGTATGATAAACTAGAAAAATATGAAGAGGCATAAAAGTAAAGTATTACCCAAAGTCAAAAGATGATTAGATAAGAGATCCTTTAATATATATTTTAAAAAGAAAAATAATTCTTTGCAAAGGAAATCCTCCTTGAATCATGCTTTACCCAAGAGAATGGAAATTCTTGGGTATTGAAGAAAGAGAGAAAAGATCTTGCAAAAGGAGAAGCTCAAGAGATAATTTTTAACTCTACTTGTTTCCTTAAAGAAAAAGAAGGCAGATGTTTAATTTTCTTTTCTTTTCTTTCCTTCTTTTTACTTGAGAAGTTATGGAAATATAATAATATAGCTATTATGCAATAGACATATAAAATAAGATGTTGACATGGATCTTGGATAAAATCCTAAAAAAATATTAGATTTTAAACAATAAAATGTGAAGCAGAATCAAGGAGATATTTTATCAAAGAAACCCAAAAATTGGGTTCCCTTGTAAAGAAGTTCAAAGAGTATCAATCCTTGTAGCCTTAATAACATGAAAAATAGCAATAGCGGATAAAATATCCACAAGATCTTTAAAAATATGGATGAAAGAAGTGTTGTAGATTATGGTGTGTATAATATATCACTAGTAAGAGAGCATTATAGAATTATAGAGAGCAATGGTGAAAGAGTTATCTTAGTGTAGACATGCAAAATTAACATTATGCACTTAGTTCATATTCATCCGCTCATTAAATTAATCGAACTAAGCAAATCCACTCACCAAGTAAATCAGGACTATTTAATTCATTCCTAAGGTTATTCATTTAAATTAAATAAATCAAACATCAACCTTTCAATTAAATAAACCAAACTTTATTTAATTAAATCTCCAAATGCATATTCCATCCCTTTTTTATTTAAATAAATCAAATATTCAAGTCAAAAGGGCCAAAACATCTTAATCATCATTAAGCTAATCTAATCCTAATTAGTCTAACCACCCATCACATCCTCTAGTTTTTCCCACTTGCACAAATAAATCAATTTATTGATTTATTAAAATCCTTATTTTCTTTCAACTTGGCATAAAAATAAATATTCCCTCAAGTTTGAAAAAACAAGATGTTGACTTGTCCCTTCCACACTGTATTTAAACTCTCATTTCATGTTCCCTCTCAACATTTAATTCACAAATTCAAATTTGAATCTCCCTCTCTTGGGCACATTGGCCAAAAATTGCACATTCCTCAACCTATGACAAGTTAACAAGTGGCTTCATCTCATTTGTCCAATCTTTATCCCACATTGCTCTCTCATAAGCATTCTTTCAACTTGAGAATCTTTAAATAAAGGCTTCATCCTTCAGCAAATCCTCCACAATCTCCACAATCATTCATGCAAAGTTACTCTCTTCAATTGAGAGCTAATTTTTCCCATTTATCATCTTAGCATTCCATATCATTCTTCATAGCATTTTCATCATGGAGCTTAAGAAATGATTGGGAAAGGGCTTCTTTCCATAGAAGCACCAACCCACTATAAGATGCTGGTTTGATTATTAGAATGATATTTTTCTATGTTTTGCTTGCTTCTTTTGCATTATTCTTGTGATCAGATGAATCTTATAGGGAGTTTTTTGTTTGCTTTGGTTTACTAACAATGCTAAGGGCTTTTGTTTTTGAGCTAATGCAGATTTAAGGTTCTACATTATGGCGCTAGAAGGAGGGATGTTAATCCATGTACATAAGTTATATTTAGTTTCTAACTTCCTTGTTAAAGTTGGTTTTACTATTCTCGGTATGCCATTAATGGAACCATCCTAGTAAGAATACAAACATCTGTAATTCAGTCGTTAGAAATTCTTTCTCTACCTTCTATATTGAAATATAGCATCTTCATGAATACTTATTGAAATCGATGCTTGAAGATGTTTGCTCACTAATGCTTATTGGAATCGATGTTTGTGATTTAAAAGTGTTTTCCTTTTCATTTGAATATTGATCTGTACTTTAAATGCTGCTATTTCATACATATTGTGTCAAGTACAAGAAGAAGGAATGGTGATCATGTGGGGTGCTTTTCCCTAGAGCGCTTCCAATGCTCTGCTTAGTGCAGACTTCATCTTGGTACAAGTCTGGTTCCACTGATCTCGAACCAAGTTAAGGCCACACAAAGATCACTATTTTCTTTGCTTTGGCATTCAACGTATTTCTTTGTAACATCTCTGGGATTTTATTTTAGCCAGAATATTGTGAACAACTCACAGTCAAGAGGAGATTGTGTATGAGAAGTGCACAACTCTATATAGGGGGGGTGTATCCAGGATGCAAATTCTTTTGCCTCAAATGCCTCTCAAACAATAAATGCCACTGCTATTCACACAAATAAGTTGTGAATGAATCCGCCAGATCTTCCTATCGCCTTGTTTGTCACACACTTATGTGAATGAATCAGAGCTAATTTGAAAGCCAAATACCATTGTTTGACTTCGTTGATAGAATTTATCTCACACATATATTCGTAGTTGTTCTGGCTTATCCTCTTGTCATTAGACTTTCCTTATTTCTCCTATCCAACTCTATAGGTGGCAACCCATTTCAAAAAGTGACCTTCATCATAGAGAATGTCTTTAGCATCGATCTTTGTGTAATGGGAGGACATTTCAGCATTTTAATTTCTTCCACTATTTCTACGCCATCTAGCCAGTCAACATATGGCTCAAGTTTATTTTCATATTGTTTCTAATGATGCTTAGAGACTTTTATAAAGGCTGAAAGAAGTACTAATCAAATCAACATTATCGATAGGCATTTGGATTTGTTTGGCTACTTCATGACAGGAAAAAGACATTATAAGTTGGAACAGTAGAGTCGTTCACCATCATATTTGCTTCCTTGAGAAGGGTAGGTATTTTAGATTAGATGTTTGCTTTGATATGGATTTGATAGGTCAATTGTACAGGGTGTAGAAAATAAAAAAATACGAGCTCATTTCTACTATTCATCCCTTTTGGAGTGGTGTGTTCAACACATTCCATGTGACAATGCAGATCATGTACAAATACGATGACAAATGAATATCCCTCTCGAATGCTTCTCTATTTTCTGTATTTTGTTGATTCGTAGTTATTAATATTTCTCTAGTATGTACCTTGATCTCTAATGTAGAAAATATTGATGAAAGGATGCCTGGACAATATGATGACAGCTGAACAATAAAGTTGCACAATTTCCTCATTATTAGAATCTTGCCCGTAACTTTCAATCTCATAAACATCCTTAATGGCACGATGACCAGAGAAATGCTGCTAGAGATTGCGCCTAGACACCACCAACTCGCATTAAGTTTGAGTGGATGGGCATAGGGTGAAGCAGTGTTTTTGAAGCACAAGAAATTAAATATCCTAGCTATCATTACATCTGCGCACGACTAGAGAGGATGCTGGAATGGTTGGGGAAATCGGCGTTACACCTACTAATTGCATTTAAAGTCTTTTTGTTTGCAAGAATTATGAGGTGAGGGGATCAAATCCGTACAGCTTTGCACCTGACAGTTGCATTTGTTTAAAAGATTCAAAAACTTGGGTGCGATTTTCAATGCTAAAGCTTCAAAATATGAAGGGCGCGCTTTATGGAAAGAAATTAGGGTCTCCCTGCACCTTTTTAGAGTCATGATCCCTGTGTCTTTAGTCCAAAATCCCTGAAAAGAGGCGTGTGTTTTGCAAACACATCATAAATAACATTGGTGTTCATCTCATTTACATTGCTATTTTTATCATAAATGCTTGTTCCTTTTTCACGTGCTTTAGTGTTTTTTTTTCTTGATTGGGTGGGTGAATATATTCTATGTTGACTTCATCTTGTCAAAATCATTAGGAAATGGTGCAGTCATTTAATTTTGAGATGTATATGCTTTTTCCTTTGACTTGATAGGAAATCAACAAATAAGATTGAAATTAAAGCCACATGTTATTTGCTGATGTAGTATGCTAGGTATTAATTGGATTGATTTGGTAAATCCACGTCTCAATAATATGCTAAATGGATTTTTTTGATTCACTCATGATTCAAATATTCTCTTATGTTATATCACTATACTTATGATTTATTAATCTTCTAATAAATGCCATAAATATATATTATTACATTTATTATGTTATTATCACTATACTATACTTATGATTCCTTAATTTCATAAAAGTTTCACATAATATACCTTGTGAAATGAGATGAAGTTGAGACATTGGACATTCAGTTTGAAAGCTAATCCAGAAGTGTTTGTGGTAAAAAGAATCCATTAAGCAAAGATTAACTCAATTGGACCCCACATATGTGCTTGACATCTTTTGGTCATATGGTTTTCATGCAAACATTGGTCTTTTGATTTTGAATTACACTTAGAGAAAGGCATGTTCTTCACTATCTTGGTCTCATAAACAAGTCCTTCCTAGGTTCATTTAGGATCAAATCAAACACTTCATCCATCCAAACATTTATCATCCCATCCCACCAAACAACTTTAGAGCTTTGGAAACATCATTCTAAGACTTGGGTAGATCGTCAAAATCAAAATCACCTTGTTTAGTTAGTGTATGGAAATGCATCCTTTCTCATACATTTAATTGAATTAGCAACCCTTTGAGCAAGTTCATCCTAAGATAACATCTTACATCTTAGGGTTCACAAGTTCATTAGCCAATCAAACCAATCAAAACCAAACCTTAAGTCTAGCATTGATACAAAATCCCTAAACGTTTAACACTCATATCATTTCCCCTTTTCATTCTTCATCTCGTCATTGGTCCTAAGAACCCTAGAGGTCACTTTTGCAACAAGGTCAAAACACAAGAAGAACATGGAATACAAACTTGATCCATACATCACGAGTAATCCAAATCAATTGAACTTTCAAAGCCTTACAATGCCAATTGACTATCAAAACTCACACTTATACAATCCATACATGGGATCATTACCTTCTACAAATTTAACAATGGCACAACAAGTGTGAGTATGCCAAACCAAAGATTGGAACACATTTCCTGATGGTAGATCTAAATCCAAATCAACAAGTCTATCAATCGAACAATCAATGCATGAGACTTCAAACGAACAATGTCATCCCACCAAATCCCTACATGTCAAATGAGAATGTCGCAAGTACAATTTTTCCATGCAAAATCAAAGTTACCTAAATCAAGGAAATGTGATTCCCAACATCAACAATGTTCAATTTCAACCTATCATGCCAAATCTGAACATCATCCCAAATCATAACAATGTCCAAAATCAATTTGTCCATGATCCCATTCAAAACCACACCATCCCAATTTTTTGAAAACCAAATCAACTATATCAAGGAAGTCAAGATCGAAATCAAGATCAAATTTGGCGAGATCAAATTGCTACACTTACCAAAATAGTTGAGTCATTGCGCCAAGAGAAATCTCCACCACCATTACCCAAATCAATATCATTCCTTGGTTTAGGGCTTCCCCCTTTACCTAGCACCAATCACTCCATCCAAATCAATCCACCTAACACCACCGTTATCACAAAAATCCTTTTGAATATACCATCAACATCAAAGACCAACATGGTATCTAATCAAATGACAACATCAATCCTGACGAATCAAAACACAATCTCCCAAGGACCTATCACCTTGGCCATTCCTATCACCTTGATCATTCCATCCATGCCTATCACACCCATCATATCTCAACCCCTCGCTACCATGATCGCTCCAAGTGTATCTCAACAACTTGGCACTACATCCAACACAATTCCAAATCCACCACCACTACCATCGAAACCAAACGCATCAAGACAATATAACATTGCGCTAAAAGTTCAAGATCAATTCATCAATGAAAGAAGTTAAGGTTCATTTCATCCAAGATCAAATCTCCACGTATATCAAGAGTTTTTCAATCATTATCAAATCCACCAACAATACCCAACAATGATCCAATTCAAGAAATGTCAACATCACTTGACCCTATAGTTGAAGAAATTGAAAATTTCTCCACCACAATTGTTGAGAACAATGTTCAAGACCTATTCATCAATGAGAACCCGAAGATGTTTTTTACTCCCATCCCATAATCAACCTACATACATCAAGAGCCACTTTTAGTGATCTCTTTCAAGGAGTGTTAGGATTATTTGATCCTATTGACATAATGCATGATCCATTCACCTATGATCATTTTGAAAATGTCTCTACATCACCTAATGAGTTAGAGGGCATATCTCAAGAATTTATTCTAAAGCATGATCAAAATCTTTCACCAAGGTCTAGCAATGGTCCTTTCCAAGACATGTTGGCCCCCTTTGACCTCATGGTTACAGATACTGAAGGAACCCTGAACTCAACACTTGAAGATATTGAACCACTTACCATGCCTAATGATGATGTTCAAGAACCCTTTGTAAGAAATTCATCCTTTGAATTTGACCCATGTCAAGAACTTGATCCAAAGCATGTCGAAAGAAACTCCAAAATCATTCAAGATCAAGAATTTGTGTCTTCAAGATACTACAATAATCTAATGGAAACTCTCCTATCTATGGAAGATGATCATATCCATGTAGCACATACTCCTCCATCTACCCATGAGATGCTTTCTATGGATGGACACGTAGATGATCTTCAGCTAGAACAAGATTCTATTACACAAAAAGAGCAGATTTTTAATTCCTACAGTCAAACAGAGTTGTCAACAACAGTATCAGATATATCATAAATGCAGACTAAGGACATCATGAATAAAGATATTGAACATTATCCACTCAAGGAAGCAAATAAGACAGAACATTATAATCCAGAGTTAGCAGAGCGACAAATTGAAACAATGTCATCTAAGTGGTTATTTGTTAGAGCATGTTTACTAAACAAGACATCTCAGAATAGGAAAATCAAAGCATGAAGGTACTACTTCCACAATACTGGGGGCAACTTCGTCTCAAGAAAACGTCAACATAGGAAGCACGAAGAATCCTTATGATGAAACCGATGTCAATACCAATATCTCACCATCACCCCATCCATGAATTCGGGACCAACAATCGAAGGATGAAATGAAAGCAATGTTGTACTTATCATGGTAGCAGAAGGACAAATCAACAAATGATACCAAAGAAGAAAGATCATCCTATCAAACTCCATCACTGTTAAAACTGTGGGGAAAATAAAAGGGAAAAGTATCCATCAAGGATGTCCACAAAAGAAAAAGCAGGCTTTTCAAGCGACGTACAAAGTATATCAAGCATTTGGTCCTAATTCCACATACACTTTCGTATCCACCCATCATTGCTCATCTTCCAGAGTTTGGAGAGTCAAAGATTCCAAGCTGTCAAACAATCCATCTCCTATCCCTAAACACACTCCATCCACGCCTCCATGCATGATATCTAATTCTCAAATTGACCATGTATTGGCAATGACCCTTCATCATAAGGATTCTAAAGGCACTCTATCACGATGTACGCACAGAGACAAAGTTAACCCCAATATCAATAAAGTAGATCAAGAATCCCAAAAGTTGCATTCAGGTGCACGTATCTTAGCAAAGAAACTTCTTCAAGTAGGATATCGATGGCACATTATGACAGGGGCATCTACGTCAACAACACCTTGTGATTCAACATGAGCTTAAAATCTTTCAAAAAAATCAAAAAAATCAAAAAATATGAAAATTCAAAAAAATCAGGAAAAGGATTGAAAATAATAAACAGAAAAATTGTCCTCTAGTGAAAACCACATGTATGGCGCTTTGGACAAGACCTTGATGAAAACCTGGCAAATAGGCATCATGTGTAGAATTGAGCATCTACGTGCACCAATTTAGTTGAAAGCATCTCATCCCATCCATAATAAATCTAGCATTCCATCCACCTTAGCCAGAATAAATCTATTTATCCATGAACTATTTTCATCCATTTGCATCCATCATCCAAATTATCTTGATCTTGTTGAAAGTTTGGGGAACATTTTATGCTTGCTTATGGTAAACATCTTGACATGGGTCATTTTCATCGATCCTATCCTACCCAACGCTATTTGAGCCATGAAACATTATCCAAATGACCATCCTTTATCCGAACACCTTATCTTATCGCAAGATAATCCTTGGCATCCTTTGCATGCTTACCATATCCATCCATCCATAACATTCCATACATTGCTAGACATTGGGGGAAGATATGTACATCTTGTTTCAGGAATAAATCTTGATTTATATCCTCCAACTTATGTGGCGATCCGAACAATGGAAAACATGAAATCAAATTGGTCAAACATTTGTGATCCAAAATCCAAATCACTAGCCCATGGCATATTTTTGACAAGAAGACATTCCTTATCAAGCTTCATCTTTCATCGAACATCAATCCAAATAATCGCTATCAGTTGCATCTAACGCACCCTTCAAACGTCCCATCAAATCATTCAAACAACTTTTGTTCCAAATCAAGCTTCATCAATCATGATCAATCAAATCCAATCAAAAAAATCATCATCTCAGAATATCATTGTGTTGCTTAACACTATCCTTGCATTGTTATGTATCCTCAACAATGTTATCATCATCAATCCAAATCAATCAAATCCTTTCATTGTTGTGTATCCTCAACAATGTTATCATCATCATCAATCCATCAATTCGATCAGTCAACCCTAGCTTTATTCAACAAAATCCCAAATAGATCACTAATATCGTCACACATGTTCATATCCAAATCATCCAAAACATCAAAAAATCCAAAAACATTCAAAACATCGAAAAATCCAAAAACATCCAAAATCACATCAAAATCCAAAAACATCCAAAACATATCAAAAAAAATAAAAATGAAAAAACATTCATAAAAGTCAGAAAACGTCAAAAACATGGAATTTGAACTACATCGTCTCTAAGCTTAAATGTAGGCAAGGCTCATCTTGATCAGTCCCTCGGTGACATCAAATCACAAAAACACTGAAAACAAAATCCAACATCCAAAATCACATCAAAATCCAAAAAATTCAAAAAACATTAAAATAAGCCAAACATTCATCTCAGAAAACCCCAAAAATTTAGAAAAAAATCAAAATCAAAAACATTTTAGGTAAATCTTGAGAAATACCAAAAACACCTCAAACATTGTGAAAAACATCAAAACATCCAAATATTTGAAAAATCCATTCGGCTCCCATCTCGCCACTCCGCAATAATCAATCATCCATAATAAACTAATCGCCACCTTCATCCTTTAAAACAAACATAAACAATCACAAGAATTAGCAAAGCAAGCTTCTCTATTGGCGTTCCTAGAACAACAACCTGCAACCTTCACAATGCAGAGAAGCAACCTAAAATGATGCTATTTCACTAGTCGATGAAATTTCATTAACAATAATGGGATTTTATAATGTACAAAGGCCTTGTAAAAAGGAACGAGGAAAATATGGAAAGATAGCAGGGAAAGCAGATAACCACCCTCCATCAATGCACATACCAAAACAAAATAATGCAACTACTGCACTAAATGCAAAGTTGGACTTAAGAGCATGCAGCAAAATAAACATGCACTCCAACACCCCCCCTTAAGTGCAACTTAGGGAGAACCAAAAAAGAATGAAAGTGCAATATGCAATATGAGATGCATTATGGGTCCTGGCAACAAAGCCTTGTTAGGTACCCATGTACAACTACAATGCAATGCAAATCTCTCATAACCGGAGAAAAGGAGAAAAACCCTGTGGGAGAAAACTCCTCTCCAAAAGAGAGAACAAAAGTGAAAGGAAGGAGGACTCCTCAAGACCCCCCAAGGACAACTTCCTTCACCCCTAACATTGATCGCAACTGAAGATAGCGAGGAGATGCCAAAGGTTTAGTGAAGATGTCTACAACTTGCTGTGTCGTAGGCAAATACTCCAAAGCAAGAACACCATCTTGAATGAGCTGTCGAATGAAGTGCATGTGGATCTCAATATGCTTAGTGCGTTGATGCTCCACTAGGTTGTGAGAAATATGTATAGCACTTTGGTTATCACACCAAAGAATAGTGGGTTGATCAATAGGAAAGCCAAACTCAGCCATCAACTATCGAAGCCAAAGAACTTCTTGACTAGCCAAGACAGCTCCTCAATACTCAACCTCAGTTGATGATAATGCAATAGCAGTTTGCTTCTTGCAAGACCAAGCAACCGGACTAGAACCAAGATAGAAAACAAAGCCAGAAGTAGACTTTCTATCATCAACATCACCATCCCAATCTGAGTCAGTGAAGCCCACAATCTCAGTAGCACCTGATGTGTAGTGAATGCCAAATTGTGTAGTGCCCTGAATGTATCGTAAAATACGCTTGGTTGCCTTCCAATGACTCTCATGAGGATCTTGAGAGAAATGAGAGACAAGACCAATGGCAAAGGAAATATCAGGATGACTATGTGTTAAGTACAAAAGGCTGCCAACTAGTTGCCGATACAAAGTAGCATCAAAAGATGGAGTAGTGCAACTAGTGGACAACACAACACCTGACTAAAAAGGAGTAGGGGTTGGCTTGCAATCAGCCATTCCAAACCTTTGAAGCAAATCAAGAGCATACTTCTGCTGGAAGATAGAAATGTCGGTAGAAGACTGATGGATTTGAAGACCAAGGAAGTAATGCAACAAACCAAGATCTGTCATATCAAAATGCTCCATCAAAGCTTGCTTAGTATCCTCAATCATGGCACTAGAACTCCCCGTGAGAATCAAGTCATCCACATAAAGAACAAGAATGAGAAGATCCCCCCCATGCCTTTGAATGTAAACTGTAGGATCAGAGTGACATCTAGTGAATCCAAAAACAAGCAAGAAACTATCCATCTTCTCATACCAAGCTCTAGGAGCCTGTTTGAGACCATACAATGAACGTCGGAGCCTGCAAACAAGTGAAGGGTCTTGCACAAAGCCAGGTGGCTGCTCCATATAGATCTCCTCATGAAGATCACCATGCAAGAAAGCACTCTTCACATCCATCTGATACACTGACCAACCCTTAGATGCAGCAATAGAAAGCACGAGGCGTATGGAATCCATCTTTGCAATAGGAGCAAAGGTCTCAGAATAGTCAATACCCTCAACCTGAGAAAAGCCCTTAGCCACTAGACGAGCCTTATACTTATCAATAGAACCATCGGATGCAAACTTGGTACGATACACCCACTTGCATCGAACCAACTTTCTTCCTTTAGGAAGAGGAACCAAATCCCAAGTATGATTCTTCATCAAAGAAGAATACTCCTCTATCATAGCACTATCCCATTCCGGAACACCTGAAGCATCTGAAAACTTCTGAGGATCAGTAGAAACTGCATGACTCAAAAGACTGATACCTGAAGTGCGGGAACGAGTGGAACGTGTAGCTATGGGATCACCTACAAGGAACCAGCATCCTCAAGAAGTGTACGAGCCCATAAAGGTCGACGGGGTGCAGGTGGAGGAGAAGGAGAAGATGGAGTAATATCAACAACAAGATCGATACCAACATCAGGAACAACATCATTACAAGCATCATCATCATCATCTGGAAGCACAACATCCTCTGAAGAAGAACTAGGAAGAAGAGAGGGAGAGGCTTGTGATGGAGAATCCTTCGAAGTGAAAGACTCATCAAATTGAACATCACGACGAAAATGAACCTCTCGAGTGACAGGATCAAACAACCGATAACCCTTCACATCCTCACAATAGCCAACAAAAATGAACCGTTGACTTTTCTTCTCCATTGCCTTGCGCCTACCATCTGGAATGAATGCCCATGCATCACTCCCAAATACTCTAAAGTAGGAAACCTTGGGCTTGACATGAGACCAAGCCTCCTCGGGAGTCATATTCTGCACTGCCTTATGGGGCATACGATTCTGAATGTAGTTGGCACAATTGACAGCCTCTGCCCAAAATGCGGGAGCCATGGATCTAGATTGTAGCATACAATTGGCCATCTCCCGTAAAGTTCTATTCTTCCGTTCGGCTACACCATTCTGCTGAGGAGTGTATGGCACTGTGTGTTGATGAAGAATACCCTTAGTACAACAAAATTCTTGAAACGCCTTATTGACATACTCCCCCCCATTATCTGTGCGAATCTTTTGAAGGGAATGTCCTGACTGCTTCTCCACAAATGCAAGGAAGGTCATGAAATGTCGAAGAACCTCATCTTTGTACTTCAAAAAATACACCCAAGTGTGCCTAGAAAAATCATCAATGAAGGTGAGCACATACTTGGCCCCTGAAAAAGGAGTGGGGAATGACATGAGGTCACTATGCACCAACTCAAGGGGTGTCGAAGCACGTGTGGCCATACCTTTGGGAAAAGGATCCCTATGATGCTTGCCAAGCACACAACCTTGACAAACTCCATCTGAACAAGAGATCTGAGGTAGACCAATTACCAAATTTTGTGTGCTCATCTGCTGAAGATATTTGTAATTAAGGTGCCCAAACCGTTCGTGCCAAAGCTTGCTTGTAGAATCTGCATGAGCAATAAGGGATGATCCTGATGAAGACTCAAATCCATCAAACCTATACAAACGGGCCACATGGTCAACTGTTCCTGTAGCAATGACCTTCTCAGGATCCTACATCTCTCGAATAGTCACATCAGTAGGAGAGAACTCAACAAGCCTTCCATCACCATGATTACAAATTTGATAGACAGAAAGCAGATTCTGGGAAATATTAGGAACAAGAAGAACATCATCAATGCTACCATCTTGCATATGAACTGAGCCTGTTCCCAAAACTGGAATTTGAGAAGAGTTCCCAACAGCAATATGTGAAGTAAGACTATCAGAAAGAGAATCAAGAAGAGCCTCAGTATGAGTCATGTGATGAGAAGCACCAGAATCAAGAATCCAACTAGAACTGGTAGAGGACAAAGCTGTAGCTGAGAGGGCTTGCCCTTTTCCCGAAGAAGAAGACTTAGGCATGGCAAGATTATGCTTCCTCATAGCTTCCTCTAATGCTGCTAGCCTTGCAAAACAATGTGCATCATTATGCCCAGATTTTCCACAGAACGAACAGTTCTCCTTCTTCTTCTTAGACTTGGAAGATGACTCGCCTGAGTTAGAAGGAGGAGGAGGTGAAAGATTATTCTTCTGATCAGTCTTCACCTTAGGCTTGGAGGGAGACTCACCACCTGAAGACGAATCTATCTTGGGCTTCTTCTTATTCTTACCCTTGCCCTTGGAAGATTGAGCCATTAAAGCATGACTCTTAGGAAGAGCATCCATCTGAATCAACTTGGCCTGCTCCCTAGTCAATCAATCACAAAACTCCTCAAAAGTAGGCATCTTATGATCTTCCCCCATAGCATCCATAGTAGAATAGAAAGTAGAGGCAAACACTTGAAAGGGACCTCTAAGCTTAGACAGGATCAAGAAAATACACTCCTTATCTTCTTTGGCATGACCACATCCTTTTAATTGAGACAAAATCAATTTGAACTATGCAAGGAAATCCTGAATGGAGGGAAAAAATTCTAGAGAGAGAGAAGTGAGATCGACTTCAAGTTGCAAGATCTTAAACTGATTGACCTTACCATACAATTCGGCAAGCTTATCCCACACCTCTTTAGGTGTTTTACATTCAACAATGTGAAACAAAAAATTATCAGACACATGAAGACCTATGAGTCCTTTAGCCTCATCCATTTTGTTTCTATGAAAAAATTGCTCAAATGTTTTAGTGAATTCGGTTTGGTCAGCATCCAACAGTTGCCAAAGACCCCGAGATTGCAACAATTGTGACATCTTGAGATTCCATGTATGATAGTTGTGTGGAGTGAGCAAATCAATCCTAGGTTCTGACATGATATACAAGGGGACACAAAGGACTAAAAAGCAAGATAGACCCCCCCAAAGAATAGATACAAACTGATTTTACAATTCCCAAACACCAAATTTTCCCAGAGATACAATAATAACAACTTGCAAATTCAAGCTAGTAAAAAAGGCTTAAAATGACAAATTTTCTAAAAAAAACCTCATCCCTAGTGAAGATCATTGAAGCAGCTTTCTAACGGTTGCTCGTTTGCTGAAAACAGACTCCGTTTGCAAAAGTTGCACAAATTTGAAAAAAAATTCCTATTTTAGGCACTTTCAAAGCTCTCGGTCACACCATATGATCACAAAGTGCTTTGGCACCCTCGCAAGCCATGCCAAGCTCTAGTAAGGAAGTGCCAAGGCACCAAGGAGAATGGGCCAAACACAGTCGAGGTACTACCAAGTCACCAAAGATGGAAGTGGAAGTGCCAAGTCACCAAAGAGAATGGGCCACACACAACTCGAGGTAGTGCCAAGTCACCAAAGATGGAAGTGCCACATCACCAAAGAGAACGAGCCACACACAGCTTGAGGAAGTGCGAAGACTCACAGGAAAGAAAAAAACACGCAAGGTAGCTTGATGACAAAGTGATAGGATGATGGGCTATTTAAAGCCTTAGGAGAACATCGACCTGCCCCACAACAAACCCTAATTCCAAAGAGGCTTTGGAAACTTTAAGAAAAGACTTAAGTTATTTCTCATGGAAAAAAGCAAAAAAAAAATGCAGAGTCAAGGAGACAGTGTGCATGCTATGGGAGATGAGTCCTCTAGCAAGAGGCAAAAGCCCAAATTCAAAACTTCTTCAAAAGGAGAACACCCACAGAGGGGTATAGATCTTCCTTCTTGACTTCACCGCCTCCCAGAAAGCCACCATTACTGACTTTGTCTCATCATTGGGAGCAACCAATGCCATTCCAACCCAGTAGCAGTCTGTAAGCAGTTGGTACATAGCGCTATACCATCTCCACCCACAAAGACATCTCCAGGGCTGTAAGGATTGGAACCCAGGGCTCAGGTGCTTTGTATTCCCTTGGCAAGAATCTCAAGAGAAGCCAAGTTGTTGCTTTGGTGAAGGGGGCATTGGTTAAACAATTGTTTCCCTCTGACAGCAGGGGAATTTATATCATTCTCATGGAAGATGATGTTTGCACAACCCCTTTGCTCAACTGGTGAAAACTCTTAGCAAGGAATGGTAGGTTGGTTGATCACTCTGATACCATATTCATGCTCCCAGAACAACAACCTGCAACCTTCATAATGCAGAGAAGCAACCTAAAAATGATGCTATTTCACCAGTCGATGATATTTCATTAAAAATAATGGGGTTTTATAATGTACAAAGGCCTTGTGAAAAGGCACGAGGAAAAAATGGAAAGACAGTAGGGAAAGTAGGTAACCACCCTCCATCAATGCATAGACCAAAATAAATTAATAACCATCGACTAAATGCTAAGTTGGACTTTAGAGCATGTAGCAAATAAACGTGCACTCCAACAAGTGTGATAATTAAATTATTATGATTTAATAATTCAATTAATT
This sequence comes from Sequoia sempervirens, assembly GCA_007258455.2. Classification (NCBI taxonomy): domain Eukaryota; kingdom Viridiplantae; phylum Streptophyta; class Pinopsida; order Cupressales; family Cupressaceae; genus Sequoia; species Sequoia sempervirens. The sequence continues at coordinate 553,037,398 of VDFB02281492.1, forward strand.
TTGAGGAATAAGGTGAATTACTAACGTAATAAAATAATTGGTGTCATTTGACTAATCAAGACAAAATAAGATAAGGCTAGGACTTTATTAAATAAAAGTGATTTATTTAATTGGTCAAAAATGATGAAATGTGAATTAATCAAATAACGTCGTATTATTCAATTAATAGTAAAATTAGGGTTTTCAAGACTTTATTAAATAAACAGTATTTATTCGATTTGTCGAGAATGATGAAAAAGTGAATTAATTAAATAATGTTGTATTATTCAATTAATAGAGGAAACAGGGTTTTGAATGTCATTCGATGTCATTCAATGCATTGTGAGATGTTGTGGGATGATTTTGAGATGATTTGAGATGTTTCAAGTTGATTCAAAGATGTTCTGAGATGATTTAGAGTTGTTCTGAGTCGTTTTAGGGTCGTTCCAAGACATTTCAGGATTGATTGAGTTGTTCAAAGTCATTCCTGATTTGTTGAGGATGTTCTAGGTTGATTTAGAGTTGTTATGAGTCATTTAGGGATCATTCAAGACATTTGTGTTGATTGAGTTGTTCGAAGTCATTTTGGGGTCGTGGAATGTTTTCGGTTGATTCATAGTTGTTAAAGAGTCATTAGCGGGGTCATTCAAGATGTTCGGGTTGATTGAGTTGTTTTGAGTCGATACGGTGTTGTTTGATCTACCATGTGACAAGATGTTCCAAAGTTTTGATTAGGCATACCCCTATTTTTTGTGTCATTGATGTTTGTAGGATATGATGAACTTATGTATGGATTGTACGATGGAGTTGTAAAACTTCTAGTATCAAACTATTGTATTCCAAGGTTTTGTTGGTTTAGGTCACTCATAATAGATAAACTTTGGTTTTGTTCCATGTCTTTCTTGTGTTTTAATCTTGTTGCAAAAGTGAACCTCTAGGGTGTTTAGGACCAATGATGTGAATGGATAATGAAAGGGGTGAGTGAATTGGATGATGAACTTTATAAACTTTGGACAACACTTTTAGACTAAAAAGGTTTGATGTTTGATGTTTTTGGATAAAAGGTGCTAATGAACTTGTGAATCTAAAGGTAGACTTGTGACCTTTAGGATAGACTTGTTCAAAAGGATGATGACTAACTCAACTAAGTGTATGGAAAATGATTCATTTACACACATATAGCTAAGTTAGGGGATTGATTTGATGATAACCTAAGTTTAGAATGTTGATGTGTCCAAAGTTTCAAAGTTATTTGTGAGGTGGGATGTTTAAATGTGTTGAGATGGATGGGAAAATTGATCCTAATGTTTAGAGAGGGACCTTGTTTACAAGACCAAGGTAGTGAAAAAAATGCTTTACCCTAAGAGTGATAAACCTAAGAACCCAATGTTTGTTGGATAGTGGCACTTTGATACAATGTTGGCAATAAATTTCCTTTTTGTCACTTTGTTGCTTAAAAGTCAACGTGTTTTGAAAATAAGCCCAATGTGTGGTGTGTTCAATTGATTTAATCTTTGATTAGTGAGATTGCTTTATTACCACATCAAGATGCCTTAATTCAGTTCAAACTAAAATGTCTATGACTAAGTAACTTTCATTCCACAAAGTCCAATATGTGAAAATCAAGAGCCTAAAGCCATAGTCTCCTATGTTGACTTTGGAATGTGTGAATTGAGATATAAGTCCAAATATTTAGAAGCCTCTAAAGATATTGTTTAAAAAAATATATCCTTAGGGACAAACAACAATATAGGGCTTTTCAAATGTATTCACACTAATTCCAAAGGGTTTGAATTTGAAGAACATGTTGATGCTTGTTTCAATTGTTTTGAAACCAAGTAAAGTTACAAACTAACTCAACAAGAATAAGAAATAACAACCTTAGGGAGTAGGTATGTACTTCTTGATAGGCTAACCTCATCCCATAAGGAATGATGTAATCCATGAAGATGGAGTGAAGCATAAAGAAGCTATGTCAAAGGAAATGTACCATCTTGAAATGCCAAGAAAAATAGTCCCTTCTATTTTGCTTTATTGCCTCAACCAAAAACTGAATGTGGTAAGTAACTTCTAGGAGTGGTGCGCCTCCTATGTACTACTTTGAATTAAGTTTTGTAAAACAATGATAGGTTTCTAAGACAAGGTATTTAATGACAACTGTGAACACCGAGATGTATAGATCAAATGTAAGCCACTTAAGGCTTTAGCCATTCCTACTCTGGAGAATTTTCCCTTTAGAGCAGTTTTTGTTTTAGCCCTTCTTTTTGCTGGGATGAATTTATTGCCCAAAGGATGAAGACTTTTCTCTGCATAAAGCTATGCAAGAACCATGTGGTGGCTATGTTGATTTATATACATATCATTTTCCTTTTGGGTGTGAACTAGGACAAGTGTCCTGCTTGGTGGGATTTCCCTCAAATTTCTCTCACAAATCTAAAATATGCGCTCACTTGACATGCCGCTATCTTCGTCGAAGTTTTGTATCTTCCACAAAATGATATTTTGAGGGTGGAGGTTGCCAAGAAGCATGGCGGTGTCTTGTGTCGAGGTGGAACCCAGTGTGTCATCAACCTCCATAGTTGATCAATCATATTTTGCTAGGTTGTGTTTAAAATCCATTTTTTTTCTTACGATAGTGTATCTTTGCTAAAATATCTAAAATCATTTAATAGGCAGTTGAGACTTAATGAGCAAGGATCCATACTATCTAATCAAGATCTAAAGATCAGTTGAGCTATCAGTTGAGGGCATCATGGGTTTCTATACGGAATGTTTGTGGCCATGTCCTCTTCTTACGGCTATAAATAGGGGTTGGCAACATTGAGTTAAGAGTTCCTAAAAATTTGCTTCAAAATATTTTTGAAGGATATAGATATTGTTAGGAGTTCTATTTTCTCATAGAAGTAAGAGGGTCTTTATAGAATATTGCTTATTCTCTTTGGCATGTTATATTTAATTCAAGCTATTATCAAATTGTTATCCGACCTTTGTTTTTAGGTTATATATATCATAGAAGTTTGATCTATTTGGGATAAATCTTTGAAATTGTGCATAATATGGCCTTTGTCAAATTTCATTTTCATATTTCATTCATAGAAACATTGTGTTAAAATATTTGTGTTGATAGTTCATATAACTAATTCACATGCTATGAAGCTTCTATGTTAAATGCTACCTTTCAAAAATTAGATCATGTCTATTAAACTCTTCCATTTTTTATAAAAGTATGCCATTTCCCATTTTATGTTGTAGAGGAGGAAGGATTCTATAAATTTATGAATATTTTTGTTAATCTTTAGAGTTTTTTTATATGTCTGATCAGACCTTAATGGGTGCTTCCCATGGGGAGATTTGAAAGACTGCATTGTGCTTTTTGTAAGCTTTTGCTACTCGTGCTCTTCCCAACAATGAAGGGTATACAACATTCTATGTCTATCATATCAGTTATAAGGAATAGTTAAGGTTTGAAATGTTGCTAAAGCTTTGGCGCATCACCATCTTTATGTTTTGTTCACATTTCTTTCTACCATTTTCCCCCAAACACAAAGAATAGTCAACTTTTCATAAAAAACTTGGAGGTCATTCAGTGAGGTGCAAATTGGTCTCCCACTTGTTGAATTTCCCATAAAGTTGTTCAAAGAAGCACAAGTTTTAATGATTAGCAGTTCTTTTTCTTGCATGCCTGGTGGGACCAAAAGATTTTTCGTTCATCTAATTAGAAGTTAGAAATATCTTTGAAATCAGCCCAAGAGGCTGGCAATTTCATGCCTAGAATCCAAACAAGAGCATCTTCGAGAGGCCATTTCCAGTACTCCCAATTACCTTCCTCTACACCTAGGAGAAGAAGAGTTACAGGTTTTGTATAACCTATAAGAAGCAACTAGGCAAGAAGTGTTGGCCCGCAATCCATAGCCTTATCTACTCCACCAGGACACCAAAATTTCCAAATAGAATACCCATATACCCTATCCATAGAAACTTTGTTTAGAATGTCTCATATAGGTGCTCCTGCTCCTAGAAATTTTGTAACCTGGGATAGCGGTAGCACACTACAACCACCTATGCCCCTAGATGTATGGTCCTCCATACCCACCAATGCTTTAAAGGCAATCTCAAAGTTTTTCGTGGAGGATTTTAAGACCCCTTCCAAACATCTCCAAGATATAGCGGAGGTCTGTAGAGTGTTGTGCATGTTTTGCACACACGCCCCATCGAAGGCGGGGACCCCCTTTGTCACTTTGCTTTTTGCTTGCTCCTGCTGATTGGCATTGTTCTGTGTTTTAGGTCCCTATTTTGAAGCTAGGGTGATCATGTTCCTTAAAATTGCAAAATCCATCATACCCAAGTTGTCCGCCTTGTGGGTTCCACATGTATTGTTTCCTCAAAACAAAGTTCCAAGTTCGCCAGCAAAACTATTGGTCAGGTAACCTCTGCAGGTCTTCCCCTACGAGCATCCGTGAATGGGAAGCCGTTACTCAGTCATTTCTTGATGGTAAAACCTTGCTGCTTCCCCACTACGTGGACCTGGAGCCCACCAACATCATGAATACGAAAAGCGCACAAGGAAGAACTTTAAAGTAGTTTTTTAGCGGGTCCGCTCATGCTGGCCACCATCGTCAGAATTTCGTCCTCGCAAAGACCCTCCTTGGTGGCGAAAACCCAACAACCCGACATTTCGTCCTCCACAGTCTACCTACCTGCACAATACCACCACAAACAGTGTTCGTGGATGACGATCCCGCATATAGCCTTTGCGCGACACTCAACACGGTGGTGCCCACACTCCAATCATCCACATTTTTGGACGTTTGCATCATGGAAACCAGTTACCTCTACTCCACTTCAAGCGACATTCTATCACATATTTTATGCATCATTCTTTCGCATGGCCATAGTGTTTTTCACTGGAATTTTGATCACAATAAGTGAAGTAATCCATTGCCTATTTTGGGACTTCCTTAGTATCAACTTAAGCATGATCCACATGATTTTTTCAACAAGGTATGCTGGGGAATGCGATCAAGCATCATTTATTTGCTGCTGTGGGCCTTGGATCTTGGTCACTGTCTTCTCTAGTTGTGTCCACCCGCGCACCTTGCATTAATGGTCCAGCCTTATAAGTATTCGGGAGGATTACACGGTGTAGATCAAGTGATGATTACTAGGCATTTGGGCTCCTATGAGGATGTCAGGTGAAGGAAGTCGAGAGTAATAATTTGCAGGTAAGGTAGGTGAGCATTAGATGCGTGTTGCAAAAA
>VDFB02281492.1:553642734-553816417 GCA_007258455.2 Sequoia sempervirens
GCTTTCTTGACTTGTTCATAGAACTCATCACCCTTATATTCTCACAACGCTTGACCCTTGAAGTCAGTTTGGATTGATATCATCAAGGAGATATGCCTTCTACGACTTGGGGCATCGGTAACCTGATTTTCCTTCCCCTTGATATAACTAATGTTGAAATCATAATAAAATATCAACTCCAACAATCTCATTTGTCATACATTCAAATTAGATTGAGTAAATAAACACTTTAGACCGTGATGATCAGTCTTTAGTTCAAATGGTTTTCTCAACAGATAATGTCTCCACATCTATAATTAATGGACAACTGTTGCTAACTCTAAATCATGTAAGCATAATTTTGTTCATAGGACTTCATCTTACTAGACTTATAAGCTATGAATCACCCTTCGTGCATCAATACTCTACCCAAACCTTCTTCGGATGCATCCATAATAACTACAAAGTTACCATCTAGATCTGGTACCTTTAATATTGGTGATGTGATCAACCTTTCCTTGAGTTGGTCAAATGTTGCTTGACATTTCTCAGAACACTCAAACTTATTTCCCTTCATTTGTAATGACATGATGGGAAAAACTATTCTTGAAAATTTTGCAAGAAACTTATGATAATACCCAACCAATCCCATAAAAATTCTAACTTCTAACATATTCTTAGGCACCAGCCACTCTAGTACTGCTTTTATCTTTGTCAGATCAATTGAAACCCCTTTAGCCAAAATTATGTGACCCAAATATTGTACTTCCTTCTAGAAGAAGGTAAACTTTGAAAAAAATTCATATAGCTAATGGTCTCTCAATCGTTAGAAAACAATATCTAGATGCTTGAGATGTTCTTTTTCATTCTTGGAGTAGATTAATATTTCATCCAATAAGACCAACAAAAATCTATCCAAGTATTCCCTAAATACATTGTTCATTAGGTTCATGAATGTTGTTGGTGCATTCATTAGCCCAAATGGTAGGACTGTGAACTTGTAATGACTGTATCTAGTCCTGAAAGTTGTTTTGAAAATATCTTCATCATTGATTATGAGTTGATAATATCCATAACATAGATCAATCTTTGAAAACACTACCACTACTCGCATCTGATCAAAGAGATCATCAATACGTTGCAAAAAATACTCATTCTTTATCATTGCTTTATTAAGCAACTAATAATCAATACATAAGTGCAGTGTACCATCCTTCTTCTTTACAAAGATAACTGGCCCTCCCTATGGTGAAACACTGGGTCTTATCAATCCTTTAGACAACAACTCTTCTAGTTGTGCGTTTAACTCCATTAATTTAGTTGTGTTCATCCTATAAGGTACTTTTGATATAGGTTTCAACCTTGGTATGATATTAATGGAGAAATAAAATATCCTCTTAGGAGGTAATCCAGATAATTCTTCTAAAAATACATCCACAAATTTATGTAAAATAGGATAGTTTTCCATATCCATTTTTTTGGATTCCAACACCTCACCTTCTTTGACAATCTTGGAAGTCTTGAGATTCGTAATATACTACATCATCAAGTGAGAAATGAATTCCTTGAATTCCTCAAGTTTCTCCATTTTTACTGCAAAGAGTTGACAACCTTTCTTCTTTTCTCTATGCATTTGTACATCAGATATCTATCATAACTTAACCTCTCTAGGCATTCCTTATAATGACACCTAGTTACCTAGATCATCTAAGCATTCAAATTTTTTTGCATGGAAATCTACTTTGGCCCTATGTTTCCATAGCCAATTCATCTCTAAGATGACATCATAAGATCCTAAGGAGCTATGTACATATTCATTTTTATAGAGAAACTCAGAAGTTCAACCCTTGCTTCAAATAGACATTGACTTACTTTAGCTCTTGTCTGGTTTGTATATTCTACAACCCAATACTTTTCCATGTAGCCAAATTTTCTAGACATTTGACTTGCTATTCTAGGAGAAATAAAAATTTATGTGGCACTATTATTTATTAAAATTGAAATGGGAATTCCAGACAAAGTACCTGATACTTCCACTCGAGTAATCTTGTACTCCGCTTGTTGATTATCCACTACAACATGAATCTTTTTTTGATATGCAACTCTTTATGGTGGAAAAGAGTTACCATGTAGTTGTGATCCTGATGGTTTTCTTAGACAATTACTCACATAATGATCCCCACTCACATAATAAATGCACCATTTGAAACATAACCTTTCAAAAATTTCTATTGCATAATCAAAGGATCTTTTCAATAATATAAGAATGATTTCACTTTACATAAATATATTCAAGATAACATTTCACATGTGCAATTTCCATATAGATGGACACATGAATACATACATAGCTTCAAAAAGCTTACATGAACTAGAAATACCAATGGTCTAGAATGTACTTCTCCCAAATCTTGGTCACCAACTGCATGAGGAGAAGCATCACTCAAGCACTTTTTTCGCCAACCATGGACTTACTACGGTTCCCCACACATCTACCAAACTTGGTAAGATGGCCCTCCCTTCAAAGAAGAGATTGGTTTGGTAACCTCATCCTTCATATTGCCTTTCCTGAGCATAGTGATGTGTCCTACATATCTAGAGCTTACCATAAAGTCTACTTCTATTTCTATGATATTCCTAGGCTAGTATGTACTTAGATCATAGTGAATTGATAGTGTAGAGAGTAGATACCTACACTACTTTGGCCAAAGATTCAACATTCAATACTTCAAGTGAGGGTCCTCTATATTCACCACTATAATTGATCAATTTGTATTTGACCATTAGTATTCTATTCTAGGTTATTCCATTTCGCATGGATTATCCTAACCCAAAGAATAACCTTTCCATTAACTTAGATTAAGCTGACATTATTACTAAGTAACTCAGAACAACTTTATCTTATTCTATGCACCTAGAGTGTTGTCATACTACGTATAGTACTAACATTCTACGTAAATACAAATAGTATTTATATTCATATAAATCCAACATAGTATACATATCTATATAAGTATATATCAAAAAAACAAGGTTTCACAAAACAAGAAACAATCAAGAGACATCCAAGCATATCCAAGCATCACAACACACATAAAATACAATTTGTCCAAACATGACAACATAATAAACAATATTTTCAACATAAAAACAAGGAGTAGAAATCAACATGCATGTTTAAAGCTCCAACCGATTATTCCTCTCTCCTAGCTTAATGACTCAAGCTCGCTTGCAACTTCCTCCAAGAACAACTCAAATCCCACTACTAGCTTCTCACCAACTCTCTCAACAATACTAATTCAAAACAACTAAACAATTCTCTAAATCTCAAGCTATCAATACAATAGAATAATAATCAAGGTAATTAGATTGGAAAAGTGTAGCAATTGGCAAAATGGACACCTCTATTTGTACTAAATTGTGAGAAACCAAAGGCTAAAAATAAGTTAATATTTCTGCCACCTTTCTATCCTCATGCAATGAATCGCCAAGCTAACTTACAGGTTTGCAACAAATAACAGTCCTCTCCATTTAAATGGCTATGTAGACTTGTTACAAGGGACAAAAAGACTCTTTTACTAAGTCAAATGAATAGTAATCTCAAAAGCAAGTTTCTAAATCAAATTCCTTCACATATTTTTTCCAAGTTTACTTTTGATTGAGTCTCAAGGCTAAGATATTGTATTATCATACCTATGCGTAGTTTACAAACTTCTTATGCATTCCATCCACTTCTAAATTGGTTCCACATTTCATAAGTTAGCACCCCATGAGAATAGTGTGGTTTGACAACTTTTGTGTTGGTTTAAAACAGTATTTACTTTTTATTCCAATGTTTATATAGTAGAATTTATTCCTGCATGCCATATAAACTTGTTGAATTGGTCTTTTATTTTTATGCAAAGGTTTACTATGTAGAACACACCATGGTTGTACCATATATATGCACCTACATCTTATTTAAGTGCTCCACTAATATTATTAGTAGTGCTTTATATTGCACTTTAAGAATATCTTAAATGATTTCCATTTATATATTATAATATATATATATATATTAATATATATATATATATTAATATATATATATATATATTAATATATATATATATATATTAATATATAATTATTTATTTATATATTTATGTATTAATATATATAGATATGTATTAATATATATAGATATGTATATATATCCCTCAAAATATATATACATATATATAGATTAATAAATATATACTTATTTCACAAGGTTATTAAATACATTAATTGTTGATTATCAAACATATATATATATATATATATATATATATACATATCAGATAATATTACACATATATTTATATATATACCATTATATATAAATATGTATTAATATATATGAAACTAAATTATTTATTCATATATATTTATATATATACATTATCATTTTAACACTTTTATAAAAACACTCATACTCTCCTATCCATCAATCGACATACATACATGAAGTGTATACATACATACATACATACATACATACATACATACATACATACATATATATATATATGTACATATATATATATATATATATGTACATATATATATCTATATATATGTATATATATATATATATGTATATATATATATATGTATATATATATATATATGTATATATATATATATCTATATATATATATATGCATATATATCTATATATATATGTATATATATATATATATATATGTCACCTTAGTCCAATCAATATTCCCATACATATGGGTAATCCATCCATGAGCATGTGTAGGTACGTCTACCTACGTATACTCATGTATGTATTTACTCAAATTTATGAGTTTATAGTACACAAATACATATATACATATATATATATATTATGCATATATCTCATTGAAATAACAATAAACACACAAGGAAGGAATTCCACTTGACATCAAGACTTAATCACATTTCTCAATCCAAACATTCATAAAACAAGATAGAAATCAATATAAACATTCACAACTAAACTGAAGAGCACTTACCATCTACCCAGGAACTAACGACTTGACTCAACTAAGAACAACTAGGGTGTGAGTGTGTGAATGCTCAGTAAGGCTAAATTAGAGGTTATCAGACCAAGTTCTTCTACTGAGTGATACTTCCCCTCTCTTCTGAAGGTTTGAACATGTTCCTATGTCCAGCTTAGTACAACATAACAATAGTTAGCCAAATCAATACATTCATATGCATCACATATATTTCATATACAAAATCATCATAAAACATTAAATAGAATCAAACATTCATTCATCATATTTCCATTAGGATTCATATATAAAAAAAAATCACATAAATTAAAGCAATTTACCAAACTAGGTAATAGTAAATAGGTAATAACACACAAGGTGTAACACATTTTTATTTGGAACTTTTAAAATGTGTTATTGCATGTCAAAGAAAGGTGTCATTTTGCTTAATTTTTTGCAAATTTATGAAAAATTGTTGTATTTTAGTGTTGGAAATTATTAGATCTGTAGGACAATTATTTACATTTTTTTAAGCATTACATAATTTGGGTAGATTAGTTTCATTTTTTACAAAAAATTCAAAACCCTAGGTTGTTACAACACATTATAAAATCTAGAAAACCACAAAATAGCAACAAAATCAATTCCAAATCTAGGTCTACAAGTTGTCACACAGTTTTTGTCACTAGTGCCTCTAAAATTGAAAATTTAGAAAGAGACCTAGCAGGACACAAATGCCCTAGGCCATCCTAGTCCTCCAAAATTTGTCTATGATCTCTGGAACAAATTAATACATGTTATCAATTTGCATATATGGAGTTTGATTTCCAAATCTATGTTTGTTATAGGTCTGTACATCTATTTTTTAGTATTATTTTTCCTTGACACATGTAAACATAAATTGAAATTGAAATTTAATGATTAATCCTAAGGAAAGCATAATCATCTGATCATGTTAGATCTCTTTCCATAAGTGCATTATATACCTACCAATCCATTTAGTTGTGATGAATTTGACATGGTAGATGATGCCATTGGGGACTTCATCTCACCTAGATTGTCCACTAAAGTTTCTAAAAGTCCAACAAATTTAATCATTGATAATCATGGTAGCTATTCTCATACTATCGATCCTAATTGTGAGAGTATCTTAATGCAAGAAATTTAAATCATTGATACATTTCTTAATATCACTTGTCGAATCTTCATTCACCTCCCAACATTTCCCCTACTTGTGAGAACACTTTGGTGCAAGAGGATGCCATCACGGGCAATCATGACAATCATAGTTGTTATTCTCCCAATACCTCACCTACTTGTAAGGAACCTTGGTGTTAGAGGATCCAATCATTGAGTGTCATGAGAATCTTGTTTGTTTCTCTCCCAATAGTTCTCCTACTTGGAAAGATATTGTGGCATGAGAAGATGAAATCATTGATACATTTCTTTCAAAAGATATTAAGATAGATTGATTAGATGAAGATGCTAAGTTGACATTAGATCCCCCCTTAATAGAAGGTCGTCAACAAGTAGATAACTCAGTTGAGGTTATGAATGCACAAGTAACAATTGGATCATCTCTCATTATAGGACCTGCTAAACCCCTAGTCATATCTTGAATATTGCAAAACAACTCACTAGTAAGCATGTGTCGCAACAACTAATTTATCATGCAATTTCTCACACGTATAACATTCCTCAATGTAGTAGTAAGGAGTATGATCTTGTTGAGCAACTTCATGGTACTCTCGCAAAAACATCCCTTTGGGATGATTCAAATATCACCTACATACCATAGGATGCTCCAAGAGGCTTTGCAAAAGACTAATGTCCCACCTTCTGTTAGACTGAATGATGTAGCCACCTTATTTTATTGCATGTAAGTGATAAAGTTGGATACTATATTCCCTCAATATGAATTACCATCACTTGAGATCCAAAACAAACATGAAGCCTTAATGATAAAATCTATCTTTAATGAAACTAGAGTTAGGCATACTCTCATAGATAATGGAGTAGGTCTTAATGTTTGTAGCATTGATATCCAAAATAAAATTGGTGTGGAAAATAATCTTATAGAACCCAATGATGCTAAATATTGGTGGTGTTGAAAATGTTAGTAAGTAATCATTAGGAATGATTGCACTACCCATTGAGGTTGGACCTGTGGTTTTTCCTACCCCTATCAATATCATGCCAGGACCTCTTTCATACAATCTTCTCCTAGGTTTGTTCCATCTACTCTTCAACATGAAATGAAGTATGAATACAATAACAAGATATACATTGTTAAAGAAGATGAACAAAGTTACAATTCACAAGTTCAACATGATCGTAACACTTCCAACTCTCTTAACACTTTGATTCCAACTTCAAAGGTGGAACCTATACAAGTTGATGGTAATCTTAATTGTATTCCACCTACAACAAAATTATTAGATGATGATTGGGGGTCATTAGATTTTACACCTTGTTTCAAAGGGGAGTCTAAAATCTCAACATCAAAGTCCAAAGAGTCAAACATAAATAATGATCATAATAACAATTCATCTTCAAACACATGTTTTGGGGATGATATGGGTTCATTAGATTTTACACCCTCCTTTATGAGAGAGTACAAAATCTCACAATCTAAACAAAAACAGTCTTTTTTTTCATTTGCTCAACCTAGTCCCACATTAACAACATCACCCCATGGTGGTGAGGGGTGCTCTTCAAATCCCCTCCCTCATGAGTGGAAGATGCTTAGCTTTAAAAAACTTAAAAAGTATTTGTGTGCTTGAGAAGGATCCAATCTTCCTTAGAAGCGTGTAGATAAAATCCCTTCATCTGAGTTGGAAGAATGTTATGGTCTTGGATACAAAATTCTTTCTAAACATGAATATAATTAAAACATGAAACAAAATGATAGGGATCAAGAGAATTCTATTAATGATATCAAGTTTCCACAATCCATATTATGGTCCAATGTTTCTTCTAGATTTGATTGTGTTCAAATTTTTGCATTGACGCTTCGGATCACACTTCGTGATCCATCATCAGGATGGTAGAGAGCAAGAGGAGAAGAAAATGGTTGATTGCAGAATTACACCAGATAAAAAGAGAGAGGGGAAGGGGAGGTTAGAAAGCATAAGGTTCGAGGAGGAAAAAAAATATTAAAAAATCCATACAAAGGAAAGGAAGCATCTAAATTACCAAAAAATACAAGAATATAAATATGCAAATAAATGCAAAAATAAAATCAGCACAAGAATGGAGAGCTTAAGCCCCAAAGCTTAATAATAAAAGAAAAAACTATAAAAACCAAAAATAATGTAAGGCAAGATTTGGAGAAGAATAAAAACATAAATATAAATAAGCTTTAAGAATGAATGCAATAAACCAAAAATAAGAATGAGAAGCACAAAATTGCAACAATATAAAAAGATAGAAGATAAAAAATCTTAAAGATTAATAAATAAGGAGAAGAACACAAATATATATACAAAGGAAAGGAAGAAAAGAAAATAGTATATATATATATATATATATATGATATATTTTATATATATATATAGTTGATTTAAATATAAAGAAAGGAAGATAAGGAAATGAACATAAAAGACACAAGAAAAAGAAGAAACTAAAGCAAGAAGAGGAAAGAACAAAATAAGAAAATGAAGTAAGTAATAAGAATGAAAAAATAGAAGGCAATAAAGGAAAAAGCAACTAAATGAAAATATTGTTTATTAATGTATAGAAAGATTTATAAAAAGAGATAAAGTATATAAAAAATTACAAATATTAAATTGTAAAAAGATAAAAAATAGAGTTTGCTATACAGATTATATATATATATATAATTAAATCAACTATACATAAATATATATATAGCTGATTTAAATATAAAGAAAGGAAGATAAGAAAATGAAGCAAGTAATAAGAATGAAAAGAAAAAGGAAATAAAGGAAAAAAGCAATTAAATGAAAATATTGTTTATTAATGTATAGAAAAATTTATAAAAAAGAGACAAAGTATATAAAAATTTGCAACTATTAAATTGTAAAAAAAGATAAAAAAAAGTTTGCTATACAAATATTATATACATAATATATTTAATAGTGAAATATATATATATACACACACTAATGAACTACACAAAGATTAAAAAATTATATACATATATATAAACAAAAATCTTAGAAGCCAAGAAAAAATGGTGCAAGGTGGCGAAGGTGAGCAAAAAAATGCAGAAGCGAAAGGGAGACGATGGGGAGATATGGAGGAGGATGGTTGCCCAGTTGAGAAGGTAGATGAAGATGGAAAATTGCAGCAGGCAGATCACATCCCACAGTGGGTGTTTGAAAATGGAACCTGGGTGGATAAGTGTCACCCACACTTTCGCAAGACACAAATTCTAGAAAACCAAGATCACAACTAGAGAAGAAGACTCCAAGGTGAAGGCGAAAGAAGGGCTCCTAAACAAGGAAGGAATGCAGTAGGGCATTAGAGGAATAAGGAAATTTGGGGCATGTGAGACCCAAGGCATGGGTGGTTCTGGGAAAAAGGACACCATGGAAAATTTTCGGACTTTAGCTAGCATCACAAGGGTAGTGGCATTTAGAAACTCACCAGTAAAGCCTGGAAAGTGAAAGGATTGGGAAACCTTAAGCCAGAGAATGAACAAAAAATGAGCCATCAAATCAGAGAAGAATTTGAATTTTGGAGAAGGATGAACCAAAAAGACCAAGATCTATTCAAAAGGAAAGCAAATAGTAGGAAATTCCAAAACAAAGGAAAAAGTGCAAGCGAGGGTGACAATTTGCGACCACGGGGAAGCAAGCTGTATCAAATGCCTTATGAAGCAATTGAACCAAGAGTGACTAGATTGATGGACAAGGCTCTGTTTTCCAAGTGGAACGGCCCAAGGTGCCCTACGGAGGAGATCAAAGCATGGTGGTGAAACAATTTCAAGGACTGGGTAAGCATCCACCCATTACCAAATTCTTTCTTTCTTATAGAATGTGTAGATCAACAACTAAAGTTGGAAATAGTAGAAGGGAAACCCCTATTTTTGAATGGCCATAGTTTCCACTGCCTAAATTGGAGATCAAATTTTGATCCTTCGAATTATACAATAAATCAAATCACTACTTGGATCAAATTGGTGGATATTCCCTCAGAATTTTTGGAATGCGGAGGTTATGGTGAGAATAGGTGATGCCCTCAGAGTGTGACTAGGAGTTGATGAGGACTTCATAAATGGAAAAGATAGTGTAGAAGCCTGCATCCTAGTAGAAATAGATGAGGGGATTGGAATCTACAAGAACCTAGAAATTTTGAAAAAGTATGGAAGTTAGAAATAGGAAATAGAGGTGTGGGAAGGAACAGAGCCTAAAGTGCCTCTTCAGAGATACAATCCAGGAAGGCACTTCAAACAAGGGAAAAGGGATCAGTGAAAGTGAGAAGGATCTAAAAGAAACGGGGGATGGAATACCCCAAGGAGATGCAACTCGATCCCAAGAAGACTCAACAAAGAATGGTTGGACAGAGCGTAAGAGAAAGAAGTCTGAAGGGGAAATTTAGAATAGTAGTAAAGTATCCCACCCAATGAAGACAAATCCAAGGGTTGAAACCACCTAGGCAGAAAAATCTCTTAATGCTCTCCTAGGTGACACATAGGAACTCCAGAAGGACATCGGTGCTCAACTCAGGGAATTTTCCAAGGAAATAATTAGTGTAGAGAAGGGATTCCTAGAGGTAGGAGAAGAGACTAGGAAGGAAATGCAGAGCAATAGAAAAATTGATGAAGAAGAACACCAAGAGGAAGAAGGAAATTACTCACAGTCTGAGGAAGAGGAGAGTGACCAATTCTTAGATGGAGAAGAAGAAATCTGGGAGGAGGCAGAGGATGGTGGGTTGCTTGAAGAGAGGTTGCTTGAGTAGTCCAAATCAAAGATAAATAAACCAAACATAAAAAAGAAAACCAAAAGGGGTCGGAAAAAAAAATTTCCAAGTTGCTAATTACAGGTAATGCCACAGGACAGAGAAAATTGATAGTTGGGAAGGATGGCCTCCTTCCCAAGGCCGAATTAGGATTATAACATGGAATATTAGGGGCATTAATGCCCTTGACAAATGGTGCATAGTCAAGCGCCAAATTGACCAATCAAAAGCGGACAGTTCTAATCCAGGAGTCAAAATGGAGCAAGGAGGAAGGACAGAGGAGATTGAGTAACTGGAGACAATGGAAAGGCCAATTCAAGGAGGCTATAGGAGCATCTGGTGGCCTAGGAATAATATGGAATACTCTAACAACAGATGGAGAAGAGGAAAAAGAAGACGATAATTGACAACTAATAAAATTCAAAGGACTGAGGAGGCATGAAATCTTCTTCATCATCAATGTATATGGCCAAATAGCCATAGTGGAAAAAAGGCAGGTGTGGAATAAAATAACAAGTGAATTAGAAAATCAGAAAAATGAGAAAGGTATAGTAGCAGGGGATTTCAATGCAACCTTGAATAATGAGGAGAAATAAGGAGGTTTGGGAAGAACAACAACCATTCAGAGAGATTTCTAGGAATTTGTAGATGGAAATCAGCTAAAGGACCTACAGACCAAAAATGGAACTTTCACATGGTCTAACAGAAGGAAGGGCTTCACCAACATAGCATAAAGGATGGACAGATTCTTGCTCTGGGGTGACTGGGGAGAGGCAACAACCATTTAGGAAGCCAACATCCTACCTTTTATAGGGTCAGACCATTTCTCTGTTTTGCTAGCATTTGGGTAGGATGACCCCCTAAAGGATGTCCATTCAAGTTTGAAAATATGTGGCTGAGAGATGAAAACTTGCCAAAGCTAATAGAGAGTTGGTGGAATGAGATTAAGTTTGGAGATAAATTGGAACTATTCAAGATAAAAAAAAAGTTAAGATATATCAAGATAAAGCTCAAAGAATGGAATAAGTCTCATTTCAAGAACATTTTCTAGGAGAAAGAGATATTAGAGCCCTAAATGAGCATATCATAGAGAAAGGAATGGATGTAGTTGACTTTGAGAATGAGAAATGTCTGAAAGAAGAACTGGCAGAAATTTTGAAGAGGGAAGAATACTACTGGCAACTGAAATCAAGAGAAACATGGTTGAAAGAAGGAGATAGGAACACCAAGTACTTCCAAAAAACAACAATCACCAACCAAAGTAGAAACAAGATTACAGAAATCAAGAAGGTTAACGAGGAAGTAACACAATCTATTGAGGAGGTGAACAAGGAGGTGGTTAGATTCTTTGAAGATATTCTGAATAGGGAAAGCTAGGAAAATAGAGGGACAAGGGAAAGTCTGTTGAGTGCAATCCCCACAATCATAAAGGAAGAACAGAACAGGCACCTATATCAGAAGATTTCTTTGGAAGAAGTCAAGGAAGCAGTTTTTTAGATGAATTTAGATAAGGCTCTAGGTCCTGATGGATTCCCAATAGGTTTCTTTCAAAAGCTATGGGATATAGTTGGGAAAGATCTATGGGCAACAGTGGAAGAATCAAGGAGAAAAATAACAATGCTTGGGGCAGTAAACCACACATTTTTGGCCCTAATCCCCAAGAAAAAAGACCTGCAAATGATGGGTGACTTAAGACCAATTTCTCTGTGCAATACGGTGTATAAGGTGGTCACCAAAATCAGGGAAAACTTTAAGAAACCCCCCCTCGGTGAAAGTGTAAAATCCTGGCGAATTGCATTTTTTTTAAAATTGATAAAATATTTTCATTAGTGATTAAAATCTATTTTCAAACCTAGAAAATATTTCCATTGGTGAATCAAACCTCTATTCAAAATAGAAAAAATAATTTTTTTGGAAATTAAAACTTTTTTTCAAACCAAAAAAATATATCCATTAGCGAATTAAACATATTTTCAAATGCATAAGAAAAAACATTGGCGAATCAATATAACTACAACTATTTGATTAATTTTTGATGGACGAATGTTGTTGCATTCTGGAAGTAAATATCTGAAGCACTAGATTTTTGAATTGAAACCTCTGGAATAACACTAGAACTGTTAGATGCGAACACATGGCAAAATCAAGGCTCATCGCTTATCGTGGTAATGAACTCGATGGGTTGAAGGATTTTGGCGATGACTCATGAGCGATAGAAGAACTTAAGTGGCAGAATGTGCATAAATTTTGTTTTAAAATAAGGACCATTCAATGAATTTTCGATGGATGACTATAGTTGCATTCTAGAAGTAAATCCTTGAAGCACTAGACTTGTGAATTGAAACCTCCAGAATAACACTAGAACCGTTAGATTTTCAGAAATCAATGGTTGAGATTTTATTAATTATTTAGGTCTGTCAGTCATCGTGCTCTTTTTTACCATTTAATATTGCCTAAGTCAAACCAAAATATTTTATGACAAAGCCTTAAATCTTAAGTCTTTAAACCTAAGGTTCGAGTCTTGTCAACCTAGCGATGTCTCCATTTTAAAAATAACTTTATTTTCATGTGCACTGTGCAACCATCTTGTCATCTGTCACAAACATACATTTTAAACACTTGTTTTTAAGGATTCAAGTGTTGAAATAAATGTTACTTGTCACATCAATGATAGTGGTGAATTTAAAAATGATAAGTGTGATGTCATACTCATTGTATTCATGCTAACTTGTATATATACTTCACCAACTTGATGTTAGAATTCATATCATTTATAATATATTTGGCTTTGATTTATTTCTTCTCTATTCTCAATTTAACTGAGATATTATGGAGTCTTCATGGCATGTCATGCTACCCAAATATTTTTGGGAGAAAGAAGGGATGATGCATATGGCAGACGAAAGTTGGGTATGGTTTTTACAATTCCTTGTGTGTAGGTTGAGGATGCTATAAGAATAATTGTGGGTAGGGAATGGCTTCAGAACAACCCTTGTACTCTATATGCTGAGGTAGCTTTGACTTTCTTATCCAATTGCATGGACATTTTTCTTGATAAAGATTTGGTGAAGACGTTGGCAATATGTTATTTGCAGCCTTTCATTTACTCTATTTCTTCGTTGGATTTAGCGCTAGAGCATTACAATTTTGAAAGTGGGTTAGCGCCTATTGGTGGAATCTTCATGAAAGTGGAATTGCATGCTTCTACAACACATGATCTTGCCCTAGTTAATATGAGATGAGGTCTGCAATGTGATACAAAAACTGAATCATTAAAGAGTCTGGAGTTTTGGAGGAAGGTTTTGGGTGATTCACTTTTCTTGTCTATTGTTAGTTTCTTAAATTCGATTCACATTCTACTCAAACACTCGATTGATGGTCTCAGCTAATGTTACAAAAAAAATTAGTAATGAATTGTGTGATCTATCACGTTTCTATATTTTATTGTACAGCGTAATAGTTCTTGTAATATGTACTTTGTGATTGGTTTTTTGTCACAGTTAGTGTCTTTTTTCCTTTTGGCCACGTTGGTTATGTACTAACTACTATGTACTTCAGTCTTTAGCAATAGCTACTTAAATTAAAATAATTTGTGTGGCTCCATTCTTGTAAATCCTTTTTGCTTTGGTCAATATAAAAATGTGGCTTTTAAAACTAATAGTAATTATCAACATATAGTTCTAATCATAAGTGAGCGAAATTTACTGTGACTTATTAGTGGACATTGATAATGATTAAGGTAAAATGAGACATTTAATTCTCTCTTTTCAATGTGTCAAATTACTCTACCTTTCATTTATTCTATTAAAATTCTCAATCTTTTAAAAGAAAGTTTGGCTACAGTATTGCAGGTGGCGATGCGCATTAATCCCATATGAATAGCCAAAGTGATTGATTGGATAGCTTTAAATTGAAAATTGCACGATGTACTGTAGAATCGTAGATGATGATGTCAATAATCTAGTGATTTAGTGAAACAAGATTTGTAATGATTTCATATCGTTTGAGTGGCATTGCGATTTTGACAATTGACAGCTTGTTAGCTTGAGGTACAATTTGTATGTAGCCGAGCTATTAGAGTCCAGATGTCAATCAAATTAAACATTAAAATTGTAAATGTTAGGCTTAAGTTACATGAACTAATTAAGTTGGATTTTTGGTTTGCACAAATTGCAATTATGACTATACCCAACCTCACATGTGACATGTGTGAGGTGTACACAGAGGCCAGGCTAGTAGTGGCACTATTGGCAACACTTTTGGCCCATAAATAAGGATAGTGAGCACAATTGAAATCATTTGTTGAATTTTCATAAAGGGTTTTCATTTTGTAGGGTTAATAACTTAATAAGGATTTAGGAAGAAGATGATGCGGTATTATTGGGGATACTCTACATTCTCCTGCCTCCAGTTATGTAGTTGTACAGAGTAAAAGACCAATTTCCTTCAAGTTCAAAATGGGTGGAATTGGAAAGAAGTTGATTTCGTTCACCTGACTTCTCAGGCAGGTTTTGAACCAAGATGAGGAGCTCTGATGGAGATAAGTGTTATCCTAGTGCATGGAAGCTGAAAGTAGAAGATGGGAGCAATTTTACTACCCCTCATCATCTACATGATTCTGATTCTCAAAGGGGATAAGTGTAACACCCCTCCATTTTGGATGTTGGATCGGTAGTGTTTTCTTTGTAATGCTTTGTTTTGCTTATGCTGTGACTTTGGAACTTGGTTACTTTTGACCGCTATCTACTAAGCGATGTAAACATTATATTTTGATGTGATGTTATTTTACTCTGATGTTATCCTTATGGCATGTTTTGGATTAGCTTAACAAATATTTGATTTAATGATGTTTTATATTGTTGATCATATCATTGATGTTATAATCGCCAGTTAGTAATTGTGTATTGGTGAAGGGGATAGGATTGTATCACTCGCTTGCGAGTGCCCTACAATTCTGAAATTTATCTTCATGGTGTGTTTGATCATATTATATATATATGCATGTTCGATGTACTCTTTGTTCGCAGGTTGACAGGTACATGACATCGACTCCACCTGGTTCATAGGTTTGAGCGTGTCCATTGACCAACGGTAATCGATTGGGAGATAGTAGCTAGGTTTTTCGTGCCAAGTCATCACCCTAGTCATAGTGTGTCGTCGGGTTGTTGTCGAGTTGGTTGTTTTAATTTGGTTCATTCCTCCTTGAGTATTTATTTAATTTCATATTATAAGGTTATTAAATGGTAGGTGTAGTTAAAATGATGTTTAACTGTATTTAGTTGCAATGTTGAAATGTTATTTATTTCTTTGATTAATTTGATTTAATTAATAAAATTAGATTTAATTTATTGATTAATTAGGTTAATGGGGTTAAATTAATTTAAATAGTTGTTTTGGCATTATTGGATATTAAGATTTAATTAAAATAAAAGTAGAAATCATGTTTGGATAGTTTGAGTTAAATTAAAATAAATAAATGAAAATGTGTTTTAATTTAATTTTTGAAATTATAGATTAAAGTAAATTCTTTGCAAAATTTGTATTCTTTTGTTTAAAAGAATTTTGAAAATGCATGAGATTTGAATTAGAAAGTAAAAATTTGTTTTAAATTTAAAAATTGGAAGTTTCCCCAAATTTTGCAATTTGGGGAAGGAGTTTTGGCTGTGGCTTTGCTTGGATTTGTGAAGGAGATTGAAATTCTTGCTTGAGCTGGATTCAAAAGAGGAATTGTAAACACCATTTTTTAAAGTCTTCAAGCTTTGGAGAAAAACCAGGTTTCTTCTTTGATTTTATTTTGTTTTCTTTCATTTTGAAATGAGTTTCAATCTATATTATGCTGTTGAAAAATCCTTGAACTGCTGTTTGGAATTTCAATTAAAACCCATGTCAATTTGTTCAATATTTGCAATCATCTGTTGAAATTTTTTGGAGAGAAAACAAAACAAGAATCACACAAAAAAAAATTGAAAGAGAACCAAGAGAAATTTGCTCTTCAAACGGAAATTTAAAACCCTGTTGTTGTGTTGACAAATTTATTTTTATTGCAAAATTTATGAAGAAAAGTTGCATGATTTAACTATAAAAATAATGGAATTTGTTTATATATACATACATATGCATATATATATATATACATACATACGTATATATATATATATATATATATATATATATATATATATATATATATATATATTATATTATACATATATATGCATATATATCTATATGTGTTTATATAAGTATGTGGAAGAGTTTTATTTAAATTTTTTTTATGGGCTATGGAACGTCAGAAGGCAGAGGAGGGTCTCTGTTTTTAAAATAAAATTATATTTGAAATTTTAATTTTGATTTTCGTGGTATGCCCATTGCCCATGGGGCGTGCCTATGGAGGCAGTGTGCCCCAGCTCCCAGCGCCCCTGAGGGAGGGCCCCAAA
Organism: Sequoia sempervirens; assembly: GCA_007258455.2. NCBI lineage: Eukaryota > Viridiplantae > Streptophyta > Pinopsida > Cupressales > Cupressaceae > Sequoia > Sequoia sempervirens. The sequence goes on from VDFB02281492.1 coordinate 553,660,088, forward strand.
TGGGGCTCCAGAGTCAGCACACACATGGGTAGGTTAGGGTTTTTAATTATTTAAATTGTTTATTATATAATTTTTTTTATATATTTATTTATATATATTATTATAATATATATATTATATATATATTATTATAATATATATATTATATATATTGTATATATTATATATATTATATATATAGTATATATTATATATATATTATTATAATATATATATTATTATAATATATATATTATATATTATATAAATATATATATTATATATTATATAAATATATATGTGTGTATATATATATTTTTATATATATATAATGGGTTTTGTTTTTTATTATTTTATTATTTTAATATATATATATTAGATAATTGAAAATAATTTTTCATATGGAACTTTTCTAACAGGTTGAGTTAAAATATTAATATGTTTAAATAATAATTATATATTCAACATTTATATAAATATGTGTGTATATACATTTAAATGTATATTTATAATATGATTATATTTAAATATAGATTATTTCAAGATGATTATCGTCATGATTAATAGAGGTAAATAGTGGATTTTATATAATCTCATGATTTATTTTTTTAAAAAGTTGATTTTATAATCAAATATCTTTATTTAGAAATTCTATTTTGATTATTATGTATAATCGGGAAAGCATGGAATTAAATGATTAGATTTAAATTCCTCAATGTTATTCATGTAACCTATTTACTCTTGAGTGTTTGCAATAAAGTTAATTATTTTTATGGTTACATGCAATATAACTTTGCATTGTTTGGATTTAGGAAATCCTAAGGTAGGTTATTTAATTGCCAAAAGTGTTTTTTGTTTTGTGCTTTATCTCATTGTTGTGTTGGGAAAATGGGGTGATTTGTTTATGTAAGTCTTCCAGAGGAGTTCTCTAGGTTGGGATGTTTCATGTAGTGGTTCGATTGCGAATCGCCTTGGGAAATGTGTAGAGTTGTATCATGTTGTCTCACCCGATTTTCACAAACGGGGTTGGTTTGCGCCTCCTTGGGATTAGGAGAGGGTTATGTGGTTTGTGCCTCCTTTGGAAGGAGTGGGTTATGCTCTTTGTTTCCTCTAGTGTTTGGAGAGGGTTTTGACCTTGTTGCCTCCAGTGTTTGGAGAGGGTCTTGACCTTTGTTGCCTCCAGTTTTGGAGTGATTTTCCTTTGTCTGTTGCCTCCTTGGATTGGAGAGGTCGTCTTATCTAGTTTACCCTTTGGAGTGTGGTTTTGTACTGTGCGTGTTGTCGATAGGAGAGTGGCTCTTTGTGGGGGTCCGACACACAAAGGGGCGCCAGGGTAACTCACATAGGGTTTAAGTAAGTGATAACTTACAAGAATTAATGAAAAACTCTCAGACTAATTAAGATAATTAATGCCTCTCTCATAACTCATTTGCTTTTAAGGTTTGAGATGAGACGAGAAGCACAGTTTGTATGAGGGTCCAATGGTTGGTAGAGTTGAGCCAGGATAAACCAAGGTGGGGATCTGGTTGCCTCAGATAATTGAGCTAGGGTAACTCATAGCAAATATCGTGTGACACTCTCTCTATGTCAACCAGAAGTCAGTTGTTGTACTGCATAAATGATCCTTTTTCTCTGGAAGCATTGTAACCTTTGTGTTAAGTGTTTTTGTGGTTGTAGTTGTTTTAGTTCAGTTATGTTTTAGCCTGTGTCTAGTGGTAGATGGTCGTGTATAGGAATTTCTGGTTACTATCTCCTAGCACGGGGGGTGAGCCTTCGGGTATCACATGGTTGGGTGGAACGTGCACCTTAATCCGTTGGGTTTCTTCTTGTTCATGTGGACGAGATTTCCAGTTGGAGAGCTCGTGGGTTCCAGTATCTTTCATGCTTTATTCATCTCAGTTAATATTGTAATTTTATTACCCCTCATTGTTATCGAGGTGGAATTTGTAATATGTAATCTTGCTTTTGGATTTATCTCATTCAGGGAATGAGTGTTGTAATCATGTTGTAAATTATTGTTATCTAGAATCAAGTGGTATCTCATATTCTTTGATGTAAATTATTATGTATGGAATGTATGTGTACTTTATTTTTTAAGTAATTAATGTTATGGTTATAATTCATGTTTCTTGTTTGGGTTTAAGTAACTCAGTTTCGTAACCTTAGGGGATTGGTTGGCAATGGTTAGTGAACTTGCATGTTAATTGTTCTTAAACAAAAAAAAAATAGTTTATTTGTGTAGTAAATTGCAACTTCCCCTAGGGTTGTGTGGCGGGGTGTTACAATAAGTCCATTTTGTATCTTCACAAATCCCATTTCCCCAGCATGGTTGGCCGGGCAAGCCCCTTGCATTTATTTTCAGACACCATGGCCTACCAGGTAAGCCCCATGCATTTATTTTTAGAGCTCATCTTCTACATGGGAGAAATTTTACAACCCCTCATCTTTTGCATGAGTCTAGTTCTGAAAGGGGCTAAGTATATTTTGTATCTTCAAAACTCCCATTTCCCCAATTTGATTGGCCCCCCTTTCCCCATGCATTTATTTTCAGAGCCCATGGCTGACCCAACAAGTCCCATGTGTTTATTTTCAGAGTGCATGGTTGACCCAGCAAGTCCCATTTATTTTCAGAGAAACATGTATTACATTTAGGTTTTCACCAGCGGTCCAGCAAAAGCTTGGAACTTGTGCTTACATTTGTATTTGTACTATGTAATAATGTGACATCATAATTCAGTTGTAATAAAATAAATGGTTGTGCTATTAATGTGACATTGTAATTAATTTTATTAAGGCCTTTGCAACATTAAGTTATCGGCCCCTTGGCCTTGATGTCAATCCTAGTGCATTAAAGTTTAAAGCAACTTTAAAACACATATTTATTATTTATATCATAAATTACTCAACTGTTCGATGAACATTTGATGTATGGTTGTAGTTGCATTCTAGAATGAAATGTACAGAGCGCTAGGCTTGAAAACTTAAACCTCTAGAATCACCCTATAACTATTAGATTAACAAAGATCAATGGTTTAGAATTTTCTATCAATGCAAGAGTAAATCATAAATGGATTGTTTTAAATGTTTTCAGCCATGTACTAATTGTGTACTATGTAGTCCAGAAGTAACACGTAGATGTTTCAGTTTCATTCACTTTAATATTTGAAAAAAAAGCACTTTCTATTGCTAAGTGATTTTATTTTGGATGTAGAGGGTCAGCACATGGGGAGATTTCAGTCTTCAGTTTGCTCATTGCAGTGCACCACCCTGTTTTGGGTTCCACTTCCAACAAAGCCATTCTAGTAACCCAGTTTCAACTTCAAGAATCAAAATACAGGTAAGTTAAATAATTCCTGCAGCTACATTTCATCGTTTGACGTTTCTTAAAATCTTATTTTGTCAAACTTTGAAGTTTAGGTTTAGGGTTAAGAGGCTTAAGAATTAAGAAAAATTAAGGACTAATAGGGAATTCAAAAATTTCACATTGTTGATTGTATTAGCATGTCTACCACTAGTACCACTAGAGCAATGTCAGATAAAAAACTACATTATGCAAAATTGCTCAAAACCCCAAGTTTCACTGATGAATACCGTGATATTTATGATCCTAAAACCTATGGTAGGCGTACCTAAAAACTTAGATTTTCATCTCAAAATAAGGCTGCAAAGAAAATGCAAGTTAATAGTATCAGTGCACCATGTGTAACTGGATTAGGGCGCATGATGTTACATGAGGTTTTCCCTTGCCCATAATTTGTCATGGTCTGTGCCCTAAATTATGATGATAATAAAAAATAAAATGTTAATAAAGATAGAAAAGAAGAATTGTTATCCATTAATTTAGAAGAACTTGGAAAAGTGTTGGGCTTGGGGTTTACAACCGAAGAATTCAGAAATGTCCACATTGACCTAGAAAAGCTTGCTAGTGATTATGAAGTAGTGGATGAAATGGAGAAAAATTCTTTCTTAAATAGAATAGTTTAGGATAGAAACAAATTGAAAGGTGATCATAAGCCTCCTTTTGATTTGGATATTTTAAAACCATGGTTTAGGATACTATTTCCATGCTAGCATTTTTCCTCGGACTGGATAGCAATTTGGAAGTGGGTGCAAGCCTCCTTGAAATGGTATATAATATGCATTATGGTGTTCCACATGTCAATTATAATTTTATTGGGCACATTGTAGAATCCATGCATAAACAATTTTTACTAATTAAAGGAGGTTCCACCAAGACATTTAGGTTCACAACCTACTTGTGCTATCTTTTTCTATTCAAATTTAGAGGAATGTTTCAGACCAACAAGCTTTAGATTCATCCCTACAGTAATGCTGAGGAAAATAAAATGGCTCTAGTATATGAATGGACCACTATGATAAGGATGCATGATTCTCGAAGGAACTACAACCATTTTGTAGACTACTTTTTGGCTCCATTGCATCAAGCAATTACAAATAATCCAATGCCTAGATTTCCTATGTCATGTAGAAACTACATTCAACTAGGAAAAGAAATACAATTGGTTGATTGGTACTTAATGGAAGAATATATTGTGCTAATATTTTATGGATCAGGAGTACAACCATACAAACTTCCAATACATGTGACAGAAAGGGTTTTTGCTTTGGAATATGTAAGGTAGATGCAAAGTACTGATGAACTACACTTTACCAGTCAAGGGAAGAAGACCTTATTTCCTTCTTTACCTTTTTCATGTGGAGGGATCACATTCGAGAGAAAAGCATTTAGTGTGGCACATAATGTTTTGAATTTTTTTTATTTTGATGCTAACTGTCACTGGCAGTATGATCCATGCGACACCATTAAATCAATGATTGTGCTCAATAAGAATGCTACAAGTAGAATTCAACATCAAGTAAACCCTTGCTTGAAAGCTTGAGAAACAAGGATTCTTAGGATGATGCCGAAATAGCAATGGAGAAAAGTGCTACTGAGAATGGTATTTCTTTTGAACAATTGTTAGAAGAAATCATGGCATTGCATCGAAAGACAATTAGGAGGTACAATTTTTTTATGAAAAAATTCATAAACCATCTAGTAGAGTAAAAATGCCAGATTCTCTAGAGAAGGAAGTTATAGATAAAAATTGGTCACTATAAAAAATTACTGCCTTTTAGTCTATGAGGAAGGAGCTAGGTGATCCAAGAGCTCTTGCAGAGTATGGAGATAATGAAGAAGATCATGAGTTTAGCAAATTGTGGAATATAGAGCATCCATATGAACAAGAAGATAAAGAAAGTGATGATGAATCTAATGATGATAGGGAAGAAGAAAGCCATGTCAATTTCAAACTTGGTTTAAGTGAGGCCACAAAAGAAGCATATACTATAGGAGCATCCATAGCTTAAAAAATGGGTTATGAAGGTGGTCCTTTGGGGTCCCAAAGACAAGGCCCTTGGATAGTAACAGATGTAGAGCATAGGAAACCAGTTCATAAATTTGGCCTTGGGGTTGGAGGTGAAAAAGTAGACCTAGGGCATATAGGTCAATTTGTTAGAGCTTCAAATCCTCATCCTCATGGTCAGATACAATCACAACTAGGACATTCCCATGTTGGAAAGATTAGTGAAACTGGCACTGCCTTTGGTGGTGATGGTATGGGTAGTAGTACTAGTAGTGGTCAACATGTGCTACAACAACAAATTACAGACAAGAGGACAACACCACAATATACCATAGAAACACCAAGTGATCAAGGCATACAAAAGAGGAAAAGGATTTTGACAGGTCCAAGTCACACTACTAGTGGATCCACCATAAAGGAGTTATTTCTAAGCACTCCCCCATTACTAGTTAGTCTATCTGCAACACCATTAGCAACTGCAAGTACTCCTATTCCTTCACCATTCAAGCATTCCACAGTTCCTGAATCCCTAGGTTTTGATTACATTGAAGAGTTTAAAAAGAAATCAAAATTGAATAAAAAAGAAAAGAAGCAACTGATGGAGAGTGTGTCTGCTGTAACTTCAGAGCCTGCAACAACCATGGTATTACCCACATTTGACACAAATAAAGAATTCATGGAGTACACAATTCGTGTTCCCACAGTTCAAAACAAACTAGCAAATCAAATGACTCCATCTGAATTCCAGCTAAACAATATTCAATTGGATTTTTTTGGACTCAAAAATACGGACAAACTTAATGTATCAAAGAAGAACAATGAATTGGTGTACAGATCATTTCTAAAGCAAGATAGAGAGAAAAAAGGTTGCAGACTCAAATTGAAAAGTTACAGGACCTAGCAAATGAGAAAGAAAAGAGGAAAATAATAGATAACAAGAGCAATGAATTAGAAAAAAGAATAAAAAACTATGCCTCTACATCAACAAGCAAAGAGGATAAGCAGAATGAGACTGCAGTGAATGAACTGAAGCAAAGGCTAGATGAGAGCAACAACAATTATGATGAGGAAAAATCCACTTCAGAAAAATTAAGACTAAGCATTGCGAATGGAAATGCACAATGGGAACAAAAATTGGAGAAGAAGAGAAAAAGAAATGAAAGATTGGAGGCAGAGCTGATGGAAGCAAAAAATAAAATTAAGTCTTTCCAAAATAAGTTATCTACATTTTGGAGAGAAATAATGAGGCATATGAAACAAAAGATCTAGGATGAAATAATGCAGAGGATTGATCAATTGTGTGACATGTTTCAATTGATTGGTGCTATTAGACATCATAAGAAGCTCAACAAATATTTAATGGAAAACAAAAATATGTTGGCATTAGAGAAATCAGCAAATCAAATTCAACAAACAGTCTACAAAGCTAGTGACAATATTTTGAAATCAAGAGGGATTACTAATTGGCTTGATACATCAATGGCGTTGTCATCTATCATTGAAAAGTGTTTGAGAATGTGTAAAACAAAGGAATATTTGCATTTGGCTGCAGACAACATGAAGAAGGTGGATGAAAAGGCAAGGAACTTCACAGAGCTTGGTTTTCCAAAGGCTTTTGACACAAATGAGCAATTTGTTGGAAAGAATGATTTTAGAAAGAAGATGGAGGATGCAAGAAAGATTGATTTGGACCAGTTTCCTCAAAACCCAGATGTGGTGAACTATTTGGATTCCATCAAACCATTGCTAACCCTAAATGCAAAATTTATTGAAGAATCCAAGACAGGTGCCAATTTGAATCATGAATTGTTAACATATCTTCAAGTCAAATAGTATCAGTTAGAACAAATGACAATTCCACCACCTGAAGAGTGGAAGTTGCTAGAAAAGGTGATGTAATGATTTAATTTTTGATAATATGAGTTTCCAAGTTCCAACTCATCTCTGAGTAAGATTTTTCATTGCCAATGCCTCTATGTATTCCTTCATGTGATAATCAATTTAAAAGCTCAAGTTCATGCTTTAGTAATGTGTTGATTTGTATTATTTATTATATCATTTGAACAAAAAGTCTGGTAGTGGTTTCAACTAATAGATACACTTTAAATGATTGCTGATGTTCATTGTTGTATATGCTATTAATACTATTTCTAATATGTTATTAATCTAATAAGCATTGAGTTGAGTGATGAATCGTTGAGTACATGTTCAAGTTTTACTTTTAACACAATAAAAATATGAACTATAAGGGGATTTTAATTCCAGGCATCCATAATCTTAGTAAAATTTCATTACAATTCACACATCAATACTCAATCTCCATGACTACTTAGTAGATCCACTAAACATTTATATGAATTCATGCTTTAATCAAGGCACTTTAACTAGTTCATTAAACCAGAGCCAGAATTAAAACATTTACATCAATGCATAATGACAAAGAAGATTAATGAAAGATCATTGATTAGATTTCATTAATAATTCATGTAAAATGTTACAACTGGAGAGACGATAGACTCAAAATAAGGGAGCAAAACAAGCTTAGTCACTAGTCCTCTGAGTTTTATAACCTTGTCGCAGAGTTCTAAATTTCCATAACTTCATGATTCCCTGACTTGGTTCACTTTGTTGAGTAATTGAGTTGCAAGTCTTGTAGACTAACCTTTGAGTTATGGTGTGTGGATTTATTCTGCTTTTGCTGAGTAGTTTTCTGGTGGATTATCTATTATTGGAATTGGAATGATGGATTTTTGGTTAGTTTCATTGTTGTGGTTACTATCACTCAAAGTCGTGGTTTTGGTGCTTTCCTAACCTTAGTCACTAGTCCTCAAAGTTTTATAACCTTGCCGTGGAGTTCTAAATTTTCATAACTTCCTGATTCCCCAACTTGGTTGATGGTTAACTTTGTTGAGTTGCAAGTCTTTCTTGGTCAACTTTCTAGTTGGTGGGTCAGAGGTTTCAAACTCTTTGAAACTTCAGACTTTGGTTCTAAGGTTCCAAGTTTCAGTGACCATGCAACATTATGGACTTATCTTACCTTTCAAAGGTGCCATCATCTGACATCTCATTGAATGCTATGTACAGACTAACCTTGAGTTTTCTTTTCTGGAATTTCAAAAAGTGTGTAGGTTTAAAGGCTATATTTTCAAGGAATGAAATTAAATGCCGCATTTAATGCACGTCATATCAAAAATGAAGCCATAAGTGGGTGGCGAAGTTTTACTCAGAAATTTAGCTTGCATTCTTGTTCTTTTCCAAGGCCAGTACTTCTGAAGTGCAAAAATTCTATCTCTGCGAATTTGTGCTCATGCAGAGTGGAATTGAAAACAACTAGTCTAGCATTAAACACACGTCTTGTTGATGACATAAGTTGAGGTGGAAAAACTTTTGCTAAGTTTTTCAGCTGTATTTCCTTCTTCTGCAATCTACTCTTTTAGGTGTTTGTGTGTTTCTTTATGTGTTGGGAGTTCATGCAATATGAAATTGGAAATTGTTGGCCCGACATAAGGGATACAGAGCTCAGACCTTTTAAGTTAGAAGAGTTTTGGGTGCGCCTGGAGAGTGACGAGAAGTCTAAGTTGGATATAAAACTATTAGAAAGTGGGATAGCTCATGTTGGAGGGTTTCTAGAAGTGTTAAGTGTGGACCTGATAAGTGCATGTGCGAGTAGGTACATTATGGAGACACGGGAAATTAAAGTCGTGGATGGGACTGTAATTGCAAAAATTTCTCTTGAAGTTGTTTCCCGCATGCTGAGGGTTCTAGAAAGGGAACCTGTAGAAGACATGTTTTTTGCAGTGGCAGGTGAATTTTTCAAAGCAAATGAAGATTGGTGTAAGAAATCCATGGCCAAAACCTTGTTGAAGTCTGAAAGGAAAGGTAAGTTGCAACTACCAACTAAACTCAAAAGAGTGCATTTTAAGGAAGAAATTGCAGATGCTATTGCTTTATTGCACTGCGTTGTTTGGAATGCATGAGTTGAGTTATTTGAGAATTGGATGTGCTGATTTATCTTGATTATCTATGATGAGAACATTTTCATTAACTGACCTGAAGTTATTTGCTTCCATTTGAATGAGCAATTAATTGATTTCCATAAGACTGCTACTTTTTGTATGTGTTCTTTCCTGATGCACATTGTAGCTAGTCAGAGGTCCTTTTGGCCTGGGTTGGAGCCACAAGGAACCCTAGCTTTTGATATGCCTATGTATAAATGCTTTCCTTAGTTCACTAAACAATTTGGAATGGGTCATTCTTTACGTGTTAATGATGCATTTTTAATGGAGGTCGTGAGAAATCTAGATGGAAATCCAAAAATGTGCCTTTCCCCTGAATCGATTTCTCTTGTATAAAATTTTGGGAGTTTGTATATCCAATTTGATAAGTTTTCCTATCTGAGAATAGGGGGTTTTGAGAAATCCCCATTGAAATTACCTCGGTATCCTGAAGATTTACTAATATTTTTTGAAGTTTGTCAACAAATGGCCATGGTTAATATTAAGTATATGAGCATGGGGAAATGAGGGTATGCCTTCCCATTGAAGACCCCTTATTTTATTTGCAAAACAAACTAGGTTGCCAGGGGAGCTGAAGGATTTCTCAAGGAATATAACCTCCAATATCTGTCTATGAGAGCTAATTTTGACAGTAAGGGTTTTGTGAAGTAGAATCTCTATGGAGGGAGCTTATATTGGCATCAACCATCTATTGAAGATCTCTTGAAAGATATTGTCGATGAGAACAAAGTTTTGAGAAGATATTATATGATTTTAATACTAAACTAGATACAGGCTTTCGGTCTGCCATGTCAGATTCCTAAAAATGTAGTTGAGGATTCAACAATCATAGATCTTGGATATGAAAAAATGCCTAATAAATCCCACCCTAGGTTTAAATGGAGCCAAAGTGAAATTTTAGATATGAGGATGTGTGTTTCCCCAGTGCTTAAAAGAACCCAAGACTATTTGGATGGGAAATGGCGGAAAGTTACTAGTCCTATTTAGGAGCCTAAGTCATCACAGAAGAATGAACAAGGCTCTACGCAAGCATCTATTGCAGAGTTACTTCAAAGCTCTTCAAAACCTAAGAAAGCCAGGAGGGTGTCATGGATGGCGAATGATGCTACTTTTGGAAATCAAATGTTAGAAATTGTTGAGCCTATAAAGGATTTGAATGAAGATGAAATAACGGAGGCAGACTGCAAAGTCACACATGTTGATATGGGGCCTCCAACACTGGAAGGTGATGTGTACCATGCCAATTATTTAGTCAATGTCTTGATTAAAAGAGTGAAAGAACAAAGGAAAGAAAATATAAAACTACAATCTCAAGTCCTCATGTTGGGTAACTTTATTTCTTCCATGGCCACTCCTCCTACATCTAATGAAGCCTCAAGTTCTCAGGTAGATCCAGAGGGCATCGATGTGCTCACCATACAACAAATTAAAAAGAATTTGAGCTATTCCAGATCTACTTGTGAGGGGATTGATAAAATATGTCAAGAGGCCATCTTCTTTCTGAATAAATTTGTGCTCTTTTACACTCAAGTTATTAACAAGAGGAAGGAGTTAGTAATAGAACTTTAGTAGGTCAGAAAAGAACAAACTAGTCTCTATGTGCTCTCTCAAGAAATGAAATAATTCATGCCTATGGATCAAAAGAGATTAATTGGTGAGAAAATTGAATATATATGATAATGTAGTGAAGGAAATTAATAAAACACTTGATTAATATTATGAAATGTTGGGGGAAATTAAAGAAGATTGTCGTATTCTGGGAGTGGATATTGCTAATGAGTTTGATGAAAGGATTCTAGATATAAAAGAGATCTCTCTCAATTTTAGAGAAATATTCAATAAATAAATAGTTGATCCTGCTACAGTGACATGGGAGTCCTCGAAACTCAGTGGAATGCAGATCCAAAAGTCTTATAAATCTGGAGAAGAGAAATGATTTGAGATGTTGGTTGAGTCTAAAATTGCTTTGGGAAAATGGAGAACTAGGTTATAGATTACTACAATGCCAAGGAGCAAGGACATATTTACAATTGTCACCAGATATCAAGATTATAGGTCTAGGATGAGGGCATAGGAAAAGGCACTAGGGCATGAAGCAATTGAAATTATGGAAGATGAATCTGAAGAAGATGAAGCGGAAAAGTGATGCATAGTTATTTTTAGCATTTCATGATACTTTATTTAATTTTAGTTCTTTTAAGTTAAAGACTATTTTAATTTTTGGGTGTGGTTGTCTTCAAGAAACCATTACCATAGACAATTGGTTTATGCTTCATGTTAGGGTTTGGTTGATGCAGTTAGGATCTTTTGTGGAAAACTTTTATTTTCCTCATTAGAGAAAAAAATATTTTATGCTTTCAAGTTTTTTTTATAGTTATCTTTCAATATAGAAACTCATATGGTGAAGTTCATGCATACATAATCTTTGTGTTGTGGTGTATGGAATTATTCTATTTATTCTAAATATCTTGCCAATGGTTATCTATGTTTGTGTTTTGGATATTCAATAGATTGCATTGCTATTGGATGTTTATCTTTGAATGAATGTTTATGGCAATGGTTGAGTTCAGTTAAAGAAATTTATTAGTTCTGAAGTGATTCAAGTCTTTGTGCTTTAATTTATAGTTTGATATTGGCATGGCTTTCAAAGCTTTTTGGTTAAAAGCTACACCTTTCTTTTCTTTCTAGTTAAAAGCAGTCTAAATTTCTATTCATTGCATATCATAAAAGGTACCTTCCACCTTGTAAAATAAGTAGAGAACAAGTATGAAAGTTAGGCGATTTCGTAATTTAAGCTTTTATTGTTTAAGTTGTGTGGATGCCTTTATAAGTTATTTATGTTGAATTGTTAGCTTCTGTTAGCTTATAACTTATAAGTTATGGATGTTGAACTGTTAGCTTGTGTTCAAGGAATGGATTAATAATATTCTTTTCAGCTATTTATCAAAGATTGTGTGAATGGAAATGCAATAGGAATTTATAAGTAGTGTGATACGTTTAGTTCTTTAAAAATGATGCAAAATCACATATCAAATTTAATACCATGGAAAATAATACAAAATATAAAATATCACAATTTCATGGAATACAATATAAAATATAATCAACTATAGTTTGGAATATGATTCATGAAGTGCAATATAAAATAAAATATCATGAAGTGCAATGATTCACAATTTCATTGAATACAATATAAAATATCATCAACTATAGTATGAAACAATGGAAACTGGTCCATGAAGAGCAATATAAATACCTAAAAGCTGCTAATTCTCTTCCATTTCCCAAATGGAGTTAAGGTCCTCAAACTGACGTTCATCTTGAGATAAAGTAAAAGAGTTGTCTTGAATTTGATTCCAAGTTTTATCTTCATTTTCTTCGGCATGTGTCTCAAATTCAACATTCATTGTGTGATTTGTGTCAATCACATTTGTCCTAGTCCCACTTCCACTACCACTACCACCAGTACCAATGTTTGGAATTAGAGTGTTGCACAACCCAGTCCTTCTTCTTTCACATGTGGACCTCCAGATTGCGAGTTCCCTTTCAAAAGGAAAATTAAAGACATTATAAGCAATTCCTTTCAACCTCAAACAATTTTCCAAATTCTTGTCTAGTTTGTTTCTTAACTTTGATTTCAAAAACCCCAATGTACTAAAAACTCTCTCATCCTCCACCGACCCCAATATCATTGTTTGACATAAATCAACAAGTTTGAAATATTCTTATATCGAACCACGCAATATTTCACTCTGACCTAAGTTTGTCCAAAACTTTTTATTGATCCCGGTTCAAAGGCCTTCTCCTTGCCCATGGATTTATACTAGTCCCTCATAGTTGTTGTAAAACTCCTAGATTGTTTTCTAAGCTTAGCTTCATTTAAAATTCCTTCTATTTTCTACTCATTGTATGTTACACTTTTCAAAAATTGTACGATCAAGATTTTTACTTGATCATGAAAATATTTTCGGTCTCTCAGTTTTCCCAAAATTGAGGATACACAATACCAATGGATTCAAGTATTTCATGTCGAGGGAATCTTTCACGAATCTTTGAGGAAATATATTTTGCAATTTCCTTCAAATTATCACCAACAGATTTAACAATGTCATTAAAATCTTCCTCCTTAACAGCTACTTCTTTGCTAGAGGGCCTAGCTATCTTACAATGGTACATTGGTATCTCATATCCACGTACATAGATACATAAGTTCCCGCTTGCATTAAATTGTAAAAAATTATCAGGATTATTCAAATTAGTAATTTTCCTCAACTTGAAATAATTTGGGCCATCTTGTGTTAGATCTAGATATAGATGATCGAGGGCCAAGCATGTATGTTTACGTAGATTGGAATATTCATTAATACACATAGTTTTGTCTTGGGATTTCTTCACAAGATTCTTCATCACATCCAACAAGGGGAGAAGACTAGCTAAAGTCAAGAGTGTCTCTATATTGCTTAACCTATGTAAGAGGTTAGGAGATTTTTCTACTGTGCTACAATATTCGTACACCACTCCAATCAAGGATTGATATTCTGAAAGAACTCGTTGCACTATTCCATGTAGGGAGATCCATCTGGTATCGACATCCTTGAGAAGCCTATTTCCTGGTGTTATTCCCTCAGCAAAAATTTTAAATTCTATGAAACATTTGGGAAGTCGATAGAAGTATGTGTGGATGTCATGGACTAGATTTTCAGCTTTTGATACTATAGGAAAATTTCTTATAATTTTGAATGCTAAATTCATTATGTGGGCCATGCAGTGAATGCCAAGCATGTATGGTGCACATGTAGTTTGTAACTTTGTGCAAACACTGGTCCTTTGACCTTGCATCACTACAGCTCCATCAACTCCTACACACACCAATTTTTTGGCAATTGTCAACTCATCCATACCTGCAATTTCATTCAAATATTTCTTGACTAGTTCAAATAGATTTTGCGATGTTGAAATTTCCTTCATTTTATGAAAACAGAGAAGATGAGCTTGGCGAACATGTCATTCTACAGTATACGAATTCATACAGACCCAAGAAGTATTGTCTACCGCAGTAACTTCAACTAAAGATAATGCAATGAAATTTGACTCTTTTACTTTCTCCTTTAAATCTTCCTTTTCAATTGGAGTAAGACAGTTTTCCCATTCCCATCCAGAATTTACTAACCAATGTGAGAAGGGATAGTGAGGAATATTCAAAAAAGATAATAAACCAGAATATTCTAGGTAGTCTGTCATAGGACGTCCTGTGGACAAAATATGAAAAACAATACTCATCTGAATAGTTTTTGACATATTTGTTGCTTCTATTTCTTTTCCAAATTGATTCTCAAGTGTACCTTTACATGTAATAATGTTTGACATTCTTTTTTCATGCTCTTCATAATTCATGACATACCTAACATGAAGACATTCTTCCTTTGATTTCCATCGTACGACTGATTGTTCCTTTCTATCTATGATTTGTTTTTCATAAACTTTACCGATATGCTTTTATATAGTGTCAATATTTAGCTGCAATGTCTTGGATCTTCCACATTTCCAACTACAAATCATACACTTATCCAATGTTTCCTTTTCAATATCGTTTGCATTGTCAATCCCCACTTGTACAATGAATGGGTACTTTGACAACCAACCAAGTTGAAAATTCCTTGTCATTTCCCACTCATGCCCCATTTTTTATTTGCTTCTTCTTTTCTTTCTACCAACATCATCATCCTCATCCAAGTCAATTATCTCATTCTGGCTAACAAGGCCCAGGGTATCCCTTGGAACATATTCTACGGTATTGCCATCCTCATTTGATACATTTTTATTTAACTCAATGACAATCTCAACTTGACCTTCTAGTGGCGGTGAGGTATTGTGAATACTACCAATATTTAGTGGAAGAGTTGATGATGTAGCTCCATCTTGACCTGATGGATCAGAAGCTTTGGAAATTCCAAAGTAAGACTATATGGTACGTCTAAGTTTTTGGAATTTTGATGGCCTCCCAACCTCTTCACCACCCTGAGGAGCGGCATGAGTCTCTTCACCACCCTAAGGAGCGGTAGGAGTTTCTTCACCACCCTGAGGAGCAACAAGAGCCTTACCCTTGTTGCTCAAGTCACTCAACATATTGATCTCTCACTTCAAATAAAAACTAGAAAAAAAAGTCTTCTTGTTTAAGAAGGATAAATAATATAGATCCCATTCCCTACTCAATATAATCTTTAAGACTAAAGCAAGAATGGAAAAGAGATAAAGAATTTACCTATTATTATAACACTATGAAGAAATTATCACTCACCTTTAAGTCTGCATTTTCGGCTTTTACTAACTTCCAAAATGAGAAGTAGAACCTTAGAACTGAACAAAATGTGTAAGAATAAATGATACTTTTGATTGTATTTATATCAATCCATATTTGGAAAATTCCGCTGGATTTTTAAATGGTATATTAAAAATTTGGTGAATCTCACATGCTTATACAACAATACGTTGTAATTTTCAAGGCGAAATGTGTCCTCAAATGTAATTATTTTTTAATGTTATTGGTGAAATAGGTCCTCATAAGCAACTATTTATAAATTTTAATTGGCGAAATTGGTCTTCACAAGCAACTTTTTGTAAATTTTAATTGGAAAAATGGGTTTTGATACAATGTTGTTTTAATACTATTGGCGAATATGTAGGTGTTTTATTACATGCTTCCGGGATTCTAGGTGAAAAATATTAGTCAGTTCATTTGAAATGCATAGTTTGTTATGGCGAATGTGTTGCTTAAATATGCCTCATAAAAAAAATTGTTGGTGAATGGACATGCATTGGATCGATAGTTCATAAAATCTAGGTGATTTAGAAACCCTGTTGGGTACAAATAATTCACCAATTTCGACTTGGCCAATTTCTAGAATTCGCCAACTAGCGAAGATTCGCCACTAAAGTTTTCCCTGACCAAAATAATAGAAAATAGACTCAAGGAAGTCTTGAATGAGGTTGTATCAAAAGAATAGAGTGGATTTTCTCCAGGAAGGTCAATAGTAGAAGGAATAATCATTGCTCATGAAACCATTCACTCAACCAAGAAAAATAAAGAAGCTTGCATGGTGTTGAAATTGGACATCCTCAAAGCTTATGACATGGTAGATAGACAATTCCTCCTGGAGGTGCTAGGAAAATTTGGATTTGAAGAAAATTGGATTAATTGGATAAAAAGTTGTATCTCAATAGCCAAATTTTCTACACTGGTGAACAGGTCTGCACATGGATTCTTTCCCTCCACAAGAGGGCTAAGACAAGGGGATCCCCTTTCCCCATTCTTGTTCATAATCATGGCAGAGGTACTATGGAGAGGGATTCAAAAGCTAAGAAGGGAATGAAAATGGGAGGGAGTCCATGTGGCAAATGGAATAGAGCCCACAACACACCTCCAATTCGCAGATGACACCCTTCTGATGGGGGAGGCTAGCAGGAGAGAAGCAAGGATGATCAAGAAATTTTTAGATGATTACTGTAGAGCATCAAGGAAAAGCATTAATTGGGGAAAGTCATAGGTATTTTTCCTCAACACTCAACCAAGTCTACAAAAGGACCTAGCCAAAATCCTGAACCTGAAAATGGCAACACAACTAGGGAATTTCTTAGGGATGCCCCTATTTGCAGGAATAATAAAAAGTGTTATTGGGAAAACTTGGTTAACAACTGCAAGAATAAATTGGGAGCTTGGAAAGGCAAGTGGCTGTCCTCAGGAGGAAGATTATTAATGGTTAAATCAGTATTGTTAGCCATACCAATGTATTCAATGTCATGTTTAAAGGTACCTAAGGCAGTAGAAGAATCCCTAACTCATATTTTCAGGAAATTCTTTTGGAGTGGAACAAGGGAATAGAAAAAATTCCCTCTTCTGGCTTGGGACAAGGTGTGCACACCGAAAGAGACTGGGGGGACTGGGATCAAGTAGCTATCACAAATGCATCAAGCCATGGGGGAAAGATTGGTATGGGACCTTCACACAAAAGGTGAGCAGAAGTGGGTTAGAATTATGAGGAGAAAGTATCTAGATTCAGATGATCCAGCCAAAATTCTCACCACAGTAAATCTATCGAGAGGTTCTACAATCTGGAACTTCATTTTGGAATGCACAAAGACATTATATATAAGCATGTAACTTGGGAGATCAGAGATGGAAATAGTGTGTCCTTTTGGAATGATTCATGGTGTGGGAAACCCCCAATCTATAGCACTCTAGGACTAGAAGAAATCAAGGAAGAAAGGACAAGACTATGGGGGAACAAGGTTTCTAATTATGGTAGGATTATTGACAATCAGGGGTCCCCCGTGTAGAGCTAGAATGATCTACAAACCCTTAATGTTCCGCAAGCTTAGAAAGATGCATTAACAAAAAACCACAAAGGTAGAAATTTTGTCCCATCCAATGATAAGGACATAATCAGATGGTATGGGTCTTCCATAGGCACATACAAAGTGAAGTTCATATATAAGATTAAAGAAATGGTTATGGAAAGACAAGACTGGCCATGCAAGTTGATATGGGGGAAAAAATTCCTCCCCAAAGCAAGTGTCTTTGCATGGATGGTGATACAAAATAGAATTCTCATGGAGGATAGATTAGTCACCTTTGGTGTTCAAGGTCCAAGAAGATGCTCAATGTGCAAAGAGAATGAAGAATATGTCGATCATCTTCTTCTGGCATGCCCATATGCAAATGACTACAGGAATAGAGTCAGAGACAAATTAAATATGCAATTCCCCATGCCAGCAGATCTAGTATCCTAGTTTAAAATTTGGCCCCAAGGAGGTAACAAATCAGTTTTCAGTGGCATATGGAAAATAATTCCATCCATTGTAATATGGGAAGTATGGAAGGAATGGGATAGAAGGATCTCCCAGGGGAAGAAGATGCCTAATGTAGAGTAGGGAAGCAGAAAAAGTTCACAAACTGGGATGATATCCTAACAAAAAAAAAATTGTTGGATTGAAGCCACCTCTACTTAGTGGAAATGACATGTCGCAGTCATCAAAGAAAAAGAGAGTAGAAGTAACATGGAAGGAATTAGAAGAAGGATGGACCAAAATAAATTTTGATGGAGTTTCCCGTGCGAACCCAAGGCCAAGAGGAGTTGGTTGTATTACAAGGGATGCTCATGGAAAGACTCTACCAGAAAAATCAACTTCACTAGGAATATGCATGAACAATGAAGTAGAGTTTAGAGCAGCTGCCATTGGATTACAATTGGGCCTAGACTTGGGCGTGAAGCAAGTACATTTGGAAGGGGACTCACTCATCACAATCAATGCCATTCATAGAGGAAACTCTCTAAATTGGAAACTCAACCACTTTTTGTAGAGCATCAAACAACTGGGAAATAGATTTGAGGCTTTCCAAATCAGCCACATTTACTAGGAAGGTAATGACAAGACAGATGAGCTAGCAAAAAAGGCATAAAAAAGAAACACGTAGGTAGAGGCCAAGATAAAGCTGGAATCATAGGAAAAGGTAATGAAAATTCAGCAACAACTAGCGGCTTGGGAAGCACGTATTAAAATAAGGACAAAATCCAAGTGAATTCGATTAACAAGACATGAGTCATCAATAGAAGGCGAGGAGCAAGTTAGGCGAGCAAATCCCAAGGTAAAGGAAATGACTATTGGCTATCACAATACCATGCATTTACTCTGCTCCATATCACCAACAAGGTGGTGGTGAGAAAACACGCTTCTAAAGGAATGATACCTGAAAAGCTCATAATGAGGAAGGCCAATGTTGGTAAAAAGACCTCGGCTGGTGTAGACTCAAAAAAATGCAAGAAGTGCCATTCCAGAAGAAGGTGAGAGAGGTAGAGAGTAGAAGAATTGGCTCAATTTTGAGTATCAGGGAGGTGATGTGAATGGTAGTAGCAATCTCAATGGAGACTCCACTATACCTAAACATGGTGAAGTAGCAACAATCCTTCATAGGTGAAATCATGGACAAAAGATTGCAGGGGCTGTTGGCTTCTTCACACCCATTGGTCCTCTGGGCGACCAAGAAAGTTTTGGGTCCAAAATTCTTGAGGGCCTATCACAGATTCAAGTCGAACTCAGAAATCTCAGCCATGTTCCTGGATATCCTCTTGCACATGGATGTATCAAAGGAAAATGGGAAGAAAATCATGCAGATGGTTTTCATCCACACCTAGTTGGGAGACATTGATGCGGCCTTGGACAATGTGGATGAAAACAAGCAAATCCCAATGCCCCATAATTATTACATGATCTGCATGAATAGAAGGGAAGTCATAAAATTCCCTCTGATTTGAAGCATTGACCCAAAGGGTTTTGAGAAGTTGTGGGATGAGCGCAAAATAAGCATCTTCTTCCTTCTCAAAGAGACCAAATTGGTAAAAAATATCCCATGAGGCTGGGCAATGAGATATGTGGAGGATGAAGGGTTTGTAATCAAGATAGTGGCAGGAGACGATGATGATTGGGGCTTTGGCACGAGAGAAGAATGGCACCAGGGTGACAACAGGGACCCTGAGGAGAAAGCAAAAGGCCCGACCCATCAGAATTGTGGAGTGGATTGCCCTATGGTTGCAGACTACATAACCTACATGAAGAGAATAGAGTCAGACAAAAATGAGGAATGAGAAAGTTTGGTCTGGTAAATTCTATTCTATGGTATAGTTATAAAATTAGTATTCAGGGTATAGTAATCAAATAATAGGAGTTAGTCCCAAGGTAGATGGTGATGCCTATGTTTGAAACCAGGCCATTTTGTAATGAAAAATATGAATACACATAATTTCTAGGAAGGATAGGGTGGTTTTGGTGAAAGCCATTTTTTCAAAAGGCTTGAAAGGAAGTGTTTTGATGTTTGGAACTAATGTAACATCAATTTTTTGAAGAAATATAGGGTGCTGCCCCTTAGCAGTGATTTAACTAGCAAAAGAAAAATATATATATAAACAAGAAAAATTAAAAACAAAAAATAAGAAAATAGGTGTATATATGTATATGTATATGTATGTATGTATTATATATACATACATACGTAGATACGTAGATACGTACATAGATATATATAAAAATAAATTAAAATGTAAAATGCAAGACCAACCTAAGAAGAGACATAAAGGAAAAAGCTAAAGGATCACAAGAGGAAGCACCAAGGGAAGGAAAGAGTAGTAGAGCCCAATGAAAGAAGGATATGATATGACACTCCACCAAAGAGGAAGAAGGATAGGAGGAAAGATACAGCGAGAGGGAGAGAAAGGTAGGGTG
This sequence comes from Sequoia sempervirens, assembly GCA_007258455.2. Lineage (NCBI taxonomy): Eukaryota > Viridiplantae > Streptophyta > Pinopsida > Cupressales > Cupressaceae > Sequoia > Sequoia sempervirens. The sequence continues at coordinate 553,680,723 of VDFB02281492.1, forward strand.
GAGGAGGAGAGGGACAAAGTGAAAAGAAGGCCACAAGGGTTAAGGGAAAAGCACATAGGCAGGCAGAAAAGAACAAACTAGGAAAGAACCTGGTCACAAAGGTTAGAAAGAAAGGGTTTCCAAGCAATACTAAGAGTGTAACCCTCATCATGATTAAGGTTGGAGGGGTGGTTTTTAATACAAATGGATTCTTTAAGCTTCCTCTTGAAAAAATTGTCCTCCTTGCACAAGATTTGTGTGTTTTCCAAGCAGATGTGGTGTTTAGTGGAAGAAAAATGGTCGACAAGTGCAAATTTGCAAACATGGTCATGTTTGATGTCTACACTATGCTCTTTTATTCGTGTGCAAAAGGAACAACCTGTTTCACCAATATAACTTGGGATGCCACAAGAGCACACCACCTTATAAACTCTAGACTCAAGTAAAATGTCCCTCGGGTCCTTAAGAGAGGGGAGACGGTGTCTCACAGTGTAAAATGGTTTGAAAGAGAAATGAAGCCTTTTCTTTAGAAGAATCTTGGAGATTTTTTTGGGAGATGCCTTCAATATAGAGAAGAGAAGCACTGGGGAGGAGCTCAGGTTTAGAGGTAACAAAGTTGGAAAATAAAATAGTTTTGGCATGGTTAAAGGCTCTAGAGATCTATTTGTTTTTGTACCCATTTAGGATGAAGATTTTACGTAGATGGGACAACTCCTGGCTTAAGTTTTCTTCATCACAGATTTGGTACGCTCTCAAGGCTAGGGTTTTAAGGACACCAATTTTTTGGTAGGGGTGGTGGTGAGAAGCAGAGTGGAGGTAGATGTCAGTATGGGTAGCCTTGCGAAAAACCCGATGACCAAGGGAACCATCATATATTTTGATAAGCAAGATGTCTAGAAAAGGAAGTTGATTGTTTGATTCAATCTCCTTGGTAAAGGAAATGCAGTGGACAAGGCTATTGAGGTGTGTGTGGAACTCTTCCAACTTGTTGAGGCCATGAGTCCAACAAACGTTAGTTTCATCCACATAGCATTTCCACCATTTTGGTTTGAGGGGGAATGAGAAAGAGCTCTTTCCTCAAAATGCTCCATGTAAAGGTTGTAAATGACCAGAGAGAGTGGGGAATCCATGGCCACACCATCACCCTGCTCATAGATGACATTTTGGAAAGAAAATAAAGTAGATTTCAAGCATAATTCTACAAGGGAAGTGATTTCAACATTGGATTTGCGCCTAATAATTTCAATTGTGTCAGGGATGGGAACCTTGGTGAAGAAAGACACCACAACAAAACTCACCAAAAAGTTGGCACTATCCAATTTGACATCCTTGATGAAGTGAACAAAATGGTTGGAATCTTTGATGTGGGAATCAGAATTACCAATGAGAGGAGAGATAATTTTAGCAAGGAAGGATGCAAGTTTGTAGGTTGGAGAGCCAATAGTATCCACAATGGTTCTAAGGGGAATGCCATGCTTGTGAAATTTTGAAATGTCGTAGATGTGGGGCGTCACTTCTTTAGAGGGTAACAATCATTTCTTGGTAGCATCATCAAAGATGAGAGGTGAATAGCATGCTTGACCTTATTTATAATTTTTGAGCAAGGGTTGCGGAAAAGAATTTTGTAGCAATTGGTGTCAGAGAGAAGTTCAAGCATTTTGGAGACATAGTCTGGCTTGTTCATGATGACGGTCGCATTACCTTTGTCCGCTTTACAGATGACCAAGTTTTTATTGCACGCCAATTTATTGAAGGCTAGAAGCTCACATTTGAGAATATTGCACTTAGGAGGGTTCGTATGACAGAGGGAAAAAACATAATCTTGTCTAACCTCTTCAAAAATATTCATGGGGAGAGAGTGAACATGATTTTCAATTTCAATGAGAAAATATAAATGGGGAATAGAGAGAGGGGTTAAGGAAAAACCTAGACCCTACTTAAAAAAATTCATGGAAAGAGGATCAATGTTGGCGTTTGAAAGGTTAACAACCAGCTTAGACTCCCAATCATTAAAAAAGGAGGCATTGTGGGTGCTACAAGGGAGAGAGGAGCAAGACAGTTGTTGATGAGACAACTGAGAAGCACGGTTAAGATCCTCATCAAAAGAGATAGCACCAATGGTGGAGGTGGCTCGCGGAGAAGGTTTGGATGGGATAGAAGAGGACAAAGCCAAATCCAAGGGAGGCACGTGGAGAGAGGGAAAAGTGACAGAAGAAGAACAACCATCGAGAGTCAACTCTATTGGTGGAATGGTGATCTTGAGGGCAGTTCGAGGAAGGAGAAGATCTGAGGAAGATATAGAAACATTAATACTAGGAGATGAAATTAAATTGACTGAACAAGCTATGTCGGTGCTCGTACCTGGAACCTTGGCAAGATTACCAAGTAGGCTCTAGGTTTCCAACATTCCTCTCCATCTTCATCTAATGCTTTATCACCTACTGTATGTATGACATCTTGTGATAAGAAAGAAAGCTTTTATTTATATAGGGGGAAGAAATGTCCCCTACTATTGATCAAGAGAATATCATATTGAGGCTTCTCAAATCCCGCCTAATTACTCTTCCTCCAAGAACATGAAATAAATTCTACAATAAAAACTCATTTTGTTCATATCATCAAGTGCATGGTCATTCTATCAATGAATGTTAGGCCTTGAGTAATAAAATAAAACATATTAAGGATTGTGGTGCTCTTCCTTGTGTTGATGCACCTAATTCCTCTAATCAATAATGATCTTCAGCCTATCATGTTTCTCATCACTATGTGGCATTTGTAGCTTTATGTGTTTTTCTCATTGTCATTCATGGCGGTACAATCTTAAGTACAACCATATTTTTTGACAGTGACATGATAGTCCTTGGTGTGGCTGTCCTTGTCTCTACACTTGGGGGGAAAGGATAACTAGTTTTGGGAGGCATGCATTCTTTTCAAGGATCCCCTCTTCCCCTCTTTCTCCTTAAAATACCAACATAGCAAGTATGTTGATGTTTTAAGGGGGGGCATACATTGGCATTATTTTCTTCACTTTGTTCACATAGGTTGGGCTTAGTGGTGCATTGACATTGATATTTTTGCTTCACTTTGTTCATGCACATTGAACTTAGTGTTGTGTTGGCATAACATTTTGATCATTTTGTGGCACCTTATCGGAGTTATTTGGGAGTAATACTCTTGGTATGGTTGACATGGGTGCACACCTAGTGAATAGAGGACTTCACTAGACCTATTGTGTTTCTCAATTGCTACTTTGTCATGGGTACACACCTAGTGAATATTAGACTTCACTAGCCCGTGTTGCCTTTCGATTTGTGATCCACCTAACAAATATAAAAAATTTCTATGGTCTGGGTCATGAATTCCTTTGGTGTGGATCCTAGCATAACACAACTTGCTAGCTTATTATTATCCATGCCTCTTTTTGCATTTTATTTTGATATTGTGTATGTTTATGCATGTTGTCGTGTTGTGTTTCATATATGTTCGTGTTCCTTTTTCCTCATGTTGTCTTGTCATAGTATCTTGGATCCTAGGGGCTTGTGCACTCCCCCTTGGTCCTTAGTCATCCTATCTCTTCAACATTTGGACAATTGAACCCCTCTTGACATATATTTTCTACTTTAGTGTGAGTTTAAGCATAAGTTCATACTCTCACTAAAGTGGGGGCTAAATGTAGCATTGCAAATTGTCACCCTTGACAATTTCACACTATGTTTTTCTCCCCCTAAATTATTGAGCCTAATTAAGTCCCTAATTTCCCAAATTATGCATTTTATAGTCTATTTTTATTGTTTTATGAGAAATTACAAGCATTGAACAAAGGCATTCATTTAATGTTTTTCGCCTGACACCTTATTTCTGAAAAAATAAGGCCAAGACTAGGACAACCTTGGGCATTTAAGTCCCCCTATTTTTTTGGGATCCAAATTTGAAAATGTTAGTGTCAAAATTTTAACATTTGAAATTCAAGTTGCAAATGTTGGTTATTAGGATTTAATTTTTGAGAAATTAGAATAAATTCCTATAAATACCTAGTTATTGCATCATTTCAAATCTATCTAGGAAATCATCAAAGTAATTATTGTCAAAAGCACTATCAAGCAAGTCAACAACAACATTTCAGAACTTTATTGTAGTAATTCAAGATCCAAACATCATGTAAAATCCTATGTAAGTTTATGTGTGCTTATTGTTTGTGAAGGCTAACCCTTTTTTTAGGTCTCCAAGAAATTCAAGCAATCAAGCAAACAAGATCCAAGACCTTGGGTTGATGTGTATGACTTCAGTCCTTCAAGGAAGCCATTGAAGGGTGGTGGGTTGTAGCACTTTGTTGATTCATCATTCCTTCCTATCATATATCCATTTTTATTATTGACATTTCCATTGTGGAAGTGGAAACATTAACATGAGGTTTGACTAAGGTAAGCCCCTAAATGGCACAACATCTCTTCTCTTTTTTAATGTGTAGATTTCAGGTTTGGAGAGGATTGAAGGAAGATTGAAGATCTTTTATTCATTGTTGCATTCAAAGTCTTACATCTTGTCAACTCACGAAAAATCACCTACAAAATTATCCAACAATGATCCAACAAGTTTGCAAGTAGAAACGAGAGTCTCAAATCTAACATCAAGGGACTGCAAAAATAGAGCAAGAAACCCCTACAAGGATAGAGATTCCCTTGGGAACCTATGTCCTCATGTAGTGATTGAATTAAAATTTATATGAAAGGTACACAACACTCTACACTTCCTGGATCTTCCTACAAATCTTTGTTTCAATTTTTCAATTGTCAGAATCTTTGCATTTTTAATATTAGGGCACATAGTGTAATTAGGTTAATCAAGGAAAATAAATTCCAATCCATTTATAAGGCTAAAAAGATGCAGATCCATGTCTGATTGGCCCACCTTCATGGTTGAAATTCAATCTAACCACCTTGTTGATTTGTATCCTAATGTACCCTTAAAAAGGAGCAAAAATAATCCTAGGTTTAGACATTAAACTTAGGGTTCCCTTTTTGTACGTTACAATAGGTAGACATGCTTATGTTCTAGTGAAGGCTATGAAGAATTTTAGACCATATTTCTTAGGTGCTAAAATTATTGCTTATGTACCAGATGCAATTATTAAGGATATTTCAACATAGTAGAAAGCAATAGGTAAAAGGTGTAGATGGATCAATAATATTTATGAATTTAATAGTGAAATGCAGATCAAAAAGTTGTTCAAAAGATGAGGATTGACTAAAATAATGCAAGAACCAAAACTAGAGGTTGTAGGAATAAATTATGTGGAGGGAAAGGTTAGTGAAAAAGGTGCAATCTAGAAAAATATCTTTGATATAAAGATATTATTTATACTTGATTTGTATGAATTATCCCTACTGAAATGAATGAAACCAAAAAGGGAATTGAAGTTACATGCTTTAAGATATTTTATAAGAGATGCAAATTTTATGTGGATAAATAATTATAGAGTACTTCTAATGTGCTTGAAAGAAGAGGAAGTTGATAAAGTATCATTAGAAATGTGAAATGGTGTATGTGGTGGTCATTTCATAGAAAATACAACTCATAGAATTCTTAGAGTTGGATAATGGTAGCCAACTCTATTTGATGATGTACAAAATTTGGTGAGAAAATGTGATGCATTTCAAAGGTCTTTAGGCAAGTTAAATGGATCAAGTGCATTTCTTTTAAGGTTTATGATAGTATCAGCTCCATTTCAGCAATGGTGAATAAAATTTATTACAAGGATCAATGAAAAATATATTTCAAGATATGGATTGATTTTAGTAGAAACATATTATTTTTCTAAGTGGGTTGATGCTATTCCAACTAGAAGAGCTACCAATAAGGTGGTGATTGATTTTATATTGGATTATATTGTAATTAAACTTGATGTTCCTAATAAAATTATAGTAGATAATGTAATATGCTTTAGGTCATTTGACTTCATTAAGGTTTGTTATGAATATGGAATTGTAACATCTCACTCATCCCAGTATCATCTATAACGGAATGGGAAATTTAAATCAAGCAATAAAAAAATGATGAAGGTTAGTTAGAACAAGAAGACATGAGATTCTAAGATTGGGATTGTAGTATAAGAAAATAGGATTAATCCCAAGAAATCTAATAGTAAATCAAATTTAATTTAGTAAATGGAGTTAATATTGCTTTTTCCATTAACAATTTCATGTTTATAAGTTCATATAAGAGACAAATGAAGAAATTGATGATGCAATAAAATGTAGAATTAATCAATTGGTTGAGATTAGTAGAAAAAGAAGGAATTCTTAGAAGATCAATTTGAAGGAACAACAACAAATAAAATAGTTGTTTGTGTAATGGTGTAAATTTGTACCCTAGAAAATTTTCGTATTTATTTACCCTTACTTTAGAATTACAAGTATGATGATGCATAAACCCACCACTGTCTTCTTGATCTTTCCACGTGTCCTTGTCTTTTTGTGTCATTGGAGGAATTTTTGTCAGGGATGAACATGCACCACATGGATGTGTTAGGAATTGCATGCAAAAATGATCAATTAAATGCAAATTAAGATTAAACAGAGGAATGAAAAACATAGAAATAATAACAGTGAGAGACAATATTTAATGTGGTTCACCCAAACTCGGGCTACATCCACCAACAAAGAGTCCAATATTATTATCCATTAAATCAAACAGATTACAACCAACAATCCTTGCAACTCAATAATGTTGCAAATGCTACAATACAATATCAACGAAAACTCTAACCCTTAGCCTTTAATCAAGACTTATGTCAGTTACAAAAATAGGTTTTCTTTTTTATGTCAGCCAATAGAAAAAATTAACTCCAAATTCATTTATAAAATAATATCGTGAGAGGTTTCAAGGGTGCTGCCCTCGAGCTCCCGCCCTGTATCACAACAGGGAGCACGCCAAGGGTGCTACCCCTGGACCTCGCAAGGGGTACTGCTCCCAAACCCCCATTAAATAATTTGGGGGGAAACCGCACTGATAAAAGTGGGGAAAAAGTTAACCTCTGAGTTTGATTAGGCTCCATATACCAACAAGGTGTCTGCATGTTGCATTGTCATCTTGAAAAATTACTACCTCTTGAATTTGCAGAACCATTATGTTTCTTGGTTGCTCATGAATGTCATGTTCTCTGTTGGGTTTTAACCAATGAAAAATGACTCTTTAGCTCCATTTTATCCATTCAAACTCATTTATCTCTCCATGCTAATTCTTCCATTCTCAAGCTCATTCTCTCATTCTTACAAAACTCTTCTTGATCATTCTTGCTTTATCTTGTTGCTACTACTTTCTATGTGGTCTCTAGAGTGTCTTCTTGCTTCAACGCCATCGTCGTTGTAGAGTTATGAAGTTCTATATCCTTAATGTGGTGGTTCCCTTCTATCCCTTCCTCTATTGGCCTTGAGTGCTTATAGTAGGGAAGGTAACTTTATGTCTTTTCATTTACTTGCATCTATCATCTTGTAGAGTAGCATTCAGGTTGTCATTGCTCTCTACCTTATTGTTTCATTTCCATTATCTCTTCTTTATTCCTTTTTCTCTATATCATTGTATATATGGTTGTCCGTGGAGACGGGAACACCAAAAACAAGGGTCTGACTAAGGTAAACCTCAAAACACATCCCAACACTTTTTCTATTTCCATGTGTGTAGGTGTAGGTTCGTCCACTTAAAGCCAATTGGAGAACTAGACTATGTGTGGAATGGTATCTTTCATACTCTTTCCTTATCATTTTCATCATTAGAATAATCCTTTCCAGTATTCTTCTTGTTGTACTTTCTATTTTTGTATTTTCCTATCAAACTATCAAATTGCAAAACTATGATATTCAATTTGTAAGTAGACCTTGAGTGTTTCTAACTATCATTTGACTCTCTGTCCATACAGGACACCAATGTGTCCCTGAGACTTCAATGCAGCATGCTGAAGTCCAATTCCCATGATGTTGTCTTAATACAAAAAGTTGTCTGATTTGCAATTCGAGACCCCTATAGGCTACTCACTTGGTTTCTGAAAACACCTGTCATTAATAGAAGGGAAACAGAGTTATGTTTTCCCTTCCTTTTTAGTTTGTCTCTTCTTTCTTTACCTGTTAGTCAACCTGAGGTAGTTTAGGGAAGTTTGTTCCTTGAGGCTCTCTTGTGACCTAGAGCCTTGGGGGTGACGAATCCCCCTACTCTACATTTTTGGTGAACCCAACATGAAAGTCTTATGTTCATTTCTTTGTGTTATAGATCTTCCTCTTGTGTCTTGGGTGCATTACAGATTCACATGTCATGAAGCTTTATGATATGTATGACTCAGTCTACAACCTCTGAGCACATTTTTAGAAGGAGCCTATGACATATAGAGATGGATTCCAAGGTCACTATGGGTCAAACCGATCCTACCTTTGAAGAAGTAGTTTTAGGAATGCCTACTAGTTTCTCCAATCCTTTTGGTGAAGCTACTACATGTGTTCCTACCCCTCCTGCTTCTCATTTTTCTTGATCTATGGAGGAAGATGATGCTCTTAAGGTTCACATAGAGCAACATCTTACACCGGATAGGAGACTCGGGGAGTTCGAGAAGTATTTGGAGAAAGAAGGATATGACTAAAACCATTAAGGTTGTTAACAAATTGAGAGCTATATTGGAAAAGGACTATATAGGTCTAGAATTTCTCTGGGGCCTTGCAGACATTGTGGAAACTCATGTCCTAGCCTACAATCCTAACTTGGGCACTACTTGATACCTTGGCTCCAAGACCACTGAGAGACAACTGGAAGCCTCAATGCTTAGGGTATCAGTATGCATGACCGAGACTGGCCCGTATGTTAACATTTCCTTTGGACCTAAGCTGACCCCCATCATTAAAGTAAACAAGGCACCCTTGGGCTTTAGCTCTGCTAGTCCTAATGTTCTTGGTGGTAATCCTAGAGCCCACACTAGTCCTGGTGGTGGGATCTCTGCTGGTATGGGGGTTGGTGGCTCTGGTGGTTCTGATGGAGGTTCCACTAGTCACATTTCATCCTCTAACCTTGTCTTAAATGCCTTATTGCAAAACATGGGTCAAATGCAAACCAATCAATGAACCTATCTAGTTCTACCTCTCAACCTATTTTTCAACCTTTCTTCCATCATAGTCCTCTATCTATTGTCATTCTCAACACTCCTATCCCTCAAGGGATGGAGATTCCACATTTCGAAAAGTATGGCGGTCATGGAGATCCTCAAACACACGTTTCTACATTTAATGATATGTGCATTGATTCCTTCCATCATGATGCTTTAATGGCTAAGCCCTTTCTAAGATCCCTTAAGGACACTACCCTTGAGTGGTATTGTTCCTTACCAGATAAATCTATCTTTTTGTTTGATCAGTTGGTAAATCAGTTCCTTAGGCAGTTCCAAGCTAACACTAGACCAAAGATGATCTTTTTCGGATCTTGTTCGATGCAAACAAAGGGACCAGGAAAAGGTGACTGATTTCATCGCTTGCTATCAAGCGTTGTTCTCTCAAATATCTTATCCTTTACCAGCTCAAGATGTTCAAAAGGTCTTCATCAGGAACTTAAAGAACTGATGGCAAGAGAAGTTCACCTTGATGAAGTACCCTTTACACACTTATGTGTTGCATTACGTGAATACCAATAAATGGTTGCACAATTCGAGGGTTCATCCTTGCGATCCCATCCCGATACCCGGTCTGTAGTGTCAGTTTCTAGCAAGAATAAAGCTATTGCAAATGAGGTGTCTACGTTTAAAGACAAGGGCCTAGGGCACAATAGGAATTTTACAAAACTATTTGAGTCTTATACTATTGTTCTGAAAAAGTTGTTAAAAGATAAAGTTCTGACATTACCAGAAAACTAACCTCTAACCGATCTATATCCTGAGTGGTATGACACACAACAATTTTTTCAACTCCACTGAGTACACAGACATGATACCGAGCGATGCATGCACCTATGTCACGAGATTTAGGACCGCATCAATGATGAGACTATCTATCTTGATGGGAAGAAATAAAATTCTAATAAATTTGTGGCCAAGGCTAACAATGAGTTGCAAATTTATACTGACCTATTTCCCTCTCATTCTTCGAACTTAGTAACTCAATCTTTCATATCTTTTGAGCTAGTTCCATCTGAGTACGTGAACATGGTCTTGTTCATGTGTATCCCTCCTTCTGAAAATGCGAGTGAAATGTTTGATATAACTTGCACCTCATATGATGATCCTCTTAATAAGGAGCCTTCCTTGCTATACATTCTTGCCCAAATTAATGGAAATGTCATAACTAGCATCTTAGTTGATCCAACAAGTCAGGTTGATGTGATAACGAAGGACTCTATATACAAATAGTTTACATAAGGAGAGATACGAAAAGTCGTAGACCACTCTCTATACCCATGATGGACTCTCTATTGCCCCTATGGGCACTATTTCTTTTATCATTCTTGGTAGGACCCAAGGCTCTTGATGTGTCATTTATTGTGATCCCAAAGTCTGGCCTATTCAAAGTTAGGCTAGGCATTCCATGGCTAGCCTCTATGAATGGCATTGCCTTTGTAATCCATAAATTCTTAAAATTTCCCCATGAAGACACTGTGCATGTGGTGCACGACATTGGGTATGAACCACTAGTGTTGTGTGGGGGATTCTCACTGGATCACTTATGGCTGGCTCCAGTCGGACCTCTCCCTCCTAGGAGAGATTTGTTATATAAGGATTATGTTAAATATAAGACTAGGGATTCAGTGTCGAAGGTTAGATATCCAGCATCTCCTTATGCTATTTTTGTAAAAGCCTCCATGTTAGCGTAGTAGAAAGCTACCCCTTCTACCCCATCCAAGGGAAAGGGGAATCTTTCTCGCACTCTAGATCCTTCTCCTTCTATGTCTTTGGTTCCATCTGATTTTGCTTCTCATCCTACTGTGACATCTTCAACTCTTGCTCTTGTGCCTCGCATGGGAAGTGTGGTGGTGCCTATACGGCGAAAAGTGAAGCATCAATTTTTTGAGCTTCTTGTGCTACCCACAGCTCCTTGACCCACTATCTATAGCAATGGGAAGTCTTCCCATGGGATTGTTCCTATGTCTCGGCCTTTGCATCCTCCTACTATTCCTCCACTTGCCCCTAGGGAAAAGAACAAAAAGAGGCATGTCGTTGAGGTTTTTGTGTATGTTTCTCCTCATATGGTTGTCTCTACTCTTGTATTTCCTCCTTCTACTCTTGCCCAGGAGACCATCCTTCCACTGGAAATGGTTGTGAAGGATACTCTTGTAGCTGAGAAATAGCCTCCAATCTCTTCTCAAGCTACATCTTCCAGTGCCCACAACTGACGTAACTAGCTTGTGTGTGAGCGCAAGCACAGGTGAAAGGCTCTAGCCACAAAGCATGTCGCCTTGCAAAAGATGGAGGGGGAGCCAGTAGCATTTATCTCTACATCCTCTATTGTTGTTCTAATTTCTTTTGATGTTTCTGCCTCAGTTCCCATCACCTTTGTCTTACTTTCGGCTCCTTTAGTGAGTATTGATGATTCTCACCCCAAAAGGGTACAATTTTTCATTGCTCCCTTTGTGGAGCCCCCTCTCTTGATGTCCCTCTTGAACATCCCTCTTTTCTCATAGCCCATGGACATGTTGAATACAACAATGGTGTCTACTACGGCTTTGTCTTCTTCCTCCTCTACTTTCGCTTCTTCTATGGGGACTCCACATCCTCCGCTAAAGTGCAACCTAGAGGATGACCTCACAATGAGTGGAGGTTAGAAGAAGGGTTCACCTTCTTCGAAATCTAGTTTTGTCTTGGCCTGTATCGTCCTCATGATGAAGGCAGCCCCCTCTTCCCTAAAGCTAGTCACTTCCCCTCTTCCCAAGGTCAATAGTGGCTCTCGATGTCTCATTTTTCTCCTACCCAATTGACACATGGCACTCCAGTAAAGTGCATGTTTAATTCAGTGGATGATATCTTGACGTTGTCCTCAATCTTTTCAAGATCAATGACTTTTACTTCACAAGGGATTAGTGAAGAAGACCTTGAGGGACCTTCTTCCTTGGCCCTTGTTGCAAGTGATTCAAAGGGTACCGCCCTTACTATCCTACCATTGCAGGTTCATCCTCCCTCCCCTTATAATGATCTAGATTGGGAGCAGGACAACCTGCTCATCGATGAGGACTAGGGTGGTACCTCTTCTTTATCTGTAGATTAGATTTGTTTGTGTGTTTGTGTTCCTTCCCTCGTGCTTATATTTTTTATGTTTGTGATCCTACCTGGAGGACCCTTCCTACCCTTGTAGGTGCTTGGATATAGGCAAAAAAAAAAAATCATACACTTCTATTTGTGTCATCATTCTTCTATGTGTCATGAAATTGCTTTTCGATATTTGGGATGATGCAAAGCGTTGGGGGCATTTAGGCCTTCTTCCATGTTGACCCAATTTTTATTTTCACTTTGTCTTCATGTGCTCTTCATGTTTTGAGAACTTTGGGGATTGATGATCGTTGTTTCATACACTATATTATTCTATCTATTTGTATCTATGAACAAATCTGACCTCGAATTCTTAGATTCCCTTGTCTCTTGATTTCTTCATCTTTGTCTGCTTCCTAATGTTGTGGTTCTTATGTGTTGTCCCTCATGTGTGTGACAACATACCACAAATACATCTCATCATGTATCTCATGCCACAACATCTTTGTATCTCCTTTCTCTCCTTAGGATGTCATGTGCTCCTCTGCATAGCACACACACCATCCTAAGGGGGGTCTACTATGTTCTAATTTTCAATAAGGAAAATTCTACCATCCTAGGGTGTAAAATTTCTTTACAATGAACTCCTTTGATGAAAAAATTACTTAGTAAAATCTCTCATTTTCCAAAATTTTGTATTCTCTTAGGACTCCTAGATGAAATTTTCTTTTGAAAAGGATCATGTATGAAAAAGAGTAAAAATTTCCTTTGAAAATGAAACACATTTTCGAAAATGAAAGAGTCTGAAAAATTTCCTTAAAAATGGAGCATTCTTTATGACGGATTCCTTGACAAAATATCTTTCAAAAGGATTCCTTGATGACAGAATAACTTGTGGAAAATGTGGTATCTTTCAATTGGAGCATTCCTTTGAATGGGTCCCTTGGTGTCTTGAAGGGTTCCTTGCTGAAGGAACCCCCTTTGAAAGCTTACTTATCAAAATATTCTTTGGTATTTTGCAATGAGTGTCTTTTATCTCATATTTGATGTCATTGTGTCTTGGTGTCAAACATCTTATATCTTGGCGTCTAGCTTGGGGGTAGCCTGACTAGACCCGCCTTTTATGTGATTGTCTTGCAACGCAGTTTGCAACAATTACATGACTATCTATTTGATTAGTGTTTTTCTTATGTCTATCTGACCAGATTGTGTCTTATCGTGTTAACTTGGGTCTTCTTGTGTCTTATGAATGTGTTTCTTATGAATGGATTTTTTGCTTAACATTTTTTTTTGTAGCCTAACCTGTTTGTGGTGAGATTGTATCTAGCTTTGTAGGATCAAATACCCATGTCATCTTCACATCTTGGTGGAGCTCCCTCTTTCACATCTAGGTACGCTAGATTGAAGATATGCTTCCTCAATGTTATTGGTATATTCTCTTCAACCTCTTTCCACTTTAGCTCACATACGCACTGACACGTATGCTTGCTGAGAAAAATGTAATGGTGTAAATTTGAACCCTAGGTAAATTTCCAATTTATTTAAGTCCTTACTTTAGAATTACAAGTATGATGATGCATAAACCCACTGTCATCTTCATGATCTTCCCATGTTTCCCTATCTTTTTGCATTGGTGGAGGAATTTTTTTTAGGAACACAAGTGCATCGTGCAGACATCTACATGTCGCATTGTCGTTCTAATAGATTCCCGCCTCTAGAATCCATAAAAGTATTATGTTTCCTGGTTGGTCATGAATGTAACATTCTCTGTTGGGTTTTGACTGACGAAAAATGACTCTTTTCCTCCATTTTATCCATTCAAACTCATTCTATCTCTCATTCATGCTAATTCTTCCATTCTCAACCTCATTATCTCATTCTATCTCTCATTCATGCTAATTCTTCCATTCTCAACCTCATTATCTCATTCTTGCAACACTCTTCTTGATCATTCTTGCTCTATCTTGTTGCTACCAACTTTCTACGTGGTCTCTACAATCTCTTCTTGCTTCAACGCCATCGTCATTGCAGGTTTATGAAGTTCTATCTCCTTGATGTGGTGGTGTTTTTATATCCCTTCCTCTATTGGCCTTCAGTGCTTATAGCAAGGAAGGTAATATTGTGTCTTTTCATTTATTTGCATCTATCGTCTTATAGGGTAGCATTTAGGTTGTCATTTCTCTCTACCTTATTGTTTCATTTCCATTCTCTCTTCTTTATTGCTTTTTCTCTATATGCTTGCATATCTGGTTGTTCATAGAGGTGAGAACACCAAAAATGAAGATCTTATTGAGGTAGACCTCAAAACGCAACCCAACACTTTTTCTATTTCCATGTGTGTAGGCGTAGGTTTGTCTACTCGAAGCTAGTTGGAGAACTAGACTGTGCATGGAATGTTATCTTTCCTACTCCTTCCTTATCATTTTCATCATTAGAATAATCCTTTCCAGTATTCTTCTTGTTGTACTTTTTGTTTTTGTATTTTCCTATCAAACTGTAAAACTATAAAACTTTGATATTCGGGTTGTAAGTAGACCTTGAGTGTTTCTTAATGTCATTCAACCATTTTTCCATATAGGACGCCAGCACATCCTTGAGACTCCAGCACGGTGTGCTAAAGTCTGGTTCCTGCGATGTCATCCTGAGATGGAGAATTGTCTGATTCATAGTTCAAGACCCTTGCAATCTACTCACCTAGTTTCCAAAAACACCTCTCATTAGCAAAAGGGAAACAAAGTTTTATTTTCCCTTCCTTTTCAGTTTGTCTCTTATTTCTTTACCTGTTAGTCAACCTGAGGTAGTTTAGGGCAATTCGTTCCTTGAAACTCTCCCATGACCTGGAGCCTTGGGGGTGACAAATCCCCCTACTCTACAATTTGATAAAAAGGCAATCTTAAAGAAATTTAAAACTACATATATGGTGTTATTTTGGAATGCTAACTCAAAAGATAAAGGGAAACATGAAAAAAATGACCCCATGTGGTTGGCACCATGATCATTGAATTTTTTTATGGTGAGGAATCTTATTTCATTAAGTGTATTAGTGAAAAGTTTCATAAATTGTCATTGCATGGACAATTTTTGAAACATTATTTCTCATGATCTTTAGCTCCTCTTGTCCATGCATAGTTGTTTTATCTTTGTGTTAGGTTGTGCAATCATGCCCATGGTTTGTTATCCATAATGAAATATCTTTATATATTTTCTTATGTGTGGTTTGCTTCCCAAAGCTCTCTAAATTCTCACCATATTCCACGAGAACATGTGTCCCCAAACAAGAGCCACTATTGGAGCCTATGTTGAATTTTCTACACGTATATTGTTAAAACTTTAACTTGTTTTGCTAAAGATGTCATTCCAATTTGTGTCCCCTTTGGTGTGTCAAGTTACCCAAATTAGGCTGAGATCATTTTTATTATTATTTATGTGTGAGGTTATCCTTTTATAGTAATTATAAGCATGTAGAGTATACTTCCTTAATGAAACTCTTAAAATACTCTAAAGCAACCAAAATTATCAAAATAACTAAAACTAACAAGATTATAATTTTTACTAAGTTTGCATTTAAGCATCTATGGATCTAAAAAATTACTTGAAGCTCCAAGAATGCTTAGTCAACTTTAAGAATCAGTTTTGACCAAAAAAACACACTTAGATGGTGATTTTTTAAAATTTCATAATTTTAAAAGTTGGAAAAAATCTAAATTTGAATTTTGAAGGTTCAAATAATGGAATCTAGCTCCAAAACTTTCCAAAATTGACATAGTAATTTTTTGGTCAATAGAGCTCTTCAAATTCTTCTTCTTTTTTTAATAAGACAAGTCAAATGAGTACCCAAGTCAAAAATTAGGATTTTCAAAAGCTATACTACATCAAATATTTTTTTCTAATTTTTAAATACCTATAGAGGCAAAGTGGAAGGCAGTGACTTACAAAATCAAAAGCTAGATGAGAATAGAAGATGCCTGACAATATGATTTTTTGATTTTTTTTAAAATTTGTTATTAAGTTAGCTTTATTTTTCAAAAGAGGTTCTTATAATATAGATGTATGTTCATTTGTAATGGTTGGGTGAATTTGGAGATGATGAGCTTGTAAAAAGAAACTATGTGAAATTTGCAATGTTTTTTTCTAAAAGATAATAGAGATCTGAAGTATTGTTCTAGTATGTTTATTGTAATAAATTTGTTCTAGAATAATGATTGATTACAAATTTTTGAATTTGATTGTCTCTTGCATAGTATTGCATGTTCTTTGAAAAAGTATATTTCCAAGGAAAATAAAAAAATTGCTTGTACATTTGTTGTAAGATTTGTTGGTTTGATTAGTTAGTCTTCAAGGAGGATGGTAAGTCTTTTCATATAATGATTGAGGCATGCATTGTTTGTAGAGGATTACTAAGTAGAATTATTTTTAGTAAATTAAATGTGTGTTTTAAGTCATTGCAAGACAATGCTATTGTTAAATTATAGATATTGAAGGTTATTAGAATATCATATTGAATCAAGTTTTAGACTTTGTAATCCCAAAGAATAGACAACAATCTTTTATATCCCTATTGACTCAAATATTTAGAATGAAAATCACACTTCAATGTTGCTTGTTAGTAGTTTAGATGTTTCCCAAAAATACATAAATTTTTGTTATAATTCTATCAAATTTTTGGTAAACTTGTTGTGGATAAATATATAGAGAGGATTTGTGTACGGTGATGTTATATTCATGTCCAATCATTAAGGGTAATAGGAATGTTGATATTGTGAAGTCATTTATATCCTTACATGCATGGACAAATTATTTGTTTTTTATTGTGTTAAACCCATTGTTCATATAAAATCTTGTATTGTTTGAGGTGTACCCACCTAGGTATTGCATAGACTAAAGTGCAAGAGAGACATGCCTATCTCCCTTTCATTGGCCCATCCTCTCAATAGTCTAAATTATAGAAATTCACAACTCCTTAGAGATTATTGAAAAAAGGTTGGAGAACCAACATGACAAATCAATATGAATCATGGAATAAAAGGGGCAACTATAGGAAGTTGTGGAAAACATTTAGTTGGAGCTCCTCTTGTTCATAGAAAATAAAAAATGGATGTAGCAATTGTAAAATAGAAACCACTAGAATGAATCTATAGTTATAACAAATAAACCAATTTGTTTGTCTTCAGAGCTAAGACAAAGTGAATAATTCATATGCCCTACTTGTCATAAGGGGCAAACAGGAGATACCTACATCTATATTAGTTAGGGGCCTTGTGTAATATTAGATAAGTAAAGGTCATAGAAGTAGATGAGGAATATCTATGGTGGTGAAAAAAATCAAAGTGGCATAACAAAATATAGAACAAGCTTGGAATATGGGGACAATCAAGAAAAATCATCTACAAAGATTACATTATGATATGACATCATGTTTATAATGACTTGCAACAATTTTACTATTTGGCTTCTTCTAATATTTTGTCATGTCAATAGAGTTAAAATGTTAGGTACCTAATAGATGATATGCTACTAATATTATTCTACATATTTCTAATATTACATGTGAGGATCTTAACTCAATCAACATAGACTTTAAAATAAGCTTTTCAACAACTAAAACCCCTTGCATTTGGAAATGTGACAAAAATAAATAAATATCAACACCAAGTGTTTATATCAACTTACCTATGTTAAAGGAGGGAGAAATGGGAAGTTAAGGGAATATCAAGTTGGAAAAACTAGGAATAATGGTGCAAGGAAGTGTAACTTTATAATATAATATGACAATAGAATGACATAAGACATAATGGGGAAGATAGATAACACTTCAGCACACCTTCATGCCCAAATTGAAGTTGAAATCCCATAGACTGCCCCTTGAATCCACAATGAAACAATCTTGACCAACCAGAGGTATTTTTGGTATAATTTTTTCATACAATGTCAAAATTGAGCGATTGAAGGGAAATAAAATCAGACTCAAAGGTGCATATGCCCTCCACGTGGCACATTCCAATTCATCCATTTTGCCTCCTAGAAAAGTATTTTTTTCTAAATTTTCATAACTTTGAAAAATGGGGCTCCAAATGAGACAAAGGATCATCTTGGCGCATGCTTCTATCAATCCATAAAAGAATTGAAGGACAATTTATCCATTTGATACTCCAGCATGCCAAAAATTAGTCCATGCCAACTCACATGCTTGGAAACAGAAAAAACATTCAGAAGTGAAGGGTAGGAAGTCTTAACAACACCAATGAAGCATAAACATGTTCTAAAAAACAAATATTGGGGAACTATTGAAGTATATTGAAGGCACAAGTTACAAACAAAACAGCCAGATGCCCACCCTGCAATGCTTCATGTACATTTGCTCCGCTCTTGTACAAAATAAAGCATATTCCTCTATGTTCATTGTATCTTTCCAAATTTAGGTTTTACTCTACATAGATCTGTGTGTTGTGTGATGGCTTAGATCAATCTGTGTGTTACATTGTTATTTTACATGGTAGCATTCCATTTATACAACATAGCAAAATGTCTACATAGCAGCATTCCATTTATACAACATAGCAAAATGTCCATATAATTCAATTACTTAAGTTTAAAATGGGAAACACTTGACAAAAATTCAACGAAACTAAAAAACAATATAATACTCACACTTAAGAAGGTTTATGTGGAAAGTAGTAACTGCTATTCATGGGCATAGTCTTTAGGGGCAGCTATTTTTTAGCTAAACCATCATAAGGTATAAAGTAAAAGAAAAACCCTCACTAGTATTAATTTTTTTATCTCAAACGAATATATTCAAAGTAAAACTTAAGAACTAAAACAATTCAGTCCTCTCCAGGTAGAAAAATGAGCTAAAATTAGCTAAGCGTACACAAAAACATTTCGGAACCACTTTCTAAGAACTCTAGAAATGGCATGATGAATGTTGGGTGTTGCAATTGCAAGTTTTTGGTGTCTAATGCCACTATGTTTATTTCTCTAATTTCTTTGTTAATTATGAATATTCAGTCTACTCCATTTTGAGCCACTTTAAGCAGGTATTTAATGCATGAGTTTTGTAAGTCCAGGTTTGAAACAAAGAATAAGTAGTTGCAGCATTTATATTCAAACTGAGCTTTCAAAAGATTCAGTAAATTCATCACCAGTATTATAACAATTCAAAATTACAATTTAGAGTGCTCTTATTCTAGATAACAAACGAAACAATATTCATGCAACCTTTGTTTATTTGTAATAAGCATGCAAACTTGTTTACTTGTTGATCTGTGTTTGTTAAGGCCTGTGTATTTACAGTTGAAAGACATGTAAAGTGGCACCTGCCCAAGGTTAAGGCAGGTTTTGTTTTTCCTGGTATGATTTATCTTTCCCTTTTAAACCTCAGATAACAAAACAGCTACTTTGAAAGAGGAGGCCCTGGTTTGATTCAAATTTTATCTAACCCGAACACTTAGTACATGGGTTAAGTCACTCGTATGTTCAAAAACAGATTTCAGATAAAGGGCAAATACACTGAGCTTTTTGAGGTACACTCAAAAAAACATCCTTTAGCCTGAACATCAAGTAGAATAGCGAGAAATGTTATATCAGTCATGGCTACCATTCAGTAACAATCAGTACATTTTATTTACATCTTCACGTTATGAATGTTGTGTGCTTCTAGATTTAACTCTTTCAATTTTTTTAACATCAAGATCACACTACAAATGTTGATATGGACACTGAAAAATGTCCTAAATCTGCAAATGCCATTTTTCACATTAATTCTTCCTCTCCTTGCATAATTAAATAATTTTTATTTTTTCATTATTCCCTAAAGGTTATATTCTCCTATTAATTAAATAATTCTTAATTATTTAGTTAATTCATTTTCTCCTTATTCCTCTTTGATTAATTAAATAAATTATATTTATTTAATTATTCATGTTCCTATTTTCTATCTATAATTAAATAATAATTATTAATTGTTTAATTATTCATTAGTTTTTTCTTCATAATTAAATAAATTATATTTTTCCACATTTCCCTCCAATATTAAATTTAATATTTTGTCATTTTCCTCCACTTCTAATTAAATTAAATTGTTATTTTAATTAAAACTCAACTTTTTCCATTTCTTCTATAATTAAATAATTGTTTTTATTTCATTATTCACTTTCCCTCCTAAATTAAATATTTAATTTACTCCACCAACCTCTTTTTCCGTGCCATTCTTTTATCTCTTCACCTCATTTAATTTTCACCCTTCATCATGTGA
Organism: Sequoia sempervirens; assembly: GCA_007258455.2. Classification (NCBI taxonomy): domain Eukaryota; kingdom Viridiplantae; phylum Streptophyta; class Pinopsida; order Cupressales; family Cupressaceae; genus Sequoia; species Sequoia sempervirens. Next base: position 553,701,161 of record VDFB02281492.1, read on the forward strand.
CATTACCTTTTAATCTCCACCGTCCATTCTTTTTATAATTATTTAATTTACTCCACCAATCTCTTTTTCCGTGCCATTCTTTTATCTCTTCATCTCATTTAATTTTCACCCTTCATCATGTGACATTACCTTTTAATCTCCACCGTCCATCCTTCATTAAACCCTATTTTTGCCCTAACCCTATTCCTTTTTGCTTCTAAGCAATCTCATCCATTGATCAACATCATTCTTCATCTTTCAATCATAACCCTTCATTTGAAATTGACTTTCTATAAAAAAGTAGGTCTCCCATTCCATTTTCATATCAACATCTTTTATGCTAAGGTTGTGCTGCTGGAATCATGAGCAAACACTTTTAAATCTTCAACATACTACATTCAATCTTTTGAGGTTTGCATGCATTTTGGTTTGATTTAAGCTATTTTTATGCATATTTTTATTATATCTGTTATAGATACATACAGTTGATATTAAATTCAATTAAATTCAGAAGTATACAGCATTCACTAATATGGACTGTTGAAATAGATTATGTCTCTGATCTTCAAAGTATGCTGGACAATATATGAGACAGAATAAATTACAAGAGAATTTACACAAAATTCATACACCTTCTGTCATTTGCACCATTATTGTAGGAAGCTGAGCCGTATTTACATCAAATCTATCTCTACAATGCATATTTGAAGTAACTATACAAAATTTATATTGCTCTAAATGAATAATGATGAGAATAATCCTTATGATTTTCAAGGATGTAAGCAACTTCCGAACACAGATTTCATTGATTGAGCATGCTCAGATGATTTCTGATTACATGTAGTAAAACCAGTCCTCCTTCACTGTACTTAGATGAAGATCACGGCCTCGGCAATCCTTCCTCCACATTCTGTTTTGACAAGACATGTCAGAAGAACCCTAAGTTCTGAGTCTTCTGACTACTCAAGAAGTTGAGTCTCCCAATTTGGATGGTAAATTAGTGCAACCTAATAACATTTAAAGCTTTTCCATTTGTTTTAAGTTTTTGGTTACAAACCTACTCTAAGGAATGGCTGTATGAGCTTGACCATCAAATTTTCCTCGGAGATAAGAATGTATTATCCAGAAGTTATTTGTCCAACGACATGGATGTTTCAAATGATCTCATTGGGTTTTGATGTCAAGACACATCTAAGGTACCTCCTTAGCCGATGGCAAAAATACTGAATATCACCATAGTTTTAATTAACAATTGATTAGAATGGCAACCTTTGAATTACCTGTTGCCTGCTTGAACAATAAATCTAATCCTGCCCAAATCGAGTAGTCAGAATCTCCCTGCCTCATTAAAGGTGAAATTCCCATTGTTGACTACGCAATTGAAGACTTTCCTGTTGTCTTAAAGGCATTCCCCTCAAGTGGCAGTTGATGACACAAACTCAATTTCCTTAAATGAGAATGTTCAGTTTTCAGCTGATTTCAGCGAAAGATTAACTGAGAGTGATTACAAAGCCTCAAGCTTCTCTGATGTTTAAAAACTGATAATTAATGATCACTCGTCAAAATATACGAAGTAAAGGTTAACATTCAACATTGTCTGATTTCTGAAGCACATGCTACAGCATTCCGACGCATTCTGATGATGCCCATAATAGTCCTCCAAACTTCTAATACGCCTTCAGATAAACAAAAGATAGTCAGCATGCTAAAGGATAGATGCAAAGACCAAAAAAAAAAATTCCAAGATGTTTCCTGCAATATCACGACACAAGTTTCTTATGCTCGATGAGAACATATCTATGTTTGATTTATCAATGAATTGTCTAATGCTGCAACAATTCCACAGAACAAATGGAACCTTCTAAACTTCAAACGGGAACTTAACATACACAATTGATATCCAAACAGTAGAAAAAATGTCAATTGTGTATGTTAACTTCCCATTTGAAGTTTATTGATATCCAAACAGTTGAAAAAATGCCACTGGAACCTAATGCTGGAACATAAGGTGAACGTGGAGATGCGGCACTCAGAACACACAAAGGTTGCCACAGTAATCTTGAGAGAACAATCAAATTTCTTACTTTTCTGACAAAGATTGACTTCTTTCTTCTTCTTTTTTTTCCCTAGTCCACGTCATGTAGCACAATGTTTGGGTTAGGCATATACCCCGCCTCCTTCATTAGCCTAGTCAACTTCTCTAACATTGCATAGATCTCCTCTGTTTGTGGGTGTGATCGGTCTCCTATGACAAAAGAATGCACCTGGTTCTTGACTTCAATCCAGCTAAATCCAGGGGCCTTCTTAACCCCTCTATCTTTCATCAGTGCTCTCACCTTTGCTACATCGCTCCACCTACCAGCTTCAGCATAGATGTTTGAAAGTATCACATATGTTGAAGGGTGTTGCTCTCCCAATTCAAAAATCTTTTCAGCTGCACGCTGAGCTAGCTCTGAATTTGCATGGATTCTGCAGGCAGCAAGTAAGGCCTTCCACAAACCAGCATTAGGTTCCAGTGGCATTTTTTCAATAAACTCCTCTGCTTCAACCAGGTACCCAGAACGACCAAGAAGATCAACAACACAAGCATAGTGCTCTACCCTTGGAACAATTCCATAATCTTGACACATGGTATAAAAGTAGTGTTGGCCTTCGCACACCAAACCAGCATGGCTGCAAGCAGACAGGACACAAAGGAAAGTAACATGATTAGGCTTCATTCCTACCTCTTGCATCTGTTCGAAGAGATTAATTGTCTTCTTTCCTTCCCCATGTTGGGCATATCCTGCAATCACTGCATTCCATGTAACAACATTTCGTTCAGTAACTCTGTCAAAAACTCGTCTTGCATCTTCCATGGCACCACATTTTGCATACATAGTAGTAAGTGCATTGCCAACAAAAACATCTAGTTTAAACACTGTTTTGAAGATGAGTGCATGGATATGCCTTCCCTTTTCTAAAGCTGCTAGGTTTCCACAAGCACTGAGAACAGCGGAGAAGGTGCTCTGATTAGGACTATTACCACAGCATCGCATTTGTAGAAAGAGCTTCACTGCCTCTTCATTATGTCCATTTTGAGCATACCCTGCAATCATTGCATTCCATGACACCACATTCCGTTCAGCCATTCCCCAAAACAGCTCACTAGCCTTGTCAACTCTGTCATTCCTCACATACCCTGTAACCATTGCAGTCGAAGCCACGACTGTCCGGTCAGGTAATCTATCAAACACTTTGTGTGCATCTTCGATACTTCCACATTTCGCATACATATCAACAAGCACACTCCCCACAACAGCATTGCTATCAAAACCAATCTTCACTACATATCCCTGCACCTGCTTGCCTTCCTCCAAGGCTTCCAATTTCGCACATGCATTCATCACGCTGCCAAACGTAAACTGGTTTGGCTTCACACCACACACAATCATGTCCCTGAAAAGCCTAACAGCATCTTCATCTTGACCATTCTGAGAATACCCTCCAATCATGGCAGACCATGTCACGACATCTCGTTCAGGCATTTCGTCAAACATGTGGCGGGCATCCTCAAATCTTCCACATTTCCCATACATTATCACAAGTTTATTCCCCACATGTATATCCACCTCAAAACCAGTTCTGATCAAATGCAAATGAACCCTCTTCCCTTCTCTCAGTGCCTTCATATTAATACAAGTTGTTAACAGAGAAACATAGGTATTACCATCTGCTTTGTCCATAGAATATAGCATTTTTAAGGTTTCTTTTAGAGGTCCTTTATTACAAAGACTGCTAATTCTGCTCTGGTTTTCAGCAAGTATATGCATTTTTTTATACTGATTTCTTGATGGATTTTTTATTAGCATATTCATGGATGTAAATGTCACTTGTTTTAACTTTTTTAACGTTTTCATGAATGGTAAAAGAATAATAGCAGAAGAAGTTCAGCATGACAGAGAAAATAAAAGATTGCTTATGATCAACTGATTTTGTAATGTGTGATCACAACACATTCAGAGGCATTTTGTAGTGGTTGAAATTGGCTTGAATTGATCATCCATGGTTGAAGCTAAAAAGATTAAGGAAATTATGCAAATCCAGTAATACAATACGAATCCAAGAGACACAGAGTTGGGTTTAAAGCGACTTAACTTCGGATTTTCTACGGTGTTGACGTTTTTTTTGGTGAGAAATCAATCTCTTAGCGTAAGATAAAAGCACTTCTTACTTCTGATATGACTGACATACATATATGAACAAGTGCCACTTAGTGGGAGTACTTGTCATTGTAGTAATTATATTTAATGGTTAGTCAATATATTATTTGGTAGTCACATTTATTCATTTAATGGTTTGATATTAGAGTTATTGGTTTAGTATTATTTATCAATTAAATTATTTAAATAAATTGGGTCCATTTGAAGGCATATTCAATCATCGATAAATAGGAGGTATTTTCCACAGTGTGTCAAATTATGATATTGCTATTAGGATTTAACCATGTAGTTTTATGAGTCAAACTCATTGACCCATGTTTCATGAGTAATGGTTCACAAGAACCCATCTCTCATGATAATGAATGATCCACTTACCACTCATTGCATCTAGGTGATGCTCACAAAGGTGAAGCACTGGGCCGTCCCAGGAGATCACCCATTCTAGTATTGCTCTAGCTCAAGCGCGCTTAACCAAGGAGTTTTCCCCAAGGTTAAGCCCACTTAACTTGCAACCCCATTTGCAAAACCTTCAGCAAGTGTTGTGCCTTATGAACCATTCATTATAGAGCCCCTTTAGCTCATTAATTGATAAGTAGGAGGCATTTTCTACAATGTGTCAAATTACGATATTGCTATCAGGATTCAACCAAGGAGTTTTCCCTAAGGTTAAGCCCACAACGTGTCAAATTATGATATTGCTAAGTGGATCATTCATTATCATGAGAGATGGGTTCTTGTGAACCACTACTCATGAAACATGGGTCAATGAGTTTGACTCGTAAAACTACACGATTGAATCTTGATAGCAATACCATAATTTGACACACTGTGGAAAATACCTCCTACTTACCAGGAGCAAAACAAACCAAAAGACAAGTGAGGCCACACCAAAACATACCAAGACATTATTGTTTGGTCATGGTTTATTGAGAACTCTTATTTTTTCTTCATACTCATATAGTCATTTATCTATTGTAACACCATATTTAGTTCATGTTTATTGTTAAACCTTGGACATAATATGTTACTGTGGGATTATACATACTATAAAGATCTATATAGTGTGCAATTATATTTTAGCATATGTTTTGTTTAGGTGTATTTTAAAATTTAAAATGTAATTCATAAATTATATGATTTTCTTGTGCTAAAGAAATTATAATTTAATTGTTTATAAGAAGTCAAAACATAAACATGCAAAGATAATTATTTTTAACAATTTAACTTGTATAATTTTCAAAACATATCAATAAATATTATTATAAATATAATTATATTGATTTTATAATTGTATATTTAATATTTTAAAAATAATGTTATTTAAAAATATTATAAAACATTAAAAAAATGGTTTTTAAAATTAAATTTATGAATTATCATTAAAATAATTTTATTTTAGGCTCATGTGTTAATGGGTCAAATTGTCTACGCCCAGATGGCTAGATTTGACACATGAGTTGATGCTCTTGAAAACGCAAAGTGGCAGCGTGAACCTGGGTTGATGATCATGATACATCAATGGCATTAATGGCATGTACTACATTCTTTGGGAACAAATGCAATAAGGACATGTATTCGTCCTGGTGGAAGCGGGCAACTTGGATCACAAGTGCGATAATATAAATACCCTGTTTGAATAATCAAGGTTAGACAAAACTGCAAACTTCATCATCAAAATTCACTTCAGAAGGGTTGATCTCGAACGGAGTTTGCAAACTGTTTAAGATCTTTCTGTGGAAGGCTCTTGTACTGCTCTTGGATCCCATAGGCTTCTTTGACTTCGTGATCGTCATTAAAAAAATTCATTTCATTCATTTCATTTCAAGCTTGGGGAAGTAAGCTTCGTACCACGAACCAAGATTACACATACAGTCACCCGATCTCCGGGTACAAATCCTTTAATGATTCAGTCATGCATTGGTTAATGTTGGATGGCACATGTTGGAAATTGAGTTTGGGATGACATGGTGAGTGGCTGGCAACTCGTGCGACTTAAATGCTCTGCTTTATTTAAGCACGGGTTGGTGGACGATGTGTCAACTCAAGGTGGCAATGAACACTCCAGTCAGGTTGAGGTGCTCAAGGCTGCAATCAGTGTTTTTGGGCTTTATCACAAACTACAGATTGAAGAGAGTTCGCCTGATCAAGGAGGCGGTGAGAATGGTTATCAGCAAGGGCTTCTCCTTCCAACAATACCGAACTAACTCAGACATTTCTTCTCGTTTCCTCGCCTCCCTACTGGACTTAAAGAAGGTACGTTGTCTGCTACTACTGAGGCTTGTTTTCAAGGCGATCCTCCTCCTAGATGACTTGGACATAGTTACAGTTACAGAAATTGGTGTCGAAATTCCTTGGCCTGATGACATTAAGAGGATGTTTTGACTGGGAATTGATGTGGCACAACAACCTTTTATTCTGAACTTGGATGATTGGGGCTTGGCTTGTCACAGGCATTGGGCCTGGATTGGATATAACTTTCTTTCCTGCCACTTGGGTCTGAATGAGGTCAATGGTTTACAATGGCTTACGGATTTTGCCATGACTGTGGATAAGGCAGGTTTTATGATGATGGCGACTGATAAAATATGTTGTGTGGGTTTCTTTTTTGCTCTCGATCTATATACATAGATGTAGGATGGTTCATGGGTGTAGTCGGATTTTGTGTCTTGGGAGTAGGGTTGTAATTCAAGTTCTACCTTACAGTCCCTAAATTTTGGGTGCTAAAACGATGTAAAAAGCTCTTTGGATATCAATACAATTCATGCAACCTCGGTTGCGTATTACAAATAAAAAAACAAAAAAAAATAAAAATTATATTTTAAATTTTTATATTAAATGTATTAATAAAAACATAGACTTTCTAAAAATATATTTTTATAAAGAAAAAAATAATATTAATAATATATTAATAAAATGTCAAAATACAAAATAAAAATTAAATTTATTAATTATCATTAAAGTTATTTGAATATAAATAATAAATAATTTAATAATATTCTAAATGAATATATTAATACAAATTTGACACATTAATATTAATAATTGCAGCTAGGGTAAAAATCTCAAATAAGGGTAAATGTATAAACATCAATAACGAAACCCTAACAATGCATAATGAAGGACAAGATTACATGAAAATCAAAATAATAAATTCAAATGCAAATTGATCTCCATTCTAAACTTGATTGATCTCCATTTCTCTTCTCCGCCTCACATAAGCATGCAAGATTTTGAAGGATTGAATGATTTGATATGTTGATGTTGATTACTTATTTTCACAGCATAACGATAAGACAGAAATGATAGAGGAAAAATAGATAGATGAGAAGATTGGAGGAAATTTTGGCAGAGTTTGGATGCTAGAAGACAATCCCCCCAAATAGCTTGTGAGAGGCCATATTTATAAAGTTTTGATGTAGAGGGAAGAAGATTTGATTTTGGAGATAAGATTTGATAAGGATTTTATTTTTTCTTTATTTGACAAAAAAAGAAATAAAACAAGATAAGATAAATTTAAAAAGATAGAAAGATTTGATTTTCTGTTTTAAAGGAAATAAATCCCAAAAAAAGATGAGACGTTTAATTGATGAATTATCTAATTGAATAAATTAATTAGATACACATAAGTTCCAATTTTGGAAAGAAAGCAAGAAGATATTATTATTTTTCATATATACTATTTTTTAAAAAATCAATAGAAGACAAATCTTCAAAACTTCAAATAACAAGAACTAACAAAGTCATTATGAGGTGATAGTTACATCATCAAGGGAGATCAAAGTCATTTGGTTTACCCCATACATTAGTGGGGATGGAAACATCAATACACAATTTGTTGGCAACACAAGGGCAGACAACTGAGAGGGGGGTGAATCAGTTGTCATATGTTTCCAAGTAAAGCTACATCATGTGAAGAAAAGGAAAAAGAAAAAAGAAAAGGAAGGGGTTGCCCCCAAAATGAAAACACCAAACACATAAGGGATCTATGGATTTGGGGTCAGTGTTGTCTTTGTTGAAATATTGTGTAAGGAGCTCAAAACTGTCATCATACACAAAACTGTCATCATCCCCCAAATACACATAGAACTAAAAAAATGACACAAAGAGAGAAAAAACAAAGAAAAATAACCCTTGTGGGTCAACATGGAAGAGACATAGAGTGTCTCAATGTCTTGTGTCATCCCCAAAAGGAAAACACAAAACAAAAGCAAAAAGAGAAAAGGAAAAATGAAAAAGAAAGTCTTTTGGGTCAACATGAAGGAAACATGTCGATCTCAATGCCTTGTGTCATCCCCAAAAGGAGAACACAAGAAAAGGAAAAAAGAAAAGAAAAAAAGGAAAAGAAAAAGGCCTTTCGGGTCAACATGGAAGAGACATGGGGTGGCTCAACGCTTTGTGTCATCCCCAAAAGGAAAACATAAGCAAAAGACAAAAAGCGAAAGAAATGCACAACAAGAGAAGAATGAAGGTACAAATAGAGGAATGTCACAAAGAGAGAGAACATCAAACAGAACATCATGGGGGGTCACATTACGCACATGCAATAGAAAAGAAAAAGAAAAATGCAAAAGACTAGTAAGGAAAATGCAAGTTAACCATCTAGCAAGTTATCTGTCTCCCAATCTCAGACGGTATAAGCGGAGGGTGAACAACATGGCTAAGTGGCAATGACAAATGCATTACTAGGACAAGGCTAACTACTTCTTGCCCTCACTAAGTGTAGGGCAAGAATGAACCAAGGTAGGTGATGAGATAGGTCATGCAATAGTGAGAATGGAAGATTCTACAACTATTGCATGTCAAGGAGTAGGAAAGTGTACTATGGAATTATGGGATAGCAATCATTGCCATCATACAATATCAGATCTCACACAAATCACATTACATTGTTAACACACTATGCAACTCAAAAATTCCCTACATATATACCCTATTACATCCACATACATCAATTAGGTCAGCCTAATTGGATGTAGCCCTATTTTAATTCAAAATAGCTTTGTCGGCTCCATAGATGATTCAAAAACATCTTCACGCTCAAATAAAAAATGCAATACTCGATTTAGGTTAGCATGGACCTAAAGTAGGTTTTACTAACATCTGCAGTACATACATATTCTTTTCAACACATAACATGTGTTAGGTTGGCCACGAATTGGACCTAAACACAAAATAAGCCAACTGATCACACACCAACAATCCATCTAATCAAATAAACATGCATTAAAAATAAAGATAAGGCTATTGAAGTTAAGACACAAAGTGTCATCATAGTAGCTTGAAGGTATGACTACATAGGATTGAGTATGCATCCTAGTTATCCCATGAGGATACCTAATCAACATGTTCCAACACTCCTAGAGTGCAATATACATTTAAACTCATACTAATCCTTTACAAATGCTCCAAGTATGTTGACAAATTAACATCTTGGTTTATTGTATTTACACAATGAGCATTATTTATCACTTAATTAAGATATTCCACTTGATGTTCCTCATATCACTTTAGATTTGGTAAAATTTCAAGAGTCACTCCCTTCCTACTTTTTATACCTCAAATTCTAGGTTCCTCACATGAATTCACTATTTTCTCATGGAACAAAAACCAATGCAATATTAATTATCCTAAGAAGCACTCAATAAAAACATAAAGGAAAATATTTTGAGAGAGGGAGCAACTATTAATTTTAAAATTTTGAATTCTAGTTTGGGTGAGAATGGTCTTAAAAAACTCAGGGGGTGCATGAGGCTTCCCCTATTCGTGATGCCTAGTTTGATAAGGAATTGGCTATTAAATATGTGGGTGGGACCACAATTCTATCTCATGTGATTAGCTTAGAGCATGTTCCTAATATTTCTAAATATATACTTGCATGATGTCTCTATTTTCTTAAAACTCGCTAAGGGTCCACTCTTAATCTTTCAAACTCTAAGGTTGTGATTTCTTAAAGATGGCTAATGCACTTATCAATATTTTTTATTTCCTTTACTATTGACCTTTTTCATAAATGGTATCTTGAGAAATGAAATCCTTAAGATCATTTATTGGTTAGTGCAACATGAAAACATGTTTCTCTTCATATTCTCTCTTCAAGTAGATCTCCTCAAGGTACTTATGGGAGGCCCTTGATTTTATGGAAAGAATAGTATTTCACTCTATATGTGGAAAAAAGGTTTTGACCATAAGGTTGACCTATTGAATATGGATCCTATTTAGGTGTGCCTCCCTAGTCTCCCTCTTGAGTTTTGGGATGAGAACACTTTCACCTAGAGTGCCAACTCTTTTGGACACTTTTTGACTTTCTATAATGTTAAAAAAGGAGAAAAGTAGAATAAATTTTTTTTCACTCATATGTTAGTGTTGAAGTTAATAAGGTTCTCCCAAATTCTATAACCATAGAATCCAAGTTGGGGAAATGGGTGCAATACATTATTTATAAAGAATATGAAGTTGTATTTCTAGAAATATTCCTAGTCAAGCCACCACGTTAATGAATTTTATATTAATAAGGTGAAGGATGTTCATTCCCATAAAATAAAAAAATGGAGGATGTGTATCCTTCTCCTATAGATTCCAAAAAATACCCTTTTGAAAAAGATTTGTGTAAACTTTTAGATTAACACTTACCTTATGGATACAAACAATACTATGGTTTTGGATTCCCCTTTAGCACTAGATTGGTTGGAATGGGGAACTTATCAAACCAACTCAATAATGATTAAAATATTATTTCTCTTTTTTCTTAGTTGGACATTGATAACAAATAATATTTTATCAGCACTGCACTTTCAAAGAATGGATGTATATGACTACTATGTTGAAGAATCATGTAGTATTTAATACCATGGTAGCTAGTGGAATTATTATTTTTCTATACTAGATGAAGATTTTTTGTACCTCAACTTGTATAAATTCATTAGTAGGAGATGATGGAATATCATCAAACAACAAAAAACTTCCAAGAGGTGAAGGTTATGCCTCAAAACTTGGCTTCTAAACTTCTCTTGGATGAAGGTTCAGAGAGGGAGAATTTTGATTTGGATAGTAATAGTTGGGTGACAATATTTGTAGAAAAGGGAAGAGGTCATTCAAAGAAAGAAAGTCTAAGAAATTAATGGATATTAGTTCTAATAAAAAAGTGAAAGACAATCACAAAGATGAACAAGATCTAGAAAAAATGCTAAAGAAATAACTAGTAGAAGGAAAAACACCCTAAAGATTTATACCTTTAGGAAACATTAAAAATGAATATCTTATCTTGGAATGGGAGAGGTCTCTATAGTCCTAGTAAATATTTTCGTAAAAAATTATGTTTTGGATTCTTCTCCAAGATGTTAAGATGTATGAAAATAACTTCAAAGAGATTGTCAATAATATTTGGCCCAATTTTAAATTATACATGACTATTGCTTAAGGTTTTTCTAGTGGAATTTCCTCTTTTGGAACCCCAACATTGTTAGTGGTAATGTTTTAAGTTATTCTAAATATAGCTTAAAAGTCTTCTTTTTTTCTACCAATTTTGACCTACAATAGGTTTTGTCATATATCTATACTTAAAACAATAAAAATGCTAGAAAGTATTCGTGATTATCCATAACTAATATTATGGAGGGAAATTATATGTCTCATTAGATGTTGACAAGGGTTTTAAATACCAAATTATTACTAAATTATTTTATGAGAATGAATGTGAGGTTAACAATGAGGGTGACTTGGTTATTCTAGGATCTCATTCTAGAGTCCCTTTTGGCCAAACAAACTGCCTACCCTAATAAATTTTATGAAATAAAATTTATGATGATATATTATATGTTGTCCCAATTATTGTTTCTTCTTATGATAATTTTTAAATTCCTAAAAATTTGTTTGAAGTTGATGTTCTCAAAGCTTAGCTTTGCTAGCCTAAAAAAATATACATTAGGCAATATTTTGTATGTTGTAGTTTCTTTGTGCTATATCACCTTTTATAATTTATCTAAGATAGCATAATTTGTTTTCCATGAGTCAAATTTGTTCCTAATTTTGTCTTGTTCCATCACTTATGTGCTCATTAAGTGTTGAAGTTTAAAAAAAACCCAAAACTTTCTAATTTTAGGGTGTGCTTAGGTCTTTTCCTTAGGTTTCTAAAAGTTGTCATAGTTTCAAAATTTTAGGGTTATCCACCCTAGTATGCCATCCCATCCATCTTCACCTTCCCCTTTTTCCTTATCAAATTTTCAAACTTCATCTTCTTAACATAAGTTTCTACCTTAATCTTGATATCCTAGTCCTTATCCTCATAAAATTTCTCTAAGTTGTTAGACTATCGACTTTCCCCTTACCCACATACCATCCATTTGACCTCCAAAATCCTAATCCTTTGTATTAATTTCCTTTTAGTGACAAAGTTTCAATCATCCCTTAACTTTTGTATCATCTCCTTTACTCCCACAAAATCTAAATTCCTCATCATTTTCCTTAAATCTTTAACTACAATGAAGCTTTTAAACATTTGCTTCCTTAGTTACTATTTACTTGCATCCCCAAGTTTCAATCCTCAAAATTCATATTGATGTGTGTGGTTATCATGGTCAATCTAAATAAATTCACTAGTTAAATTTACCTCTCTTGAGTTCTAAAATTAAATTTTATAATAAAAATTAATTATTCCAAGGCTTTGGATGTCAAGTCTTGGCTTGTAGCCTAACTCATTCATTCACAAAGTGACCTACATGCATGGAGTTTGAAAATGAGGGTTAAATTTGCAAAATAACAAGTTTGGTATGCCCAACCCTAAGAAAATGTTCCTTGATATAAAATCAAATCATGTTAGTGTATTTTGGAATGATTCATACCATCTAATATTTAATATTGTAATTATTTACATTAGAATTTAAATTTTATGTAAAGAAAATTAAAAAAAAAGAGAGAGTAAATATAAATAAAATCATATAATTAACATGCAAGTTAGTAGAAGAATATCAAATTACTATCCTATGTTTCATTAGAAAATATCACAATTACACATAAGAAATGTGAGCTTCGATGGAGAATGTTTGAACTATGAAAGAAATCATGAAATACATTGAGAATGGTGTAAATTATTTACATTTTATAATAAGAAAAGATAAATTCAAGCCTCCTTACAATCCTCAAATTTTTGATAACTTGAACATGATATATAGAAATATTAAGTAGAATAATGTGTGTCTACATAAGTAATTTTGTAATTTGACTATAGTTTCAAATATAGTAGAATGTAGCTTTGCAATCTCTTTTCCCTGTTAGAGTAAGCCAAATTGGTAGTTAAAATTTGATAATATTCTAACCCAAGCTCCTAGTCATCTTTATTTTTTATAAGGGTGGCTATTTGTGCAATTCCAGATCCATTGGAATCTCTTTTAATGATGAAAGAACCCTATCTTTCTTCTTAGGTTTAGGAGTGCCAATTTTACTTAGAAAACTTGTAAGATCAATTAGTATGACACTTATTCATATCATGCACTTCTAAACTAACTATACACTCTCTTCAACACTCCTTATGATCTTCTGATGGTGGTGCACACTTTGAGATGTAACTCACATTGAATAGTACTAGCTCACACAAGATAGTATCCTTGTATATTCACTCACCACCTTCTCTTCAATTATGATTCACATTATACATTTGCGCAACTGTGGAATATATACATGACATTATATTAACACTCTTCCATGTTAGCCAGGGGTCTGCAAATAACCAGGATGACATAAGGTGGACCTAGATTCAAATTTCATGAAATGTGTAGCAAGTCAGTCCAAAATCAAATTTTGTTTCCACCAAAAGAACATGATGTCATTCACTACCACAAAAACAACATAAGGTGGACCAGGATTCAAATTAATGAAACATGTAGTAGGTATCCTTGTATATTCACTCACCACCTTCTCTTCAATTATGATTCACAGTGTGCATCTATGTAACTGAGGAATATATACATGACATTGCATTAACACTCTTCCATGTCGGCTAGGGATCTGCAAATAACCAAGACAACATAAGGTGGACTTGGATTCAAATTTCATGAAACATGTAGCAAGTTGGTCCAAAATAAAATTTTGCTGCCACCAAAAGAACATGATGCCATGCACTACCAAGTCCTATCACAACACTACACACTATATTTGAATACGCATGCTACTATTTGATACCATACCAATCTCAAACACCCACTATTTGACAGATAGGCATAGAGAACCTTTTGTCACTTCAATCTTTTTGCATGCAGAACATATCCATTAGAAACTCAAGAATATGATAGAACACGTGTAAACATACTCTCCTCTCAAATAGCAAAGCCAACAACACCTACAAAAGGAGACTTGAGAAACAATGAACTAGTACTAAATTGAAATATTTTAGTACAGTCTTCTGGATCACTTCTGACATAGTGAATAAATGAATGCATGATATTGTAAGTATACACATAACTCCTAATCTACAGCATATTTCTAGACCATAGACACTCCAATATCGCTAGTAACATATATTTTGCAAATCTCTACAACTCAAAAGATATAACAATATAATTACCAACACAGAAAGGTATGATAGAATAAATCCATTTGGTTCACATTGAACTCCTAAAAGATAGTGCCACATCTAATCATATATTCTGATATTCTTTTACATCAATGACAACCTTTTTCAATAGGTAGTGCCTCTGGTAGAAAACCCAATGGTAATATAAAATCAGTTTTTAGTTTTTATAAGATTATTTTGGGCAGTTTCAATTATTTTAAGCCCACACAAACTAGCACTGGCTAGTCTCACCAACTAATCTAAACTGGGGGTGATAGCCCACCGGTAATAAAACTGCCAATCAACCAAAGTTCAACAAACCTTTTGGTAATGGAAGGGTTTCAATACCTTACAGTACATTGGGTATTATGGATACAAGGGTCCATAGACCCCCTCCCCCTAGTGTTGTTTTTTAATAAAAAAATAAACTGCAATATTTTTATTTTTATTTTTCCTCTATAGAAAAATTGTATGGTTGTACGATAAGGCAAAGGGGAAAAGAATTTGAATTTTTTATAGTGGTCAAAATAGCTTAAATTTTATGTCAATATTCATCTCTTAGGCCTCTTAGATCTAATTGTTAGGTCTATTTTTTTTCAAGGGGTCATTTGTATAATTTCCCCTACAAAATCCTCATGGTGAACACCCAAGAAAACCTTTTTTACAACTTAGTTTCATAACCTTATATCTACAAAAAATAACCAAAATTTTGAAACCTCAAAACCCTAAATTTGCAAAACACAACTTGCACAAAACCTGCATACCTTGCAATGTCTTCATACTTTCTTGCAAAGTATTGGATTCAAATATGCACCAAATCTAATCATACAAGGTTTATACCAACCACAACCATGGCTCTAATACCAAATGAAAGGAAATTTGCAATCACTTAGAACAATTTCCACATAATCCAAATAGAGAAATCTATGTAAACAAGTATTCAAAATTCATATACAAAAGAATAGAAAAATTACCATCAAAGATGACAAAAGATATACCTTGGGAAAACCTTTAGGAGGGAAAAATGGCATCCAACAATCATTTATTCTTCAACAATAAAATCATTTAAATATATTTGTAAAGTCTCCATGATACCTCTAAAATATAAAATCTCTACATACACTCCATGTGAACAAGCATGTAACCACGCATCCCATCCCATGCTTCAAACCCTCACATGTGAAACCTACAAGAGATTCTCTCATAATCCAACCCCAAATTAGCTAACCTTAGACAACAATACATGCACTTGATTTTATAGACATAAGCTTGCACAAAACCACCAAGTGGTATTACATAAACCATGCAACTAATACCATGAGATTACAAAACCATTTCCCCCCTCATTTACTCATTAGTTCTAAGTTTCCCCAATATTAAATATTTTCCCAATGTGCAAAGGAACATTAAATGCTTATCCCAATGCTACATACAATACATAAAGTGGTCCCAAGAATGTATAACCTATGTGATGCATGCATCCATAGATCTCCTGCGTGCATAATAAATAATATTAAATTACATTATAACATTATGCAAGGTGGACAACACACCTTTTCCTAACAGATATTTTAAATGCAACTCTAAGGAATCAATTGATGACCAACAATAATTTTCTACTACCCAACCAGTGTGGCACCCTAAGGCCCACAACACTAGATTGAGAAACAAACAATTTGGGAAAAAATAACACACATACCAGACAGGATAAAGATCAAAAAAGATATAAACACCATCTAGAAAGGTATCTCAAATATCAAATGGACTAATAAGCTCAATAAGAAGAGGAAGACAAGGCTAGTCTAGGACACGGAGTGAAATTTCCTTAGGTCCTTAAGATTGAGATAGAACCAAGTACACTATAGCTCAAAATAGTAATTATCCTAATGATACTTGTTTTCATATGTAATATAGCCTATTTTAGAGGTTTTTTCATTAATTTAATGTTTTAATTTTGATTTTATTTAATATGCAATACATCCTCTTCCAAATGTTGCATCCAATTAATATTTTCCTTATTATTGATAAAATACACCCTACTTAGACATTAAGTATTGTATAATTAAATTTGATTTTATTGTTATGGTGTTGCACATATGCATTATGTATTATATAATTAAATATGAGTTTATTATTATGGTGTTGCACATTCTCTTTCAAATGTTGCATCCTATAATAGATCAATCCATTCCTAGCCATATCCACCCTATGATTCCTACAATACTTCTAAGGAAACTAACTTTCTCAATTAGTCCTTGAGAGGGAAATTATTTTTTTCACATGAGCATACATCCCAACAAACACAAAATTTATTTATATTACTAAAACCATGATGTCACAAAATAAGAATAAGCCAAAAGCTAAAAGTCTCAAAAATAATTATTTAAGAGTTTCCAAAATTCCAACGATATCCAAGTTTCACCATTGATTAACCTTGAGATTTTACTCAAAACTAAAGCTTAAATTTTTAATGATCAAATTGTACCCTTCTATTATATTTAAGCTATGAATCAAAATTTTCTAATAACAATTTCTTTTTGTAAATTTGGCAAATGTTTGAGGTTAATCTATTTTTCTCTAATTCAAGTCTACAATATAAGATTCATTTGACATAATAAAAGTGAATCTCAAATCCAAAATTCAAAAAAATAAAAATTCACAAAGGCATCAAAAAGGCATTTGAAAAGAAAATTTATATTCTTCTAAATAAATTTAAAACACTTTCCTACAAGTCCCTAATTATGTTTTTCAAGGGTTTTTCTCCAATCTCTTCGCATAAACTGGAATTAATCTTACATAAAGGGGATAATCTCTTTGCACTTTCCTTTTCATTTTTAAATTAAACAATAATATAAATACCTCTAAAGAGTAATAGAAAATAAGGGAGCGACTAATCTACAATCCATAAAGAAATTTAAGCAATTCCCTCAAATTCATTTTTTTTTCAAACACAAGCTAGTGTTTCAAAAATTTCCCTCCTTTCCATTTTCTCTCCCAATATCTACTAAAATATATGGAATCTCTCTACATTCCTATCTTTATCAACCAAAAAATTATTCACGGTTCTTTGATTGATCCAATGAACATGGTGAAAATCATGAGCGAGGTATTTTTGTATATCAACTAGTTTTATTGATATGAATATGATTCATCTAACATTTCATTGTGCATACATAATGTATTTTACATTCCATCTATAGGTACCATCACCCTTATCATATGGGCTATACCAAAGTTCTTAAACACCACCTTCACATTCATTCCCACATCAAATAGCTTCCACATCTTGTTAGGTCATCCATAATCTTAATGTCAAGTTTTCTTGCCTAAAAAACTTTTTTAAATGGCTAAGTTTTATATCTTTGTTGCCCTTTTGTCCTACTTATTCCCATCATAAATAACTAATCTAAAAAAATTCTTAATGGGTCTCCCTTGGTCAAATTTTCCATAGGTTTTATCCTCTTCATCCCCCATGTACCTATCAATGTGTTAGCAATTATAAAAACCAAGAAAAATTTTTAGTGTGGGATGTTTTTGGGTCATTTTCCTCTATTTATTAGGTTTTTTAGATTTTTGGGTTTTCAGGGTTTCCCTTATGTAGGTACCATTTTACTTGTCCCCTCAAAACTCCAACCTTTTGTGTTTAAGTGCTTTGTGTTTTAGGCTATTAGGCCTTCAATTCCCTAGATACTATTTCTTGGCACCCCAGTCCTTGAAATCCAAATTCTCCATCATTTCCTTGAGTTTTAATTTAGAATTAGAGTTTCAACCTTAACCTTACTTGGGTACTCAATATTCCTTTCCTTTGATCCTCAATCCCTCTAACACCCTATTTCCCACAATCCCTATTCCTTTGAGATTCTCTCCCTTTTTTTAACTATCTTTCTATTGTAAAACCCTAGAGGGACATGGGACAAACAAAATTCTTTTAGGTCCCTAGTTTTAGTTATCTCCCCATACCCAATCCTCAGCCAATACTTGAATCTAACCTAGTTCTTCCCTAATTTTAAATTCCTCTCTAGGCCAATGTAAGAGCTAAATATATTGGCTCAACACCCAAGACCACTTGCAAAAACAATGAAATCCTTCCACAAGAGAGTATGCAAGAAAATGAGCTTGCTTGACATTAAGACCTATCAAATGATGAGATATGAAGTATATTACAAATGAGTACAATCACCTTCCTTATATAGGCAAGGTTGAAATGTAGTAATGAACATGATGTTGACAAATGTCATAATCCTATGACATGAGACAATTAGGAAACTAACTACCTAAGAATCATGCAAAATAGCTAGATAACGTAAGTTCTAAAAAATCCAACTAAGACTTCTAGAAAAAATCTTATACCCTATCACCTAGAAAATGATACCTAGGAATAAATGAATACCTAAGTAAATTTATGTAAACTGTGCAATTAACTATTTAATTAAACCAACAGCGAAATCCCATGTTCATCCTAGTCTTTATTTGTACTCTTCATTTAACCCCACAACTCAATCCTTCCCTAATCCCCCCTTTTCCCAACTTTCTTTCAAACTCTAGGCCTTTGCAAGAACCTTACACCTCCACATTTGGTTATCCTTATACCTCAATCCCCCACAAAACACCAAAATTATAATTTTTTCAATGGAATCTAGTTTCAACCTAGAAACCCTAATGCACACACTATTTCACCTACACCATGTCATGGAAAGACGTCTCAACTACCAGAATAAACCAGAATAAATATGCATTACCTCTAAGATATATCTTCTATCATTTTTTTGTGCTCAACCCATGTCCTAGCACACCATCACTAGATTTTTTATGTTGAAGGATGATTTGCAAATTTATTGGGAGTTTTCGTCCATGCCTCCCTTATATAGCTTGACGCACCTGGCCATGTTTTTAGGTGTGAATTATGGGGGAACTATTCCCTAGAGGTATAGTCACCCACAACAACGTACTCATCGAAGATTTATGAAGTTACTATTGATTTTGTCACCCCCTATCTATTTCTTGCATATTTTTGGGAGTTTTCGACACCTTGGCACTTCCCACCCCTATTTGTTACCAATATAAGAACTATAAATACGTGTTCATTCTTTAATCAAAAAAATAATTTATTATTCTCAATAACGATAGTGCAAGTGTGATCTACGGTTTCAAATCACACCTATTTAGTTCATCTTAGAAGCAACATACCTATAAAATGAGAAAGAGACTAATTTTGTAATATTTATCAGTGAAAGAATGACTCCATAATAGTTTGAACTAATCCAAAGGAATCTTATAGTTACATCTAGGTTTTCCTTTGCCACATTTTCTAGCACAATAGTAATGTTAGATTTGATGAATGTAATAAATAATATTCTAAAGCATTGTAAGTTGTGCAATAGTATTTTTTATTAAACATGGGTTTATAAATTTTGTGATGGAATTTTAAGCATGTTTTATTATTGATATCACTTATTTAATGTATCTAAATTTATAGATTATTAATCTCTATGGTTTCAATTTTATTTTATTTAGTTGAACTATAATTTTGTTGACTAGCATATAGGCACCAATCCTATGAAATGGTGATTCTATCATATTCTCTTAAAAGAACAAGTCATTCACTAATGTAGTATGAATTATCTTTAGGATTTGTGTATTATAGATTTATTATTTCAAATTTGGAAACATTATTATGAACTTTATCATACAAATCAGTTGTGAATTGTATCATTGCACACACATCTTACATTTTTGCATTCATGACTATATAAGCTATAATAAAGTTCATTCATGCAATTGGTGTGCCTTTAACCTAGCGACAACCTTTTGGAGTTAAACCCACCTTGAATACAACAACAACAACAAAAATTTAAGACTGTCATATCATTCAAAAATTCAACCCTACTTTAGACACCTCTATAAACACCCTCTTAGGCCAAAATGAACACAAAGAATATGAGAGCTTATACACTATTTTGCATTAGCCTTTAATACCATATAATCTATTTATAAACCTATGTTTTACCCTCATTAATTGCATCCCCTGGACTTGAGGATAAAACTATGTTCTAGGATTTTAGTGGAGTTATTTTGGGATCTACTAGGTTGTATCATTGTCAAGGATGAACTAAGTATATTTATATATTGCAAACCTCAGTAAACCAATATCAAGTATAACCAAGAATATAAAGTTCCTTGATTATCTATTACTTATATAAAATATTCTAATAAGAAAAAAGTGTCTCTCCCATTTTAAGAGTGGTGACTCTATCAAGACAACCCAAAATCAACTTATAAAGAAAATCATTTAGTCAAGGAGAGAGGAAAATGATATAAATATCAACAAGGACATTAATTTATTTTAGCTAATACAAGAAAATAATAGGCCCAATCAAAAGCAAAAAATCTAAGCATGTCAATTATGCATAATTCTTAATGCACAGATTTAGTTCATACCTCAAGTAGAGGTGATTCTTTTTTTATTTAATGGATCAATAACAATATACTTTAGAAGAATCAACAAATAAAAAAGTGTATAACTAGTGGGAAAATCCTTAGTCATTACCATGCCTTTGTAATCAAGAAAATTAAGGATTAGCAAACAAATATTTATCTGATGAGATACATTTGAGGGATGTAAACATGAATCTTCCCCCACCACCATGATTAAAAAGTCAAAGGGAATGTTTGCATCACAATTCCCCTACTACTTCCACTAATAGAATAAATCAAGAAAAATAATTCTCTTTCATTGATGTTGATGCTAAAGTAGCATCTCAATTAGAAAATGAAAGAATAGAGGAGGTAGTAGATGAGAGAACTAACTTGATTGATCATCTTAAAAATAGGCAAAGAGAAATTAAAGTTCAAATGTTATAGACACCTAAATATTTTTCTAGATATTTTCCTAGTATACCCTTAATCCTAATTGACCACCTAGTCAAATCACTTAGTCACCTAATGTCTCTATATAATTAAATAATATTATTATTTAATTATTCCCTTTTTCATCTCACATAAATAATTAATTTTATTATTACTTATACATATTTTCCACTTCACACATGGTGAAAATAGTTAAATAATATATTTAATTATAGTTATATTCTCTCCACCAATCCCAAGAATCAAGGACACCTAAGAACACTTGTCTCCCACATCCCTCATTGTTCCAATATTCTCCATCAAAATCTAAGGATAAAGGGATCCTAAGTACACTTGTCCCTTTACATCCCTCATGGTTGCAACTACTTACTAAATTTGGTAAATGCATCTTAGCACTTCACATTTCAATAGCGCCCATCATAACCCTCCATTCTCTCCTCAATCCTAGGGAAATTCTCTCATTCATCCTCTATTGTTGATCTCTCCATCATATCTCTACCATCTATTGCCTCTCCCAAAAATATAAAAATTGAGGAACACTCGCATCCATTTGAACATCAAGTGACCTAAGTACCTTTTTTATGCAAGAGCATCCACATACCAATCACTTGGAGAAAATCAAATTTACTTTGGATTCTTATGGTAGCGTTGTTTTGAACTTAATTTTGACCTCTATTTGAGGTTTGTAATATTTTAGAATAGGAATCTTTTTTTGCATGTATTTCCTAGTTTGATTCTATATTGTAGTAATAAAATACAAGTATTCTTCGATATTATACTCCTAGTCATGAGGGATTGGTAAGAATGGGCTATTAGTATAAGATATTATGATATTTAGACCACCCTTATGAAAAAGTTAGTGACTATTATAAAGGAAGAGAATGGGATCACTTAAGAGATGTATGGAGAGAGGTAGGTAAAGGTGGAATCCCTAGTGACTATATAGTCCAACAAGAGAGGTAGTAGTATATAATTTTTTGTAATATGTACATCCACATGAGTGGTCCTTTTTTATTTCTCATTTTATTAAATGTATATTATTTATATGAAGATAACTTTATTTCTTTTGATGTGTGACTATAGGAATATTTGATACTTAGAGGAGATCTATGTTTTAGATTACTATAGAAATCCTTCTCTCTATGATGGAAGTGGAAAATATCATCTCCTTGTAGATATTGAGGCATATTTCCATGTAGGTTTGACATAATAATGTGTTTTAATCCACCCAACATGCATTTAAAGAGATCTTGGAATTATAGATTGAGAATACTATACAACACAATAGGTTACATTTTATGAGGATACGAAGTCAAAGAAGTTTGGTGCAGGAAAATATTAGATAAAATCATAGTTATGAGACTCATAATTGGCTCAAACTCGACTAGGGTGACTCAACTTGGGACTTGGGACTCGGTGCCTGGACTCGGCATAGACTCGGCAAAATGAAAAAACCTTGAAAATTTAGAGATTTTTGAGGATTAAAAACTTGTTTCCAACACCCTTTATTGAATAAACCCTAAAGAAACAATATCATCATTAAATAGAAGCAAATTTGATCACATACACAAGTATACAATGATCACATAAGTATAAACTACATAAATTTTAGTTGAGTTGCTGAAGGAAATAGCACACCAGGATATATAAATGTAGTCAAATGTATACAAAACTCATGGAACATGAAATCCATGACATCAAATGTTCCATAAAAATATGAAATATCAAAAAAATAGCTACAATTCTATGGCTTAGTGGAACTAGCATCCTTCCTACAAAGGCTTCTAAGGGTCCTCGATGATGTAGCAGTTGCAACCATAGTCTTTTCTTGTGTCTCTATGTCACTCTCACCAACACCAGTTGTGTCTCCTTGTGCTCTAGCCTCCTCCTTAGCCATGGCTACAACCTCAGCCTCTCTCTCTTCCTGGTCCACCCAATAAAGGTCCCCATCATTAGAGACTGTGTCTGTAGCCTCAGTGATCCACTCAAACTATGGATCAACCTCCTCTAGCCTAATCGAGGTGGATTCCTACTCAAAAATCTTCCTATATTTCAGCTGAAGGTTGTAATGAACATATAAAAAATCGTTCATCCTCTCCACTGTCAATCTATTGTGCTTCTTGGAGTGTATGTTCTCAAACATTCTCCAATTGTGCTCACAACTAGGTGAACCGCATGGCTAGCTCAATATACGAATGGCAACATTGTAAAGGTTTGGTGTATCTGAACCAAACATATTCTGCCATCTATCTGAGATGAGAAAAAGAAACAAAATAAATCTCATTTCAAGTTTGAAGTTCAACATTTAATAATAAATTATAATATAAAAAGATGAAAATTATTCCCTTAAATATATTTTTACCTGGTTGTAATGTCGTCCTACTCTCTTTGTACAATTGACGTGCAAAGAGGTATCCTTGTGCTTTAGTGAAGGCATCTATCCTGTTCACTATCTATGTAGTAACAACAGGAAACATTTTCTCTATCGTTGAGTAGAGCCCACTAAGAATCTCTTTATCACACGAAAATCATGACTAAATTGGAAGGTCAGATTTAGGAAATATGCGGTTGCATGGAGGGGCCTATAAAATTGGTGGTGCTATCTCCTATCAATGATCTCCCAAATGGGATGATACTTCTCCTCAACTCCACCATTGACGGATCTAATGGCCTCTTTTTCCCTATCCATGCCCTCATATATTTAGCCCATTGTAGGCTTCTCCCCATCAACAACTCATAGGAGAACTAGCAAGGGCTCGATAAAATACAAAGTGCAAACATTGTGAAACATTAACTCAATTAAGTGTGAACAAAAATAAACAAATAAAAGTAAAATATGAATAAAAATTAAAACATAATGAAGAATTAAATTTTACCTTCACAATCTCCTCCACTGGTGTCCAAAACCCTAGCTCATCAAAAATGCAATTAGTCACATCAATCCCGTCGTAGCATAGGATTAGGAATACCACTCCTCACCTACAAACATGCACTGTAAAGATGCCTTTGACCGAATCAAGGATTGCAATGTGGTAAGATTTGTTGCAAACCTAGTGATGCTAGAACGAGCCAACTCCCTCAACCCCGTGTATTTCCTCATTAGGCTAAGGACCCATGTGTGATTGTATACAAATTTGAAAAAAAAAATTGTGGCCTTCACATATATTTTGATCCATGGGAGCTTGCCAAGATCCTCCAATATGAGGTCAAGGCAATGGGTAGCACATGGAGTCCAAAATATAGTAGGGTGCCTCTCCATCAATAATCTACCAGCAACATAATTTGCTACATTATCGATCACCACTTGAACCACATTATCTTCGCCCACCTCATTAATCACCTCCTCTATAGCCTCACAAAGGTATGTGGCATTTTTGATATGGGAAAAAGCATCAATGGACTTGATGAAGACAATGTCACCTGAAAAAAGAAGTAAAACCAATTATTCAACAAATTAAAATTAAAAAAATATAAATCAACCATATTAATCACTAAATCAAATTCAAATTTCAAATAAATCAATGAATTAGGGAAAGTACAATTACCTGCGGAGGAAACTAGAAAAAAACAGCATCCTATTTCTCCTATCGATCCAACCATTAGTCATAATGGTGCAACCCAAACTCCTCCACTGCAAGTGTTTCTCCTCTAATTGTGCTTTTACATCTACCACCTTTTGACTCAAAAGTGATCCCTTTAATTCATATTCAATAGGGGCTTTGAACCCCCGCCCCACATATGGTTATGGCATCAACCATATTTTTCCAAAAGGGAGACCTAAAATATGTCATAAATAAGTTAATAAGTTACTTAGATAAGTATTGTAAAATGAAAAATTTTATCTTTAAATTTGAATTTGATAATGAGATACATCTAGATTCTAAAATTTAAATATAAATTTTAAAACAATTAAACAAAAAAGAATTAATTGGCTACATGGAAGGGAATGGTGCAATAGTACCAAAAGTCTGCAATTGATTTCTTTGTTGCATCATGTGCATCCTTGTTCCAACCCATGCTCTCAAGCAATGGTTGGGAACCAAGAGTGGTGCGTAGTACAAAATATGAATCCACCCTAGATTTACGAACTCTAAGGCCAATGCTAACACTCCCACTACCACTAGCAGTAGCGACAGCACTAGGAGTACCCATAGCTGGTGCAGTAGTAGAAGCACTAGCACTAGGACGGTATGGAGGCATGGAATAAGCATCTCCAACACCACCAATGCTCGCCAACTCCTACCTCTGCCTCTTTTTCATTTCTTTTTGCAATTCAAATGTTTCTAATTGCACTTGCACATCACGAATAGCCTCGGGAGGTGCTTCATGGCAGCCCACTACATCATGGATGGGTATGCGTGCAATATGGTATTTCAATTTGTTTATGCATCCATGATATATTGTTTTACAATATTTACATTTTTCCTCTCCTTTTTTATGCCCGGGAAATATTTCAGCATGTTTCCAAGTAGGTTCTTTTCTACCTGGGGTTTGAGACATTGTGAAAATATGGTTTGAATTGCAAATGAATGTGGCTGCAATAAAAAATAGGGTTTCTAAAATTATTTAAGTTGCAAGTAGGGTTTGTAAGAAAAATGCAAACTCAAAAAAACAATGATTTTACAAATTATAATGAAATTTTTGTTAAAGAAACACAAAAAAACCAATTAAAATCAAACTTACCTCTTAGATTAGGCTTGAAGTGCAATGCAAACTCCTCCCAATTGCCAGTAATGAGCTCTCAATTCACCTCCTTTCTGGTATGAAGCTTCCCAAATGATATCTGAGCTTGGATTTGTCTTCAAATCCTTGTTGGTTGCCCTACAATGAACTCTTTTTTTTCTTCACAACTCTCTTTTTCTCCTCCTATTTTTCCAAGTGAATGAAATGAAGTTTCTTTTAGGGTCTGGGAGATGATATAAGTCAAAAAAAACCAAATTAAACAACTATTTTATGTTTTATTTAGATTTTTTTACTTAACTTTGTCGATCGAGTCTTGGAGTCAGGACTCGCCTAGACTTGGCAAGTCCTGTCAAGACTTGGCCGAGTCCAAGTCCAAGCTCCCATAACTCAACCAGGGTAACTCGACTCATGACTCACAGAGTCCTAGTGAGTCTGGGTGAGTAACATAACACTGGATAAAATATTCACACAAAATCTAACATAGGCCCTAACTAAAGGACTCATATGCTTTCCTATAGAGGATCATAGGCCACTCATAGCTAAAAATGTGAAAGGAGCTAAGAGTGTGAGTGGAGTTGGAGTCCCAAGCACTTAGGGACTTAAGGATCTCACAATTTATAATTATAAACATACTTTATACTTATTTTGATTACCCCATATGTGGGAGGCTTATCATATTTGATTGGAAACATGGAATATTTTTGAGATATATAAAGATTAAATTATTTTAGGCCCAATACTTATTTTCATGGGCTCATATTGTAGCACTATAATTTACATAGTTTAAAGGATTTGAATTCAACACTTTGTTTATGTATGCATTTTCTTATTTATGGATGCATAGATATATAGAAATATGGATGTATAGATATTATTAAATATTCATGAATACATAACACCTTATTGGGATATACATGATCTATTTTTTATCACACCATGCTTGTATCCTATTTGATGATAGAAAAATTATAGGTTTGACTGCATTATCATCTTAGACACTAGACTTTTAAGATGTAGGATATATAGGGAATAATGGGAGTGGTAAATATGGATCACAATATATGCAATGAGCTTGTAGTGAGAAAAATATTTATTCTAGTGCAAACCAATTACAAACAAACATAGGATAGATCAAATATTTTTCAACTTTTGTAGATATTTACCTAGACTTAGATTATAGATGGCCAATAGGTGGGATTAGAGGAATGGGGAAATCCTTAATAAATTATGCTTTTCTAAACATGTACAAAATAGTGATTGTATTTTTCATGGTTTTATTTTTATTTTATTTCTTATGTTTTATCTTTTATTTTTTTGTATTTTTTTTGGATTATGACTCCCTAAACCTATCCCCATGTAACTAGGAAAAATCAAGGGATTTTCACCAAACGCTAGTAATATGTGAATAAGGTCACTCCATTTCCCCTATCCATCACCTCACTTAACTAGGAAGAATCAATGGCTCAAGACCAACTGGTTTTGAAGATGGGAGGAATATTATAGGCCTATATGCAATCAATAGGTTCCTCTTATTTTCATATCCTTTCAAATTTGATGAGGATTCAAAATAATGGTGAAATCAATCTATTGACTTGTAGGTAATTTCATAAGCTTAGATACCTAATATAGAATAAAATATGTATCCATGCTAGTATAGACCAAATCAATCTATTCTTTAATGATAAGATATTAACATATAACTCATACTAAGGAAAAAAATAAAAAAGAGCACAATTGTTATTGCATGATGAAATATAAAATTATGAATGCAATTAGATGTTATATTTATTTTAAATTTATTTTTCAAATGTAGTATTTAGTAAGGTGAAATGCATTTATGGATTTACAAAATTCTTCTCTCCTTCGTGCACAACCAAAAATATTATTTCTAAAGTCATCCTAAGAAACACAGACACTTATACTAAGAGAGGGATGAATTAGAATAAGAACAATTTTTTTTAATTTATAACTTTGGAAATCATAGGAAATAATCAAAACATCCACACAAGTAAGATATAGCAAATTAGAACACAAGATGTACACACAATTTTACACCCTTGTGGGAGAAAACCATGAAAAAATATTGCTTTTATAGAAAACTTCTTACAACTTCATTGGCACCAACCCACATGAGACATGAATCCCCTTCATTGAGCACCAACTCAGCAAGATACACCAATCTATTGAGTGAAAGGCTCCAACCTCTTGATCTTGCAAAATAGAAGACACCAACCTTCAAAAACAAAGTGATTATAAAGTTGTTAGATCTGCCCTAGATCCCTTCAAATACTTCAACAACAAAAAATCCCACTCCTTCACACAAATCTATCTTGAAATTCTACTCTCAAACCATCACTCAAATATGAAATTTAATCTTCAAAAATATGCTCAAATATCTTAAATATTTTCACAACATGACTTTATGAATTCACCATAGAATCTTCACAAGCATGAGACAAATTAATCTCATAAATTTTGGTCTCTAAATCTGCTCTTCTCAGTTGTAGATCTACTCTAGAAAATATGAAATATATTCAATGAATGGATGCTTAATGAACCTCCAACCTTCTTGTATATGTATCTTGTGATGATATATCTTCACCAACCAATGTACCCCTTCTTACTAGGTCGGCCAAGGCAGAAATAAATAAATTTTATTTAATTTACAACTTCCTTGGATTTGGGGCACCAACTTCAAAGGGGCCAACCCCTTTATAAATTCATATATTATTATTTAAATCTTCATGCCCAAGATGGGTGCTCAACTCAAGAGGGTTGACTCAATAACTAAGAATTATTTATTTTGACATTTAAATTACCTAGGGTCAGTCAGCAAAAGGGAACTTAGGTCGGCTCACATAGATAAATATAAATTTATCTATTAAATGCAATTCAAACTCTAGTTTTGGGCACCAAAAATGATTCCTTCATTTCTTACTAATGTTTTGTTGATGAAATCAATCATGATCATGATTTGCTTCGGAAATATGGTGTCTTATGACAATGATCAAATTTTGAAAGCTTCTCCTTTGTCATCAATGACAATAATATGATGACAACAATGAATTCCTTTGACATTAATATCCTTTTAATTTATTTCTTGTTGTCCTTTTTCATCAATGATAATATTTCAACAATCTCCCCCTTTGTTATTGATGGCAACCCTATAAAGTATTAAACTTAAAATGCAACATAATCAATACTTCCCCCCTTAATTGATATGCTCCCCCTAGCACTACTCCTCCTTTGACATCAATGGAAAAGGGCATTCAAGGCTAAATGAATAAAAAAAAAAATAGATCCCCTTGAACACATGCTTCTCTTGAAGGACATAGTGAATGGATGAGAGTGAAATTACTCCCAATATCTCCCCCAAGTACTCAATGTTGGAAGTTTGGAAGTTTGTCACAGATGATGTAGTTTGGAAACATGAGCATGAAGTGTACATACATGGGTTGATCCAGTGTTTTCATTGATGTCAACATTGTGATGATCATACTAGCATAATAAGGAAGTATTTTTGGTGACCTTTGTATAGTTCCAATTGATCCGAAAAGCATGGTTTATTAGGAATTTGGCTAAGCGTTCCCTTTGTCAATATCATGGTTCAATGAGTCAATTTTTGGGTTTGTACTTCACCGCACGTTGGTGTAATCTTCTACAATAATAACTAAAATTTTTAATCCATCAGATGAATTAGAACTCAAGTTTTGTGACATTTTGTATAGTTTCCAAAAAGATATGAATAACAATGTGCGGCTCTATTCTAAATAGTATACCAATGTGGGAGATTCCACACTTTTTCATGAATAACTTTTTTATCTTACAATGATTAGGATAAGCTAATGAATTTCGGTAGCTCATGAAGAATTTGTGTTTAGGTCTATTTTGGGCCGACCTAACATGGTTGATATTTTTTGGGGAATATTTGAGCAACCCTATCTTATGAGGGATTTATATTTAGGTCCATGACAACCTATTTTAATGTAAATTGAGTGTTGATTTTAGGAGCTAAGAGTGGATGAAATACCTTGAGAATGACATGTTTAGTTTTTGTGTGTTACTTCTATTTAAGCTTACCTAATTGAATTTTCACCTAATGTGGGTATATATATGAGACCATTACTGATTCTTTGTAGAGAAAGTTAATGATGATGATTATAATGATGATGATAATGATGAGAGAAAAAGAGAAAGTGTGGTGAGTGAGAATAATGGTGTAGAAAGAGTTTGAAAGGAATGTATGATATGCGAATGTGGTAGAGCAAAGAAAATTTATAACATGTATGGTGAATCACCTACATGTGTGTAATGCAGTGATAAGTAGGCTTTGTGAAGATCATTTTCCACCTCAATGGAGCTGAAATATGGCATATGATAGATGTTATTGTATCAATTCAAATAGGCAGTGTTTCCAACCCTTCTTTATACTTACTTAATGAGCTTTGAGCTCCTTTCTAGACAGTGTTTCTTGGAAATGAGCCTTTGTAATATCTTGTATCTGGATATAATATATTGTGAGCTAACCCTCACTATGATTTTTCCCTTTTTGGGTTTTCCACATAAAAATACTAGTGTTCATGTGTCATGCAATTCTATAGTTGTATGCATGCTTTCATTCTTCATTGTAGTTATTTCTATTTAGTTATTTGGATGGGTTGTGGTTAATTGGTTTAGAGGAATACTAATTCACCCCCCCTCTCAGTATTTTGGATATTCAACACTCAAAAGTCTCTCTTGGAAGAGGCTTCATGAAAACATCTACAATTTGGTCCTTTATAGCAACATACTCCAACTTTACTTATTGCTCAAGTATTTTCTCCCTCAAGAAATGATACTTAATTGAATTATGCTTTATCCTAGAGTGCATAACTAGACTCTTGGATATTGTGATGGCACTTGTGTTATCACAAAGTATGGGAATGGGATGCTCATACTCAACCTTAACATCTTTCAAAGTTTGTTTCATCCATAAAACCTGTGTGCAACAAGTTGCCACTACAACATATTTTTCCTTTGTTGTAGATAGGGAAATTGATGCTTGTATCTTGCTTAACCAAGATACAAGGAAATTTCTAAGAAATAACACTCCTCCACTAGTTCTCTTTCTGTCGTCAACACTACCTACCCAATCCATATCCATATAGGTTGTAAGAGTGAAATCTTCACCCCTTGGATACCACAATCCAAAATCCATAGTCCCCTCTAATTATTTTAATATTCTCTTAACTAAAGTTACATGGATTTCCTTCAAAGTTGCTTGAAATCATGCCACTAAACCAATAGCTTTCATAATATCAAGCCTTGTAGTTGTGAGGTGTAAAAAGCTACCAATCATGGATCTATATATAATATCATTTGTTTTAGGAGAATCATCATCTTTGCTTGATTTGTAATCAATAACCATAGGTGTACTTACTAGATTACAATCTTCCATTATGAACTTCTTTAGAATTTCCTTGACACATTTGGTTTGTGATATAAAGATCCCTTTATCTGACTGGGAGATTTTCAATCCAAGAAAGAAAGATAGCTCACCTAGAATAGACATTTCAAATTTCTTCTACATTTTTAAGGAAAATTCTTGGCATATCTTATCACTAGCACGCCCAAAAATAATGGCATTGACATATAACACAACAATTATCAACTTATCTCCTTCATTCTTGATATGCAGGTTATTATTCGCTATTCCTCTTTTAAAGCCTTTCTCTTGGAGGTACTTGTCTAACCTTGAATATCAAGCCCTCAAGGCTTGTTTAAGTCCATAAAGGGCCTTCTTCAGTCTACACACATAATATTCTTTCTCTGATAAGATGAATCCTTTAGGTTGCTCAATATACAGTTCCTCTTCAATATTTCTATTAAGAAAAGTTGATTTGACATCCATCTAATAAACTTTAAAATTCTTGAAACTTGCAAGAGCTAAGAACATTTTGATAGCTTATAATTTTGCAATAGGGGCAATATCTCTTTGAAATCTATTCCTTCAACTTGTGTATAGCCTTTTTACACAAGCCTTGCTTTATTCCTTGTGACTTCCCCATCTTCATTCAGCTTATTTCAAAACACCCACTTGGTTCCAATGATTTTCTTATCCTTAGGTCTTGAGAGAAGCTCCCAAGTTTCATTATTCTCTATTTGATCTAATTCCTCCTCCATAGCCTTGATCCGGTATTTTTCTTCACTTGCTTCTAAAAAATTCTTTGGTTCAACTTTAGAAAGAAAACATAGATTTGCATGTTATGTTGTACTTTCAAGTCTTCTTCTTGTTTGAATTTATGTGCTTTTTCCTCCAATAATTACATATTTGAAATGGTTCTTTTGAAAAAATCTAGATGGTGTCTTGGGTGGTACCTTTTATGGAGTCTTCATATTTCTTTGCTCAACTTCTCAATTTTCAATTTATTCCTTTGTTTCTTCTTCTTTGCAACTTTCTTCCTTTTGAAAATCAATTTCTTGTGCTATCTCCTTTTGATGCCTTTCTTCTTCAACCCTCACATTTGCACTTTCAAAAACTTTGTGCAATCTCTTGTTGTAGAATTTATAAGCTTTATTATTTGTGGAATATCCAAGGAAGATACCCTCATCACTTATTAAATTGAATTTTCCCAAACATTCCTCATCTCTTCTTATATAGCACTTTCTTCCAAAAACCTTGAAGTACTTTATTGATGTAGGCCTTCCATTCCACAGTTCATATTTTTAACCCTAATTTGTGCTCGGTTTGAAATGTATATAATTGTATGAACAACTTATTTCTAAAAAGTATTAGCTATCTTGGATTCATAGAGCATAGCTCTTTTCATACCTTGAATGGTTCTATTCTTTCTCTTCTACTTCATTTTGTTGTGGAGTTATTGCAATTGAATATTGTCTCTTTATCCCATGCCTTTTGTGATATTCTCCAAATTCATTTGAGGTAAATTATCCTACTTTTTCAAATCTAAGGTACTTTATCTTCAACCCTGTTCCATTCTCTACTAAGTCTTTTAATACCTTAAAATTCTATATTACTTCATATTTTTCTTTAAGAAAAGTTACCCGTCATCCTAAAATAATCATCAATCAACAACATGAAATAGCTCTCACCTTGAAAGATTTTCATCCTTGTTGGCCCACACAAATCAGTGTGAACAAGTTCCAAAGGCTTTGTGATAAAATATTCCTTAGATTTGAAGCTTGACCTTGTTTTTTTCCATATTGGAATTGTTTGCAAATAGTATTTGAGGACTTTTCTATCTTCAACATGTCCCTTACTACTTACTTTTTGCTAATATTTAAAATGTTGTCAAAATTTAGGTGTCCCATCCTTATGTGTCACAAACAACTCTCATCTTCTTGCCCCATATAACATTTCTTAGTTTTGACTTCATTGAGAATGTATAGATTACCATATGTTCTATAAGCATTTGCTACCAATTTTCCATCTTTCATGCTTGTTTATCCTTTATGCCCTTGGTCACACAACTAACTCACACTTAGGAGATTATGTGTCAATCCTTCAACATCTAAGACATCCTTAGTTTTAGTTATTCCATTATCTAGAATAAGTGTGTCCCCAAACTTTAATGTTCCTTCATTCACTTTCTTTAGAGAGAGAAATTTATTTTTATCACTAGTCATGTGGGTTGAACAACCACTATCAATATATAATTTTTCTTTCTCATCTTGAGCATGTAGTGCAACTTGTACAATCATGGATTTTTCTTTCATTTCTTGCTCCTTTTTCCAAACCTTGTTTGATTCATCCTTTTTCTTGTCACAAACATCCTTCTCCTTATTTTTTCTTAGAGGTTTGAGAAAAATAGTTCTACAAAAATTTGTTGTGTGCTCAAAATTGTTGCACTTGTGACATATAATATTATAATCCATTAGAGGAGAAAATAAATTATAATTCATCTTCGTGAATTTAAAATAATTCCTTGTGTGAACTCTACAATTTACTACTTTATGCCCAAACTAGTTACATGAAAAGCAATAACCATGGAGAGAATGTTGAAACCTGGTTGTGTGTGGCTTCCTTTGAGGAAAGGACCATTTGAGGTTGTCCTTATTAGTTCTTTGAAACTATGAGGTTTTATCCTCCTTGTTTTCCTCTTTGTTCACCTCCTTTTTGCTTTCTTCCCTTTTATTCTCTTCTTTGTTCACCTTGTTGTACAGGCAGTTGTCATTGCACCAAAAGATCAATCTATTAATGTCTGATACAACCACTAGATTTATACAAGATCGAAGATCCACAAGAGGCAGTTAAGCCATGTCACAAACCCAAGCGTCCTGTTACACAGCACAAGAAGACCAAGGGTGAAACTCTTGCAACAATCCCCCCACTACAAGTGAGGGGTTTGAACTTCTGGCCTAATCCTCACCATGGTTTTTACCTCATTGGGTTTTCCATGTAAATCTGGTGTTCTCTTATGTATGGTGTTGATTATTTCAGTTTTTGTTATCTACTTTTCATGGTTAAACATTATAATAGATTAAGGGTTCAATGAATGCATGTGGATATGATTACTATTTAGGGTTTTGATGTTTTAATTTGGTACAACTAATTCACCCCCTCTCAATTGTCTTGTTCATTCAGTAAGAGACCTACCAAGAATCACAAATCCAATAGATGTTGTTTGCAAAGATTGTCAATTCAGAAAGTAAACAAGGAGTAGTTTCAAAGGAAAAGAGAAATCTACTATCGGACTACTGGAATTAATACATACAGATATTTGTGGTTCTACAAGGCTAAGAATTCTTCAAGGTGATAGGTATTTTATTCTTTTGATTGATGATTATTCTATAATTACATGGGTAACTTTTCTTAGAGAAAAATTTGAAGGTCTAGATAGATTTAAAGCATTTAAAGCTATGGTTGAGAATGAGATGGATTTGAAGATCAAATTTTTGAGGTCTGATAGACGTGGATAATTCACCTCCAATGAGTTTAACATGTTTTGTGAAGATCATGGAATAAATAGGCACTTGTCTACCCCTAGAACTCCTTAGCAGAATGGAGTTGTTGAAAGGAAAAATAGAACTATTCAAGAAGTTGCAAGGACTATGATGAAAGAAGCTAAACTATCAGAAGTATACTAGAGAAAATAAATTCATATTTCTTTTTACATATTGTAAGAGAGAGGGCCCAACCACACCAAAGCTCTAGGTCATGGAGAGCTGAGAGAGGAGGGCTTCCCTAGCTTACCTCAAGCTAATGGGTGTTTAAGACAAGAATCGAGTATGAAGAGCACTCTCAAGTGCTTATGTCACTCTACATATTTGAATGTCTAAATGAGGCTAGATGAGCTGGTTTTTGGAGTCCAAACTACACCTTAGATAGCTCTCTGTATGAGGATGGCAGCGTGAATCTAAGACAATAGCATGACACATTGGCATCTCTCTAGCACGTTGGTGTCTGTACAGCCAGAAAATGTAAAGTACAATGTGAAAAGTAGAAAATAATACTAACTGTCTAGTTGGTTAACTTTAATGAAATAAACAGAATGATGAAATGCAAGAGATAATTGTATAAATGGAAAAGAATGTAGATGAAAGTGAGGGTGGCGAATATCAACTCACTAAAGCTCTAGTTTTCCACCGATCTCCATGCACACGTTCACCTACACACAAGCAAGAGAGGGAAAATATTGGGTTGTATAGGGGTTTTCCTCAATCAATCCCCCACTTTGGTGTTTCCACCTCCATGGATAGCCAAAAAATCCATTAAGTAGAAAATGTGATAAAGGAAATAGAAAGGAAAGTACTAAACACTACAAAATATGTAATGCTACTCTATCAAACCACAATAGGAAAAGGAGAGTAATACAATACCACCTCCACCCAAAGGCACTCAAGTCCAATGAAGGTAGAATGCAAGGAAACGAGCTTGGAAAAGTTGACATGGTCGCAGCAGTGACAAGGGAGGTCTTGCAAGACTCCAAACTTGCAACTTCTATGGTAGCACCACATGTACAAGGATGGAATTGATGGAGTAACAAGCTTTCTCACTGCAGTGCAGAATGGAGTTGTGTCAAAAACGCTTGAGAGAATGTGATAAATTGCTAGAAGATCTTTGAAGATTGAATGAGTGAACAAGATAGCCATTTCAAAATCAAAATGGGAGAGAAGAAGTTGTTTTTGGGTCGGTTGGTCGACATAGAGGCATTATGCTTCATTCCCAATGCAGAATGTAATCTCCTTGCGGACACTAGAGGCAAGAATCTATTAGGGATGGCAGTGTACAACGCAGACGTTTGTACATTGCACTTACATCCCCAACAAATATTCCACCACTGACACACAAAATAGGCTCTGAGTGGATGTGTTTCAAATGGGTTATGTAGAATTTTTCCTTTAGGTTTGATTTTCTAAGGTGAGGGGATGCAAAAGGGGAATTTACACAAGGGGTGTGAATTTTCTCCTATACATTTTATCCCCACTTTAGTGAGCACGAGTATCAATAAGTGTTCGATAAAGTAGATTGAAGAGTTAGAAATGTATACCTAAACCATCAAGGAAGAAAACCATGATCTAAAAAACTCGAAAGCGTAGGGTAGGCAAAGGACTCCACATGTACTCTCCCCTAAGGAGGTTGAAACAAAAGAACTTCATAGCTTTCTGGAACTTTGAAGTTGAGAAAAGTACACTGAATGCTCACAGACCAACAATGGACAAATCTTGCAAGATGCAAGCACTTCACAGGCCCTCAGACCTGCAAAGAAGAAATTTTCACAAGTACTCTCTCATGAAGGAAGCCTAATGTAAGGGGACTCCGCAAAGTTGAACTGGAAAGTGGCTTCATAGGTGCACCTGTAAAGCAACATGTTAATCCATAGATAAAACATGTTAGAAAACGAAAAACAACCACACAGGAAGACAAATAGAAAATCACACAGATAGTTAAAAAATTGAAGGAAGAGCTTTCAAAGGGGTCCCTTGAGAACCCTTCAAAAGAAAAGGGGTCCACTCCAGGGACGCACTATTTGAAAGTGCAGGAATGTTCTACACAAATCAATTCACCATTAAGGAATCCTTTTGAAATATGTTCACTTCATCAAGGAATTTGAAAGGAATAAAATGCCCCCTCGCAAGGGAAGGTCAAGGTTTTCTCTTGCAGGAAAAGATGCTCCCTCCTTGGAGGAAAAATTTTCAAGTTCTTTATTTATGAACCCGTGGT
The DNA here is from genome assembly GCA_007258455.2 of Sequoia sempervirens. Classification (NCBI taxonomy): domain Eukaryota; kingdom Viridiplantae; phylum Streptophyta; class Pinopsida; order Cupressales; family Cupressaceae; genus Sequoia; species Sequoia sempervirens. Next base: position 553,738,599 of record VDFB02281492.1, read on the forward strand.
GAAGGAAACACATTTCGCTAGGGTTCCTTGTTGAGAATGCGATTTTTTTGAAAAATTTTGCAAATATTTTCAGGAAAAGATTCGTTGGCAATCGAATGCATTTTTTGAAAATCAAAGTTGACATGATAGCCCCCCTCCTAAGAAGAGAAAAGAAAGAATGACAAAGTGATGGTGTGGCCCATAGGACATAGAGAGATGTCACTATGGTGATGTTGTCACACACACGAGGGACAACACATTAACACCACAACATCACAACTCAAGCAAAGAAGAGAGAAAAATAACCAAAACTACAAAAAGAGATAGTAACATCACAAACAAAGGGAATAGGGGCGATCTAATATTTTGTGGTTAGAGTTGCTCATAAATATATATAAGTATAATAATAGTATATTGAACTTTCATCAACCACCTACTATATCATACCATGTAAAGAATACACGAGAAGACAAAGTAAAAGTTAAAAATTGGGTCAACCTGGAAGGGAACCCTAAATGCCCACAACACTTTACATCAACAATTTTCCAAAAATCAATACACATAACAGAGGAAGAATGATGCCACAAATAGAGGAAGTTTCATGATACATAATTAATCACGTATCCAAGCACCTACAAGGGTGACAAGGGTCATCCAAGAACGTATGATGCAATCATGGAGGAACACATCACAACAAACACACACCTAATCTAAAGGAAAAGAAGAGGTGCCCCCTAACACTCATCAACCAAGAGGCCATCTGCTTCCCAATCTAGATCATTATATAGGGAAGGTGGATGATCCTGTAGTGTTAAAATTTCAAGAGAGTAAACCTCTGACCCCCCTGTAACAAGATCCAAGGAAGGAGATTCTTCGAGGTCTCCTCCACTTAGTACCTATGAAGCAAAGGTCAACGATTTCGCAAAGATCACTAACGGGGTCGAGACCTCATCCAAAGAGTTAAACATGCACTTCATGGGAGTGCCATGTGTTGTCTTAATGGGCGAGGGAGGTGTCACTCGAGATTCATTGCTAGGATCGCTAAGTGATTCAGGAGCAATGACAAACTCGAGGGATGTCGGAGCTTCTTTCATCACAAGAACGGTGCATGCTAATACAAAACTTCCCTTTGAAGAGACTAGACTCCCATTTTTACCCCCATTGCTAGCAGGGCCATCCTCCACCTTCTGATTTGTTAGAGGGTGTGAGACCCCCATGAACGAGGCAGAAGGCCCAGAGGAGGATAAAAATGTGGAAGACACCACCGAGGTGTTCAGCATGTCCACCAACTTAGAACGGTGGGATGTGCGAGAGGAACATCAAGAGAGGGGGTTCAACTGAAAGAGAAATAAACACCTGCACCTTTTTAGGGTTAGGGATACACTCATCACAGGAGCCAGAAGAAAAACTAAATTTGGTTGAACTAAAATAGAGGGGATGGGAGAGGAGGATATAGCAAGAGGCCTTGAAATAGGGGCAACTGGCTCCCCTTCCTTCCTCTACAAAGTGGCTTTCTCATCTACCAAATCCTTTCGTCGATGCTTGCACTCATGCACAAGGAGGTTTCTATGACTTCAGGAGCTAGAGACCGGAAGCTGAGATGGAATAGAAGACTCCTGTTGGGCCATCAAAGTGTCCATCATATCTATTTATGGTGGATGGAGAGACTCCTAGATGAGAGTAGGAGGGAGAGACTAAGAAGAGGATGGAGCAATAGCGAGGGGAACCGGCTCTAATGACTTGAAAATGGGCCTCTTCCCATTCACTGCCTTAGGAGCAAGAGTAGTAGGAGGCTACAGAGGCAAAGACATAGAGGATTCCCCATGGGGACCCTTCCCTCTACCAATCGAATGGGCCTAGGCACCATGGGTAGAATGGGAAGTTTGAATGCAAGACGGTTGGGCTTTCACCAAGCAGGCACCATAGGGCTCTCCCGCAAATGCGGAGAAAAATCTGATGATTCCATAGTAGGGTGAGAGGAAGCGGTAGGCTAGACAACAGAAGAGGAGGAAGAGGAACCTTGAGAGTGCTTCTCTTCTTCCCTTCTCTGAGCCATGGTGGCATCACTATCAGCTTTCAAATAAGCCCTAGGTGAAACAGTATAAGGAGATGGAGGGTATCTCACTTTAGGCATTAAGTGCCCCTTCTTGTACTTCTCATAGGTTCAGTACAAGAGGTCAGTCCTTGGCAAAAGTGGACCAATAAGTGTAGGCAAAAAGTGATCTAGGGAATAACTACCACACACAACTAGCAGTGTATAGCCGGTGACATGGATTACATGTACTGAACCCTCATGGATAAATTTTAGACACTTATGCATGACCGAGGGAATTGCATTCATAGTGACTAACCAAGAGATGCCTAGTTTCACTTGTAAGAGTTCGTACCCCAGGATTATATCAAAGAGTTAGTTCACTGACTTAGGTCCAACAAGGACCAACAAGGTGATGCTACCAAGGGGAAGTAAAGAAAGTCTGTTATGTGTACGGATGGTACTTTTAGGTGCATTGTACCCATCTTTATGTAGGAAATTGATCAACATAATCTCCTTAGTAATCACATTAACCCAACATGTGCATTGGGTCAACAAGAACACCTGTTACAGTGTTTCTGTTGATTCACACAGGGATGTAAAGAGGAGATGGCTCCCTATTATAACCCACAAGAACACCTGTTACAGTGTTTCTATTGATTCGCACAGGGATGTAAAGAGGATATGGCTCCCTATTATAACCCATCGGCAGGTCCTACAAGGTGAAAGTTATACCAAAAGAACTACTCACAGGTTGCACAAAAGGGATAGGCAGATGCAGAAAGGAGGCCATTGTGTACACTAAACAACACTTTCACAAATCCCCTAAAGGTTTCGCAAACCCAACTAAGGTTTCGTTTTATGACGCTTATGGAACCTTCCAACTATGCCACTAAGGGTCGTAGGTTGGGTTGCAAGGTAAAATTCCTTGCAACACTCATGCCTACAATGCTCCTAAGATACAAGGAAAGGAGCCTTCAACAACATTAAATAGAACCAAAATAGTTCATGTCGAGTTCATCAAAAAAGTAAGAGAGGGGGAAGAACCACACCAAGGCTCCAGGTCATGTAGAGCTGAGAGCGGACGGCTGCCCTAACTTACCTCAAGCTAGTGAGTGTTTAGGAAAAGAATCAAGAATGAAGAGCACTCTCAACTACTTATGTCACTCTATAGATCCAAATGTATAAATGAGGCTAGATGAGGTAGTTTCTGGAGTCCAAATTGCACCTCAAATAGCTCTTTGTCCAAAGACATCAGTGCAAGACTAGGATGATAGTGTGGCGCACTGACGTCTCTCTAGCGTGCTAGCATCTGTACGACCAGAAAATGTAAGTTGCAATGCGAAAAGAAAAAATTCCTGCTAAATGTCTAGTTGGTTAACTAACTTTAATGAAATAATTAATAAAATGATGAAATGTGAGAGATAATTGTATAAATAGAAAAGAATGTAGATGAAAGTGAGGGTGACAAATATCAACTCACTAAAGCTCCAGTTCGCCAATGAGCTCCATGCACACGTTCACCTACACACAAGCAAGAGAGGGAAAATGTTGGGTTGTATAGGGGTTTGCCTCAGTCAAACCCCCTCTTTGGTGTTTCCACCTCCATAGACAACCAAAAAAGCCACAAAGTAGAAAATGTGATAAAGGAAATAGAAAGAAAATTACTAAATACTACAAAAGATGCAATGCTACTCTATCAAACCACAATAGGAAAAGAAGAATGATGCAATACCACCTCCACCCAAAGGCACTCAAGGCCAATGAAGGGAGAATGAAAGGAAACAAGCTTGGAAAAGTTGGTAGGGCCACAGAAATGATGAAAGGAGGTCTCACAAGACTCTGAACTCACAGCTTCTATGGTAGTACCACACGTACAAGGATGGAATTGATGGAGTAACAAGTTTACTCACTATAATGCTCAATGGAGTTGTGTGAAAAATGCTTGAGAGAATGTGATAGATTGCTAGAAGATCTTTGAAAATTGAATGAGTGAACAAAATAGCCATTTCAAGAGCAAAATGGGAGAGAAGGAGCCATTTTTGGGTCGGTTGGTTGACACAGAGGTGTTATGCTTCATGCCCAATGGAGAACGTAACATCCTAACGGACACTAGAGGCAAGAATTTGTTAGGGATGGCATTGTGCCGTGTAGATGTCTGCGCGTTGCGCTCATGTCCTCAACAAATATTTCCCCACCAACACACAAAAAAAGTGCCAAGTGGATGCGTTCTGGATGGGTGATGTGGAATTTCACCTTTGGGTTTGATTTTCTAAGGTGATGGGATGCAAAAGGGGAATTTACACAAGGGGTGAAAATTCACTCCTATAGACATACTCAATAGAGTTCAAGCCAAAGCTAACAACACAAAGACTCCCTATGAGTTGTGGTATGGAAGGATTCCTATTGTCAAGTACTTTAGAGTATTTGGAAGCAAATGTGATATCAGAAGAGATGAAGAAAACTTGGGAAATTTTTATGCAAGGTCTAATGAAGGTATCTTCCTTAGATATTCTACTAAAATAAAAGCTTATAGATGTTACAACAAAAGGCTAAGAAATATTGTTGAAAGTGAAAATGTCAAGGTTGTTGAAGATTTGTAGAATTCAATTGTTATAGATGGATATGTGTCAGATGAACCTTCTTGCAAAGAAGAAGAAGAAGAAGAAGAAGAAAAAGCTAAGGAAAAATAAATGCAGAGTGAAGAGGAAAAAGCTCAAGAAAAGACCCCTAAGACCCCCAAGTATGTGCAAAGAAATCATTTCGAAGAACAAATTATTGGAGACAAAAGAAAAGGTGTATTGACAAGAACAAAAGTTGTTGAAACTGAGGTCAATTTGTGTTTACTTTCCAAAAATAAACCAAAAATAGTAAGTGAGGCATGTAGAGATGAATATTGGATGATGGAAATGGAAGAACAGTAAAAAATTGAGAAAAATCAAACTTGGGAATTGGTTCCTCGACCTGAAAAATAAGTATAATTGGAACTAAGTGGATATTCATAAACAAGTTTAATGAGAATGGAGAAGTGCTAAGAAATAAATCAAGGCTTATGTGTAAGGGTTACTCACAAGTAGAAGGAATAGACTTTAGACTTTGAGGAAACATTTACCCCAGTGGCTAGAATGGAAGCAATCAGAATGATTTTGGCATTTGTGGCACATAAAGACTTTAAAGTGTATTAGATGGATGTGAAGTTTGCTTTCTTGAATGGAGAGTTGGAAGAAGTTTACATGGAACAACCGGAAGGATTTCAGTTGTCAGATAAATCAGACATGGTTTGCAAATTGAAAAAGGAATTGTGTGGCTTAAAGCAAGCTCCCAAAGCTTGGTATGCAAGATTGGATAGATATTTGATACAGTAAGGATTCAATAAGGGTACTACAGACAGTAATTTTTACTTTAAAGTTGAGGAAGATTGAATCTTGATAGTGGTTGTGTATGTGGATGACATTATCTTTGGAGGCAATGAAGATATGTGTAATAAATTTCCAAAAGTGAAACAAAAAGAGTTTCAGATGTCAATTTTTTGGGAGATGAATTTCTTCCTTGGGCTACAAATCTATTAGACAGATAAAGGAATATTCATTTCACAATCAAAGTATGTTAAAGAGATGTTGAAATTTTTTGGAATGGATGACTCCAAATTGGTATGTACTCCTATGGTTACTAGTTGCAAATTTAGCAAGGATGATAAATCACCTAAGGCTGATCAAAGAAAGTACATATCTATGATTGGTGGACTTTTAAATGTAACTTCTACTAGAATGGATATCATGCATGCAGTTTGTCTTGTGGCTAGATTTCAAGAAGATACTAAAGAGTCACATGTTTCTACATTAAAAAGGATATTTATATATTTAAAAGGCACTTTGGATTATGGCTTATGGTATCCTAAGGATATTGATTTCACATTAAGTGCATACATAAATGCAAATTGGGTTGGATGTTTTGATGATAGGAAAAGTACAAGTGGTGGTGCATTCTTTCTTGGATGCAAATTGATGGCATGGTTCAGCAAGAAACAATATTTTGTTTCTTTATCTACTGCGGAGGCTGAGTTTATTGTAGCAACATCTTGTTGCACACAAGTATTATGGATGAGATATACATTGAAGGATATCATAGAAATGTATGATGAGCCTATTTCTATCTTTTGTGACAACACAAGTGTACTTAGCATTTCAAAGAACTCAGTGATACACTCAAGGACAAATTATATATCAATTAAGTATCACTTTTTGAGAGAGAAAGTTGTGGAGAATGAAGTGAAACTTGAATATGTACCTACAAAGGATCAGATTGCTAACATATTCATTAAGGCTCTTCCTAAAGATAATTTTGAGTATCTTAAGGAGAAGTTGGGGGTTATTACCTCTCCTTTTTTGAGCTAGATGCATATGGAGATGTATCAGTCCAATGGATCTATGGATTCATTCTTTTTCTAGATTGATGTTGGTGGCTACCTCTCAGGGGGAGTAGGTAGTAACATTGTTACAGTATGAAATTTATGTTGTCATTGTGCATAAGTTGTTGAGTTGTTTGGTGTGTACTCCTAAGGGGGAGTATTTAGAGTAGTTGCAAGTATCTTGGTTCTATGTCAAAGGGGGAGAATAATGTAAAATACCTTATCCTTTTCCATTGATGTCAAAGGGGGAGAGAAATAATTCATGTGAAAAAGGCGAATGAAGTCATGTAAAAGAGGCAAGTATTAAGGAGAGAGAGTGTAATGAGATAGTTGTGCAAGGGGGAGAAAAGAGAAAAGGAAATAAGTATTTTCAAATCTATTGATCTTTGATGGTTTTTCACATCTTGTGTTGCCATCAATGACAAAGGGGGAAATTTTTGCAAGTATGAAGGTGTTTTCATTGATGTCAACAAGCATGTGTTGTCATTAATGATAGTAGTACAGTAGTTGAGAAGAGATTGTTGCTTTGATTAATTGCATTATGTTTTCATTAGTTAATTTAATGATGTTAACCTATGGTGTTGCTTTGATAAGCTTTTATTTAAGGTTCAAATGTTGAGGATATTGAGAAAATTGATTAATTAAGGAAACAAGATGTTGCAGAGGTGTTCTAGTTTGTAGAGGTGTTCTAGTTTTGGTTCTTTTTTGGTTTGGATATGTTTTTTAGAGATGTTTAGATTTTCTATATCCAGAATTTTGGATTTTGGATCAATGGTTAGATGAAGTTATAATCACCAGTGTGTGAATTGGTTTTGCAGTGTTGTGTATAGAGGTGTTTGGGAGAAATGTATTTTCTCCACATTTCTTTGCGGTTGCTTTCCAGGACTTGCGGTTCTGAAGGAGAGTTGATGATGTTATTCTATTTCCTATGTTAAGAGGATTCATGGTTCGATTTATCAGAATAATTTCTTCTAAGTTATAGAGTATTACAGTGTTTGGCAGTGTTGTCTAGATAAACAAAAAAATTATAATCTTCAGGTGAGATTTGTTTTGAAGGAGTTTGTTGGTTCCTAGGATGTTCTTGGATCATGTTCAGGTGATTTTTTTTGTCTGGAAGTTTTGGATTGAATAAAAGAAGCATGTAATTCAAATTTCTATGTGTTTTCATGGGTAACAGTCGGTGTGGTATTTGCACTACATTCGAAGATGCTCAAGTGTTAATAAAGGTGTAGCATGATGTGTGAGAGTTGATTTGGGTCCTAGGTAAAAAAAATTTTGGTCCACTTTCATTCCTATCCATTGTGGGAATGTTTAGTACTTACCTAATTTGAAATTGCAAAGTGTGAAGTGTGTATAGCCAACCTTGGAGAAATTTTTCAAGGTTGAGGACAATATAAGTAAGAGTTGAGATGTTGAGGTTTGATAAGATAGAAAGGATAGATGTATGTGATGCAAGTGATGTGAATTGTCGACAAGTAGAGTGCGAGTTTGAGCAGAGCAGAGTGAACTTCAAATCATTAGAATTTTGAATGAAATGAGTTGAAGGTGTTTGCAATCATTCAAACAAGATTGTGAAGGTGTTGGAGCTATAGTGGTGGATTCTTTGTTGCATTGAGAAGTTGTTCTTTGTGTAACATTTCCCTTCTATCTTCTTTTCTTTCTATGGCTAGGAGCCTTTGTGGATAATGTGTCATATTCTTGTAGTGATCCTTTGTACTAATTTTGCAATTACTTATATTGTGAGCTAATCCTCACCATGGTTTTTCCCTCATTGAGTTTTTCATGTAAATATGATGTTCTCTTGTGTATGGTGTTGATTTTTTTAGTTTATGTTATCTTCTTTTCATGGTTAAACATTATAATAGATTAAGAGTTCAATGAATGCATGTGGATCTGATTACTATTGAGGGTTTTGATGTTTTAATTTGGTACAACTAATTCACCCCCTCTCAATTTTCTTGTTCATTTAACAATTGGTATCATATTCGAGGCCACAAGTTTGAACCCCTCGCTTGCACTAGGGGGGATTGTTGTAAGAGTTTCGCCCTTGGTATCCTTGTGTTGTGTAGCACAACGCTTGGGTTCATGACATGGCTTAACAACCTCATGTGGATCTTGGATCTTTTATAAATCTGGTAGTTGTATTGGGCATTAATATGTTGATCTTTTGGTGCAACATTAGTCGCATGTGCAACACACCTCCTCTTTGTTGGAACTTTTGAGGGCTACAGCATAATTCTTACTTTCCAACGTTTTTGCAGTTTGTGAACTTTTTCCATCAAAACTAAGACCACTTTTGATGAATGGTGATATTTGTGAGTTGATAAGGTCCTCTAACATTTTGAAACTTTTATCAAACTCTATGTTATTATTGAACTAATCTTTAGTCTTTTCTCGCTCCTTCCTCAAGAAAAAAAAATCATATTCAAGCTTCTCACTATAATTATTTTTCCTTTAGTTGTTCTTTTAAGACATCTTGAATGTGTTTGGATTCTTCAACTTGAGTCTTCAAATCCAAAATTATATTTTCAAACTTCTCACCATCTTCTTGAATTTGGTCTTTAAACTTTGAATTTTGTGTCTTGAATCTTTTGATTTTGTTTATGGTAACAATAAGTTATTCCTCAATATCTACTATAGTATCTTTCTTTATTTTTATCTGTTCATTCCCTTTGTCTTCGCACCTTGGAGCTTCTTCTTTTTTTTTCATGGCCATGAAGAGAAATAATTCTCTATCACTTTTGAAGAAACTTTCATCACTTTCCTTAGATGAACTATTGCTTCCTTGAACATATTGGCTCTTCTTGTGTCTTTGAAAATTCTTATTCTTTTTGGATTTCCTTTGAGTGGACTTCTTTTTATGATGACTTTTGTTGCCTTTTCCCTTGTCATAATATACTTCTTCACTGCTATCACTTCCAACCTATGGACATTTAGCAGCAAAATGACCTATATTACTACAATTAAAGCATTTAAGAGTATACTTACCTTTTCGCTTGATAGTTTCTTTATTTAATTTCTTCACAAAAGTTAGATTCTTCCTCATCACTTGAACTTTCACTTGATGTGGGTCCTTTTTTCTTCATCCTTCTTGATGCTTTAAAGGTGTCTTCATGTTTTGATGATGTTCCTTTCTCAATCCTCATTTTGTAATCAGTAAGTATGCCATGTGACACATTCATCTTCAAAGTGCTTAGATCCTTCATTTCTTCAATGGAGGAAACTTTTGCATCAAATCTTATGGGTAGAGATCTTAAAACCTTTTGCACAACAATATCATCCTCAATATTTTCTCCAAGACTATGAATGGTATTTACGACTTCATCCACACAAAGAAAGTAGTTGGCAACATTCTTCATCCTTCATCTTCAAACTCTCAAATTATCTCCTATGGGTTTGGAGCTTTACCTTTTCACTTTATCATCTCCTCATAAGTACTTTGAAGCTTATCCTACATCTCTTTTTCCAATGTGCATTGCATAACTTTGAAAAAAATTGATTTAGTTAGACCACTTAGAATTGTATTCATTTTTATTTAGCATTGTTCTCACTCACCCTCTTTTCAACTTGATTCATTGGTCGAGTAGTTGCTGCCACATAGCCATCCACAATAGATTGTCATATATCAAATCCATGGGACATCAAATAAGTATGCATCCTCATACTCTAAAAAGCATAGTTGTTCCCATCAAACAATGGTACTCGACTTAAGGAAAACCCTTCTTGACTCACCATGTGTGTTCTTAAGATCTTTCCTTCAAGTGGTTAGTCCCTTTCAAAGGAACTTGCTCTAATACCAATTGAATAAATACACACACTTATATAGAGAGGGGGTGAATCATTATAAGAACAATTTTTCAATTTATAACTTTTGCAATCATAGGAAATAATCAAAACATCCACACAAGTCAGATCTAGAAAATTTGAACACAAGATGCACACACAATTTTACGTAGAAACACTTGCAAGAGAAAACAACAACAAAATATTACTTTTATAGAAAAATTCTTACAATTTTGTAGGCACCAACCCACGGGAGACACCAATCCCCTCCACTAAGAACCAACTCAACAAGAGAAATTGATCTCTTGAGTGAGAGGCTCCAACCTCTTGATATTGCAAAATAGAAGGCACCAACCTTCAAAAACAAAGTGATTATAATGTTGTTGGATCTTCCCTAGATCCCTTCAAAGACTTCAACAAAAAAAATATGTCCACTCCTTCACACAAATCTATCTTGAAATTCTTCTCTCAAATTCTCACTCAGATCAGTAATTTAATCTTAAAAAATATGCTCATGAATCTTAAATATTTTGCAAAATACCTTTATGAATTCACCATAGAAGTTTCACAAGCATGAGACAAATTAATCTCAAAAATTTTGCTCTCTAAATCTACTCTTGTCTGTTATAGATTTTCTCTAGAAAATATGAAATATATTCAATGAATGGATGCTTAATTAACCTCCAACCTTCTATATATATCTTTTGATGATACCTCTTCACCAACCAATGCACCCCTTATTACTAGGTCAGCCAAGGCAGAAATAAATAAATTTTATTTAATTTAAAACTTCCTTGGATTTGGGGTACCAACTTCAAAGTGGTTGGTCCCTTTATAAATTCATATATTTATTATCTAAATATTCATGCCCAAGATGGGTGTTCAACTCAAGATGGTCAGCCCAATAACTAAGATTTACTTATTTTGACATTTAAACTACTTAGGATTGGTTAGCAAAAGGGAACTTAGGTCGTCCCACATAGATAAATATAAATTTATCTATTAAATGTAATTCAAACTCTAGTTTTTGCTGCCAAAAATGATTCCTTCATTTCTTGCTAATTTTTTGCTTATGAAGTTGGTCGTGATCATGATTTGCTTTAGCAATAGGGTGTCTTATGACAGTGATTAGATTCTAAAAGCTTCTCCTTTGTCATCAATGACAATAATATGATGACAACAATGAATTCCTTTGACATTAATTTCCTTTTAATTTATGTCTTGTTGTCCTTTGACATCAATGACAATATTCCAACACATCCTTGGCTAGTTATGCATGTATAGTGTTAGATATACACTCACTTTATAAATTATGTACTCACTTTAGTAATTTCTCTTACAAGATATTCTAGGTTTATTTTGGCCACTTCCCCAAGCCTTGTCTCTAATCCAAGGTGCTAATTGTGATGATTCTTTATATTTTTTATTTAATTTCATGTTTTCTTTGATGTCTATGAATTTTTTCTCTTTTTTCTCTCAAAACTTTTTATTTTTGATAATTTTAGAAATCTAGCACAACCATGTTGACATTTCATTATAGTAGTATTGTCCCTAAACTTTTAAATTTGTACATATGCTTAAACCTATCTTTTTCTATTTTTTGTTGATCAAAAATCCTAACCACATCACTTTTCTATATTTTTATTGGTGACTCTCTTTTTTTCTATTTAAGAACCTTGATGGCAATAATTTGTATTTAAATTATCATCATTTTTAATCTTTTAAGGATTATTTTATCTATTTTATCCATTCATATATTCTCTCAACCACGACACTCTATTATACTAATTATTTTCATATTTTTATCCTCTCCCTCCAAAAGTTTTCATTCTCTGTTGCTCTCCCAAAAGGGTTACTACCCATTAGAGAGCTACATGGTACTATGAAGACTCTTATTTTTATCATAGTTATTGTCTCCAATTTTATTATGATAATCAAGGTTTCAATTTTATGAGCAAAATATTCAATCATTGTGATATCCAATTCTCTCATTTTGGGTAAAATTTAGTTCTTCGATTTATGCTTGTCCATTCCATCTCTAACATTGTGATATGTTGTGGATTTTATTTATATTTTTCCCATATCTTAGCATTTTATTCATAATATCATTTAGAATAACTAATTCTACCTTTCTCTTTTATATTTGAAATAGATCTTGTGGATAGTTGCTCCTCTCTTTGTATTTGAATAAGCTCATGTCCTCTTCCTTTCTTCTCCATTTCTCTTGAAACTTCTTCCTTATATTCTTGAATATATTTTTCTCTTGTATCAAATATCAACTAAGTTAAACCTATTTTGTGGGTTTCTTTCTATTCCTCCATAATTATGAGGATATCTTCTTGAAGTTTCCTCTGACTCAAGGGGTCTCTTTGTTTTTATTCCTTGATAGCATCATTACATCTATCATATAATTATTTAAAAAAAATTATTAATCCATTTCATTTATCTTTGCCAAATCAAATTTGTTACTTGGATTGTCTATCTCCCTCTTTCCTACATTTATATATTATGCATAATGCACAAATCTCACAAATTTATCCAAAAAATGTTAAACCTATGTAAGAGATAAAAGGGTAAGGTCCCTCTTCAGGACATATGGTTTGATTATTTATTATTATTCAATTTCCTTTAAATAAATTTATTCATAATCATTATCATCATTATATATATAATCCTTTGTTAATCTTTGTTTATTATACGTTATAGGTCTTGGTTTGTTGATCTAACAGTTTTTATTTTTCTACACATAGAGGACTCAAGTGCAATCATGCTAATTTCCTTACAAGTGCATTTGTGTCCCTACATAAAAATTAAAATTCCAAAAAATAATTGAACCGACTATTTGTCCCTATTTACATTCTTACAATATTACTTTGTGTAACCTTATTCAATTATCAAACTATCTTTCCCAGGAAAGATAGAACCAAATTGGTGTTCATTAGATTAATGATTCAATTTTTTTTTATGCACTTATTTCCTTAAGGAGATAATTAGATTGTTAATCTAATTAACATGCATTAGAAAGATTAAACTTAATCTACCTTTAGTAATAAGGTAAAATTTATATTTTTTATCATTGATTTTAGTGAACTTAACATGAGCACCCAAACCTTCCCTTTTTCCTCTCCCTTTTTTTCAAATTAATGTAAAATTCAAGTCAAACCCAAAAAAAATGGGCACTACCATAATTCCCATTCCTAAGTCCTAAATGAGAAGAACAACCTTCAACCAACTTGCTCAAACCTCCAACCAATCCATTTTTTCTCTAATTGATCTAACCTTATCCTCATTCTATTTATTCTTCCTATTGTCCATTATATATTCCCTTAAGTCATGTTTTCCACATTATTTTTCTTGATTAACCTCTTCCCTTTTGTAATTTTTAATGGTTCCAAGTTATTTTTGTTGGGTCTCCTTACATATATTTGTCATTTATCATTTATTATTCTTTCATTCATCTATTGTCACATTCCTTTTCATACTTATTAGTTCTTCTAGTTACATCTTCAAACCCCTTGGATATCTCATAATATGATGTGGTATTTTCTTCTTCCCTCACTACCTATGATTATCCCCTTCTTACAATTGATATTAGCCCTTCACTACATGGCTCTCACACATCTATAAGTAATATTTCTTGTAATACCTTTGACAACTCTTCTCCTAGTAATGATCAAGTTCATGTTCACATTAACACTTTCTTCTCACAATTTTTACCTTTTATTTTTCTTCCCTTCATTCTCTTTGTTTGGTGGGTTAATCCAACAATAGTGTGTCCCACTTGTGGGCATCCTATTCTTTTTCTAAAATCACATTTTTTAGGAAAAATTATGATTTAATCCTAGAGAGATTCCACCTAAGAGTGCTTGATTAAATGGTTTTATATTAAATACCCTTGGATAGAATCACCCAAGCTTAAATCAACCCCCTAACAGAGTCTCCTCTACACTTATCAAAATGCTAACAAAAGGCAATTTTACTTCACATTTTGGGGGATAAATTGAAGTTGTTTCAAAATTTCATTTTGTAAGTGTGTATAGCTTAGTATTAGCTTAAAAAAATTAAAAATATGTATTATATTTAATTTTATAATGAATGTAGATCCATTAGAAAAACAATTACATTTATTCAAGACACTAAGAAAAATAAAAAAATATTGTTTAAAAAAAATCAAATAATTAATTGTGCTCCATAGAGATGTCCTTATTTCAAAGGAAAAAAACTTAATTTTGATATTTATGCTAAGCCAAATGTGTTACTAAATAAAATAGGCTTGAATTTTATATTAGTACTAATTTAAAATTTAATAATAAATAAAATACTTAACAAAAAATTGTCAAAAAATATACATGCACTAAAAATTAGATTTAATATTCTAACTCGTATAATTCGTATAAATTTCTTACTTTTAATATGAAATGGAATAATTTCACTCAATAAAAGTAATAAAAAAATTTAAAAACGAAGGTGGAGCGATGGACTACAACGATTGATTGTCACCGACTACAGAGACTAGGTTTTCTCCTGAACCAAACCTAGCGGGGAAGGCATCTCAGGGGATCAATGGTGTTTGTAGTGGAGAAAAAGCAGAGCAAGACCGAACGGAGAACTTTGTGCAAACTTTAGGCCATAGTGGTGGCAGTGTGAGCTGCAAGGGCAAGGGAAGGAATCACGAGCAGAAGACCTCAAGACGAAAAGCAGGAGAAAGATCTGAGCGAGGTGAAGGAAATGACGAGTCAGGTTCCAAAAAGTATGCAGGGGGAAGTCAGGCAGGGGGTGTGAAAGCCCATCTGGAGCCTCTCCACTAGGCAACAGGAAAAACAATTGAAGATATTAAGGCCAATAAACTGACGGTTTTCTTGTAGGTAGAGCTTGAGGAGGAGGTAATGCACAATGTTAAAGTGTTTTCACATTTAGGACTGATAGGAAAATTCAAGGGTTTTTTTCTAGGTCTGTGTGATTTACATAAATGGATCTCTAAGCATTGGGAACCTATTGTAGATGGTTGCATCCAAATCTACCCAGCTACCAGAGGATTTTTTATTGTGGTTTTTGAAACTGTGGTGGATAGAAATAAAGTTCTGTATGATTACTTCTAGAGTTGGGAGGAGAAATTTTCTCTATCCTTGAAGTCTTGGCATCCAGCTTTCAACCCTCCAACAAAGACTTTTGATAAAGTTCCTCTGTGGGTAAGACTCCCAAACTTACCTCTCCATTTTTGGTTTGAGTCTTGCTTAGAGGCTATAGGAAATTCTTTAGGGGATTTTTTGATGGTTGATGAAGGTTCTTCAAATCTTTTGTACTCCACCTATGCCCGTATTTTGGTGGAGATGAAAGTATCAAAGACACTTCCAGCAGAGGTCTCAATCAAAACCTCCAAAGGATGTTGGGTACAGCCCTAGGATTATGAAGGGGTACCATTTCAATGCAGGAGATGCTTCCAGACTGAACATATACCAGCACAATGTGCAAAACTCAGATGGTCCAAACCTACAACTTGGTGACAGGATGCCTCACACAGGCATTATGCAGTAGAGAAATAGTGTGGGAGTAAGGAAGAGAAGGATAAGAACAACTCTCAGATGAAGGGAAACTCTTATCTACCCTAGTCAAATAGGGGTTTAAATCAGTTGGGGGGTCGGGTCATGCTGATATTCCCATCTCGAATGGTGTTGTTATAGGGAGAGCTAATGAAGGTGAAGTAGAGAAAAACCTTCATGGTGTTAAAACTCCAGAATGTAGGGAGAAATCAGGCCTGGTGAAGTCACAAGAAAAATGGGAGAGTAATGGTAAGGAAGATGGTCATAATGGGAAAGAAATGGTTGAAGAACATGATGAAACATGGGTGCAACAGGATACATCTGAGGCTTGGCAGGAGGACGCAGATTTGGAGGAAGGTGGGCTTGCAGAAAAAGGAAAATCTTTGGACTAGCAGAAGGAGGCTACTAAGGTGGAGGATGGCTAGAAAGTAGTCAAAAGGAGGAAAGACAAGTGTTTCAAAAGGAGAAATTTTGCTATGGTCCTTTGGTCTTAGACCAAGGAAATACCAAGTTGTGCATCAAAATTGTAGACTTGTTAAAAGGACCTTTTTCAGGGTCTTGTGGTTGTAATTGTTTCTTTGTGGTGTCTATAGTACTACTTACTTGGGGGGAATCTACTGTTTGAAACTTTCTTTGGCTAGAGCTAGAAGAATCGAATCTGATGTATTTTCACTTAAAATTTTAATAATAAAAAAACCTATGTTACCGACCAAAAATAAATAAAATAAATGTAAATAAAAAATGATAGAAATATATATTTTTTTAAATATATCTTGAATTACAAATAAAATCTCACAACTCATTTGTTTACATCATCATTAAATCCTTGACTATTTATTCCCTTATAATTGACATAATTAAAAAATGTTGAAAATTGTTAAAAAATTTAGCATCTCACTTAGGCCAAAAAGTGGTAAATGGTATCGTGGGATCACCTCAAGGTGAAATATATATTTAGTAGATATTGAGCATGCTAGGATCATTTATCAATTCCTTAATATTACATTAGTCAACCTTCCCTAAACATTGAGCACTAATCATTCTTATTGTGACTCTTTGTCTATGATTACTTCTTTATATGAGCCACACCTCCTAGGCACAAATTCTTATTAATATATTTCTCCACCCTCTTTACACACTACATCCTCTACCCTTTACTTTCCTAAAGGAATCAACATATATTTCTCATGACATACCACCTCCTCTATCTCCTACCTCTCATACTATTAAAACACCCCTTCCTTCAACTCTTTCCTCTACCTTACATATGGGACACAATTCCCTCCTTCCAACCTATGTGTTACTCCCTCTTCCTATTCCCTAATCTATCATTCATTTATGCCACACTCCAAGATCTCTATTGTAATTTGGATAACTTCCTTTGTCATCGCATTGCTCATCTTGCACATCCATCATGGCTATGCTCTCCTTTTTCCTTTGATATCCTTAAATTTCCTTCTCCTCCCAATATTCAGCCTCTCTTTGGATAATTACAATGGTCATGGTGATCCTTTACATCACATAATCTATTTCTATACCCTTTCCTTAACCCTTACATGTGATCACCCAATCTTGGATAAATCATTTCCTAGCACATTGACAAGTCTTACTTTAGATTGGTTCTATACTTTACCCATTGGTTCCCTCCACTCCTTTTCTAATGTTTTTTACAAGGAAAAGTAGGTTTTGAAGGGATCCCGAAACCCTTTACAATGAGGGAAGGCTCCAAAATATTAAGCAACTACCACCATACAGCCCCAAAAAAACAAAATAGTTGTTACAAGATGAACCTTGATACACAAATAGCTAAACTCGTAGCAAAACAACAACATGAAATCCAAACAAACAAAAACTAAAGCAGGTTATCTAAAACATTAGCCACCTCCAGGTTACTAGAGATAACATTATCATGTATCTCCACCACGTCTTCAAGCTCCTAGAAGGAAGTAGAAACCCTATTTTTGGTCTTGCTTCTAGTTCGCACACATGGTCCATCATCCATGCTCTCCTCCATCTGATTCTTTCAATTAACATCAGAAATCACCTCCTCATTCTTGTCAAGATCCAACTATTTACCAGTCCACCTAATAGCTTTTTCATTCAGCAAAGAAAGTCCCTGCACACTCAAATTGAGAGACTGGTTACTAATTTGCACCACAGGCTACAAATCATGATAAATCTTATTGAATTTATCATCCATGGACACCAGCCTCTCCTCATGATCCCTGCTGACTTTATCCTCCAACGTCACCAGCCTCTACTCATGATGCCTACCCATTTTCTTAGCATCCACCACCACCTTGTCAAGAACAACATTCATTGTTTTAAACTTGGTTTTCACCGTCCACTCCTTGTTACAATTAACTAGTTCCACATAGACACTTTTCCATTCATTCATCTTAGCATTAATATCCTTGACCTCCTAGAATAGCCATTTAAACAAATAAAGGGGATTATTTGTTCCATCCTCTGCCATTCTGCAAAAAACATCTAGATTTATTTTATCCCAATTTAGAGGCTCAAAAAAAGGAATAGCAACATTCTCAAGATGAAACTTTGAATACAAACCTTCACCCTTCAAATCATCACCAGGAGGAGAATCCTCCAAATCTACCACTTCAACCTCCACATGTTTCTTATTAGAGTTCATCGTTAAATTCGTCAGTAGCTCCAACAACCCTTTCTTATCCTCAACCTTCTTGAAACCCTTATAGTCATGATTCACCAACCCAGTATGCAGAGGGGAAACATCCCAAGAACTTTTAATTCCATCACCCTCAAGACCTTTTTCTTGCACACGAATCCCCTTATCAACCTTATTGCACCCATGTTTCCCCTTAACAGTTTGAACAGGGGACACACCAAAATCTTTCACACCATCCTTGACCAGGATTTTTCCTTTCCCACATTCCCACTTCTCATACTTTTGACCACCTTTCTTCCCCTTAGACCCCTTCTTGGCACTAGAAGATACAACCTCCTTCATCTCAATATTAGTCTCATATCCCTTCGACCAAGAATTAGATATCTCAGGATTGAGGTCTTGCACAGGCTTACCATCTTTATCTAATGACTCCAACTCTTCAGAGTCATCCTCCTCATAATCCCCATCCCACACCTATGGAGAGTCCCCTGTATCATAACCTAACATAGGCCCCTTACCTTTTCGTCCACTGGAAATATTAGGAATTTCAGGAATAAATTTCAATTTGATATAGTCAATGATAAAGAGCAAGATCCCCTCATGGAGAATAGCTTTAATAGGATTTCTTCTATTATATTCTACGTGAGTTTCCATGGAGAAGAGAAAATAGTAGGGAAACGACACCAAACTATTGTTCCTAAAGTGATTCAACAACATAAAATGGTACCCATAGATTACAAAATACCTGCCATCAAGCGTGAAATATTTCATAATTTCCAACGCCACATCCCTCCAAAGTGTCTTGATAGAAGAATGGTCATACCCTCCACTTCCCACACCCCTAATCTTATCCCATTCCTTATCCTTGAAGAAATTATCCAAAGCACACTTGGAAGCCCCATGGTCTCTATAAAATTTCTTACCCTTCATGGGTAATCCTGTGATTTCAGCAATTAAACCCTTAGTAATATTCACCTCCACCCCTTGATAGCATAGCATACGATTATTCCAGCCCTTCACAAAAACCTCAGTGGCCTCAGAATCAAACCTATGCAATTTAAATAGATAAGGGAAAATTCCCCCCTTCTCCAGATGCTCCCACGCAATTGCATTACCACTAAACTCCTCACAGGAAAGAGGCTCTTGTTTGCAATGATCTCCACCCATGGAAACCAAAGACACCCTCACCATGACCTTCTCCTTATTCTGATGAGAAAAAATAACTAAGATAACAATCCAAAAACAAGGAATTAATAAGGCCCCCATAATCCATGTAAACTTGACAGCATGAGTACACCCAGCTATAATTACCACATTCATCAGCTTGTTTCCATAAGATATGTAATTATTAATAGGACGAGATCTAAACTCTATACTCCTAAACCAAATTTTGAGGAGATAAAGCCAAAATAATAAACCATTATCTCCCAAGGTTATTGCCACTGAGACAAGACATTTGATCATGATAAATAATGCTTTGAAGATTAACAGGGATGGATTCATAAGAATGCCAACATTTATGAGACAAGACCCCCACGTTCACAAAACCATGAGCCAAGGTGTTTCCCTCACGAAAAACATGTGAAATTTTATAATCATCAAAGGAACTTAGAATAGAAAGAGAATCCTCTATGATATGCATTATGGACCATGGCGGGGGATTCACCTTCATTAAACAATTAATAATATTAAGGGAATCCCCTTCCAACCACACTTTTCTTACCTCATCATCTTTAGCAAGAAGTAGGCCATGATAGGTTGTTGATGCACTCCTTTTCTAATGTTACCCATGTGGTTATTAGATATTTTTAATATAGACTAAACCATTTTCCCTTATATACTTAGCCTGATGTAAATAAGCTCCACATGTAAGTGTTAGGGAATTTTCCTCTTCTTTTCTTTTCTTTTCTTTTTCTTTGGGGATGACAACCTCCTATTATCTTATACCTTTTTTACACAAAATCCCACTACCTCATATCCAAATATTTATTTTTCAATAATTTAATTCTCCTAAATTATCCCTTTATGTCGTCAAAGTTGATCATTTTTTCTAGAGCATCCTCACCTCACATATAATCTCCTATCTTCTACCCCTCCACCCATAGATCCCCCTTTTGAGCCCCTTATAATTAAATAACCCTCTCCCCATCCAACCAAACATGAAACAAGATCATACGCACATCTTGTTGATCCTCTTAACATATCCTACCCCTATATTTCTCACCCAAAGTTCATGTTATTTTAGAAATTAACGCATGACATTGAGATTACATTTATCTTTCCCACCCAAATTTTCATGTTATTTTGGACATTGACACATATCATTGAGACTACCTTTTTCTTGCACATCAAAACTTTCATATTATTTTGGACACTAACATGTGACATTGTGACTACCTCTCTTTCCCAACCAAAAGTTATATGTTTTAATTATTCTATATGTTTGGACTCTCCCACATGCCCTATTCCTTATGTTTTCCAGCCTTCTTTATGTCTAACTATATATACTATTTTTTCCTACTATGTGGCACTTGTGGCTTTCTCTTTTTTCATGTTAACACTCTATAGGGGCACAATTGAGTTGCAACCATCTTCTTTATAACAACGTTATTTTATGGTGCATTTTCCTATTTTTTGTGGGTTGAAATAGCTTCATCTTTCCTATTCTCCTAGAGGCAAATCTCCTCTTTCCATGCTCCCCTTCACATGCCACTTCTTGCCCACTTGAGATTTCTTATATATTTTTGGGTCCAATGGTCCTATTTTATTTCCCCTCCCTCTACTATATGTTCACACATATTTCCTCTTTATCTCCCTTTACTCCTTAAAATGATTTCCCTTTCTTCCATCATACAATAATTTTAAGTGGGAGCATTTCCTTTGCACTCTTCTACATATTCAATATGCTCTCATAGTGATCGCTTAATCATGAACTTGAGCCATAGCACCATATCTTTTACCCTTGAGCCATATTAATTCCCTTTCATCCCTTGCACCATAGTAATTATCTCCTTTATTATTTCTAGCAACAAAGTACACTAACCCAAGAATTATACATCTCTTTCTTTTAAATGTGTCCTATCTTTTATGTGCTTCTATCTTTGTGTGGATACCCCTTACCCATGCTTATGGATATCTTATTTTTCATGAGTACTTTTTAATTTCATTTTCATAGCATAGATATACATGTTATTAGATTATGATTATTATTATGATGTATTGACACTTAATTTTGTATGATATATTTTCCCCTAACATATCCATTATGCAGGAAAAACCTTTCTAACATTAATTCTGTAAATTCTAAGTCAACACATAATCTATCCAACCAAAAAAGATGCAACATATACTTTTTATATCCAAAAACATTTATATTTATGCAAATTACTTCCAATATTTACTATTTATTTATTACCATAGATATATCACATAATTACATAAGCCTATTAAAGTGAAGGTAAACACTCACTATAGTGTTTGCTCCTAAATAATGTTATATATTTTACATAGTTATTCACCATAGCATTTTCCCTAATCCAAAGTGTGAATTATGATTATTATTTATGTTTATGTTTGATTTCACACTTGCTTTGATATCTTTCAATTTTTTCTCTTTTTCCCTATCCTTTTGTTAGATTTTGTGACAAGTGAGAACTAAGCCAAGATCTAATATCAGTCAAAGATCACATGCAACTTCACTCAATAGATGATTAAATATCAAAATAGCAGAATGAAGAGAAATCTAAAATGAAAGAAAAATAGAGACAAGGAAAGAGAAATTGCAAAATACTCTCAATACTCCCACCAAGCGATCACCGAACTAGCCGAACTAGTGAAGGTGAGAGGAGAGTATTCAATATATAGAAAAATAAGGGCAAATACATCCAAGAGGTACATTAACTCCTACTACCCATAAAAGATGAGAGGTTATCACTTACTTGGTAAATGAAAAAACATGTGGCATAGCCTCCTTAGGTGAAGAGAAAAAGGA
Organism: Sequoia sempervirens; assembly: GCA_007258455.2. Taxonomy (NCBI): domain Eukaryota; kingdom Viridiplantae; phylum Streptophyta; class Pinopsida; order Cupressales; family Cupressaceae; genus Sequoia; species Sequoia sempervirens. The sequence goes on from VDFB02281492.1 coordinate 553,760,976, forward strand.
GGTGGCACATAAAGCCAAAAGAGGGTGAGAAACCCAACTACCCTATAACCTACCTAGGTAAAAATAAAATAGTGGTTATGAGAGGTGGCACAACAAGCCAAAAGAGGATGTGTAACTCAACTACCCATGTGTGGGAAGAGAGTGACACAGTAGCTGATGTAGTTCACCACGTGTCCTCATTTTAACCACACCTAATAAACCTAAGAAATCTTAAATAATATGTGTAGGAAAAAAGAAATGACATGCACTTCAACAAGAGTGTCATTACCCATAAGTATGGTAGGCATAGAACATGGCTTCAAAGAGGTAAAATTATCCTCTAATGAGGCCATGTGGTGCGAAGTACCAAAGTCAATGATCCAAGACTTTGGTTGTGAAGCAACAGCAACTAGGGCCTTTCCCTTTCCTTTCCCCTTACTTTTTTCAATGTCCTTAGAAGAACCTTCTAATGAACTTTGCTTCACTAAATCAGACACCTTGACATTGTTATTTTCTAGAAGACATGAAAGGTGGTCAATTTGTTTCTTTAAACATTTATGTTCATCATGGCTAGGCCTCTTACAGTAAGAACACTTGACCTTCTTCTTCTTAGGTTGTTCACCTTTTGATGAAGAGGTCTGATTATTTGCTTTTGAAGTAGTAGATTTATGATCTTTCTTCTCTCCTTGGTTCTTCTGTTTCTTATCTTGCTTATTAGACCCTTTTTACTCTTTTGTTCCCTGATTAATAGCCAAGGCATGTGACTTAGAGGGTTTAATTATACCTATTAGAACCAATTTGTCTTGCTCCCCAGTAATTTTTGTAGAAAACTCATCTAAAGAAGGCATTTTATATGTGGAACCTAGGCCACATTTTGTAGCATAGAATGTAGAAACAAATACATAATAGTTAGGACCAAGCTTGGAAAGAATACTCAAGATCAATTGCTTATCATCCTTCTTGATTCCACACTGTTCCAATTGCAATCTAATAGCTTTGAATTTTTTGAAGAAGTCCTATATGGTGTCAAAATTAGGACTCAACTGTATGAGTTCATTCTCCAATTGATTACCTCTTAACTCATTTTTCTTACCAAAGAGTGTTTCCAAAGTGGTCCACACTTCATTTGGTGTTGTAGTAGACTCAATATGAAAAAGTAGGTCAGGAGATACTAACATACACAAAGTACCAAAATCTTCATCACTTTTGTTAAACCATTTCATATTTTTTGCATCATCTTGTGGTTCAGTTTCAAGTCCCATTGTTACACAATGATATCCATGACTTTTCAAATTATTATCATCTTAGATTTCCATTTAAAATAATTATATGGAGTTAAAACTAGAACTATAGATTTATCCATGAGAGCAGAAAAGAAGATTGCAAAGAAGGAAAAATGAAAAGAAAGAAGACACACGAGACACCCCCCTTTCCACTAGTCTCAAAAATCACCCCCCCCCCAAGATATTACAATGTTGGCACTTTATGATTAGTTCTTTTACAAGGATTTTCTAGATGACAAGGCTTTTAAAGCCCTTTATGGTGAAAATTACATTATTTGATACAAATTAATTTCCATATAAAAATCTAAAAAAAATAAACTTTTAGCTATTTTTTACTCTTCAATATATTTCCAACACTTTTTTTTGTTTTTGAAAAATGGATTACAAAAGTGAAAGATATGACTTATTGAAGATAAAAAATGTTGAAGATTCAACCTACAATATCTGATTGAAAAAGGAAAAAAAAAATTACTCAAACCTTTATGGATGGAAAGTTATCATTTCCATCTTTATGTCAAGTACTTGCAAAATCTGCATGTGATGAATGACTCATTCCTTTTTCTTATTTGATTTCTACAAAATTTATCAACTATATGCAACAAGTAACAACTACCCAGATGGTTTTTTGACCCTGGGAATATAACCCAGAAATTGTTTTTTCTTAAAAGTGAGTGGAAGCTAGATTTCTAAAGCCAAAATGAAAATGGCCCTAGTAAAAAAATCAAGTTTTTAACTTTGATTTTTTTTACTGTATCCTCCAATCTCTTATTTTGGTGAAATAAAAGTCAATTTTTACTTTCTCTAACCTTTTGGACTCTTTGGAAATGCTGAAAAAGCCTCCAATATTACCATAAAGCTACAAATCACCCAGATCTTACAGGAACAAATATATGTAAACCAGATTAAATATATGCTTATTTTTCCTTTAAACTGTTCTGATTCTCCAAGTCATACAAGGATGCAAGAGAAGAGCATACTTGGTTTTTAAGGAAAAATATTAGCTTTCTATTAGTCTCAAATCTCTCAAAATATCAAGAAAACAATGAGTTATACCAGACAACACGACTCTGATACCATGTTAGATTCTACGAGAAGCGAGAACCGAGCTAGGATTTGATGTTGGTCATAGATTACATGCAACTTCCCTCAAAAAATGATCGAAGATCAAAATAGAAGAATGAAGAGATATCTTAAATGAGAGAAAAATAGAGACAAGGCAAGAGAAATTGCAAAATATTCTCAATACTCCCACCGAGCGATCACCGAACTAGCCAAACTAGTGAAGGTGAGAGGAGAGTGCTCAATATAAAGAAAAATAAGGGAAAATACATCCAAGAGGTGCATTAACTCCTACTATCCATAAAAGGTGAGAGGTTATCACCTACTTGGTAAATGAAAAAACATGTGCCATAACCTGCTTAGGTGAAGACAAAAAGGAGGTGGCACATAAAGCCAAAAGAGGGTGGCAAACCCAACTACCCTATAACCTACCTAGGTAAAAAAAAAAAATAGTGGTTATGAGAGGTGGCACAACAATCCAAAAGAGGATGTATAGCTCAACTACCCAGGTGTGGGGAGAGAGTGACACATGTAGCTAATGCAGTTCACCACGTGTCTTCACATTAACCACACCTAATAAACCTAAGCAAGCTTAAATAATATGTGTAGGAGAAAAGAAATACCCCTAACATAAGGAAAATAAAAAACCTAAACTAACACCTTTTTCTATTTTTGATTGTTTTATGACTCTAGTACAACCATGTTGATGTCTTAGTTGTTGTGGTAGCATCCTTAAAATTTAAAAGTTATATGAATATTTAAACATTCCTTTTTCTATTTTCTATCAACCAAAAACCCTAACCATCTCACATTTTTCAACAAAACTCTTTTTGTTTGGAAAAATTTTGGTTCCAAATGATCATCCCTTTTACTATTTTAAGGATTCTTTTTATTTCTCTTATCTATTATTTGATTATCTCAACCACAACACTTTATTATTATAATTATTTTTATATTTTACATCTTCTTTCCCTCCAAAAGCTTCCATTCTCCATGATTATCCCAAAAGGGTTACAACCCATTAAATATCTACATGGTATTATGAAGATTATTATATTTATTACAATTGTTATCTTTATTTTCATTATAATACTCAAGGGTTTTTAGTTTATGAGCAATTGAGATACCCAATTCTCTCCTTTTGGGTAAAATTTAGTTCTTCAATTTATGCTTGTTCATTACATCTCTAACGTCGTACTATGTTGCATGTTTTTATTTACATTACTCTCATTTCTTGAAATTTGATTTATAAATATCATTTAGAATCAAATTATTCTTCCTTTCTCTTTTATATTTGGAATAGAGGTTGTGGATAGTTGTCCTATCTCATATTTCCTTCTCCATTTATGTTAAAATAATTAATGGTGTTGTAGCTCTTCTACCATGAGCTCCACCATTTTCCTTTCACTTCTATTATTAAATATTTTTCTTCTTGTAGCCAATATTAACTTATGAAAATCCTCTTTTGTGGGTGTCTTTCTATTTCCTCCAAAATTCTAAGGACTTCCTCTTGAAGTTTTCTCTTAATTCTAGGGATATCTTCAATTTCATTCCTTGAAATCATCATTATATTCATCTTCTATTTTTTTAATGTGTATATATATATACCTTTTCCTCGTTAAACTTATCACATTACTTAGATTGTGCATCTCCCTCTTTTCTATATTTACATATTATTCATAGTGAATAAGTCTCATAGATATATTTAAAACTAATTGCTACACACTTTTTATTATTATAATATTAGTCACAAATCCTAATCACACACATAAAATCTATTTGGCTGCTCATGAAGGTTGAAAGACTCAAATAGAAATCTGACCACTTTGGCAAGCTCTTATGTAGCCACCCTTTTTCTCCCTTTTGTCTAAAACATAGGTTTAACATTTTTGGGATAGTCCAAAGTTAAAAATTTCTTTTTCAGGACAATGGTTTGATTACTTATCATTATTTAATTTCCTTTAAATAAATATTTTTTAATCAATTTATCTCTACATGCATCATGTGTTATATTCATTTTTATCCATTTTATTTTGTATGTCTTAACTTGTTGGTGTCATTTTTTTTATTTATTTAACTCTTTTTTTGCATATGAAGAAGTTGAACATGGTTGCACTAACATCCCCATGAGTGTATTAGCATCCCTACATTATATTCAAAAATCTACCTAATCATTAAACTAGCTCTTTGTCTCTATTTATAATCTTAGCATGTTTCTTTTCATAGTCTACTTTAGTTATCAAATAACTTTTATCATTTTTTTACAAGCTAAAATTGTAAATGTATTCATTAGATTTATGATTCAATTGTGTGTTTATATACTTCTTTTATTAAAGAAATTAATTTGATTATTAGTTTAATAAATATGCACTAAAGAGATTAAATTTAATCTTCCTTTCAAAACTATTGCTCTCTTATTTGGATTATCTAGGATTTGTTGTATTTTGGATTATTGGCCCATGCATTGGTACAATAGCAGTGTATTCTCAATGGGTAACTTGATCTTTGTGGTAAGAGAATGCTTAGGTACCCAAAATGTACAAGTAGGTGGATGTAATAAGTTGAGTCCACTTTTAATGGAAGTATTATAGGGAAAATAATCTCAATATGAATAGGAACACATTTCATAAAAATGTGTACTCTTTTGGGAACTAGTGCCCAAGCCTAAACTCCTACCCATATGAGATGGGTACCTGTTCTAGTTTGGCATCTCATTTTAAAATAAATACATTTTCTAAAATATGTGTATCCATTTTAAAATGGGTAATGTGTTTTAAAAAGAAATAGGTACCCATTTTAAAGAGGGTAGTCATTTCTATTTAGACCATGTATCAATTCCTTTTTCAAACAAGTACACATTTAGGAGTGAGTACACATTCCATAACTTTTCAAATTTTTAAACCCATAGTTTTTCTTTTGTTTTAGGATTGGAAGAGGCTTGGAAATCCAACCTTCAACCTTAGACTTACAAGCACAATGTCATGTTTATAGAAACAGATATTTTAACTTTAGCAATATGGTTGACAAAAAAAAAATTGACCAAATTAAAACCCATTACAAATGTCAATGTCTAGTTTTCAAATATGTAATTGTTTTTACTATTGGACATATTTTTCTTTTTATTAATTAGTTTTTAAACAAAGAGACTCATAAACTTGAAATTATATATTAATATTTATTATTAACTTTTAATTTTGAATTTTTTTTAATTATGTTTGACCAATCTAGACATCATTCTCTTCATAATGAAAAAATTATGTTATGATTAGTATAGCTCAAATTATGTTGGCAATATAAAAGGGGTTTTGAAAACACAAATTAAGGTTAATAAAAAATAAGTTAAATTTTTTTTTAAAAAAAATCTAAACCAAAATTCACCATCATACGCACATTTCCACAAAATGAATTACAAAAATGCTTTCATTTAGGTCAAATTGTGTTGGCCATATGCATGCATGTTTTGGCCCAAAATATAGATTTTTTTTAAAACCACTTTTGTTCATCCTGAAGGGCACACAATCTATTGAGGGAGGGTGAATCGGTAGATCTAATTAATTTAAAACTCTTAACTTCAATACACATGACTGAAAATGAAACATGAATCTTCACTTCTACTAAGCAACATCAAGAGCACACATTCACACAGTAGAACACCAGATATACGTGGAAACCCAAGATGGGAAAAACCACGGTTACAATAGCTACTTGGATCTATTGTCTAAATTCAGCCTCACAAATCATAAAGATACAGCTGAATTTTTACAATATGAAGTAGGCACCAACCTACTGGAGACACCAATCCCCAATTGAATCTATAGGCACCAACCTACTAGAGACACCAATCGCCAATGATAGAACACCAATCCTCTTGGATTACATAGATAAAGCTTGTGGGTCCTCAATTGTAGCCAAATACATCTCATACACTTTTGAACTAACTACAAACACTCTTCAACACTCCTTATGATCTTCTAATGATAGTGCCCACACTAGAATACAACCTTGTTAGGGTTCAAGCAGATTGGAGCAATAAACATTAACAATTATACGCAGATTAAATAACCTAGAAATAACAATGAAGAATAACACAAAATAGATCAACATAGAATTTAATTTGGTTCACCCAATATGGGCTACATCCACAAAAACTCAGCCACCCAATGATTTTATTATCCAGTGCAAAACATATTACAATCTCGTGAACACCATGTTGTAACATGCATCCCAGCCACTTATAACAAGCTTTTTGGAACCTTCTAGAATTAGGGTTTTACAAGGTCTTTTTTTCATTTGACATGTTAATGGGAAAACCTTGACATGTCAACAGGAAAAAAATCCTTAACATGTTAGCGAGAAAACCTTCACATGTTAACAAAAAAAATTGTGGCAATGTCCTAAACTCCATTTCTTGTTACGAGTGTACAATATTTGCATGATCAGTCGCCACATACCAACAATCTCCCACTTGGATATTGATTAGGCTCCACACCAAATAAACCTTTTTTATTCACCACCTTCTCTTCAATTTTCACTTACAGCAAAAATTATGCTTCACATAGTGCATTCGTGCAACTAAGGAATATATACATGACATTACATTAACACTCTTCCATGTTGGCCAAGGATTTGAAAATAATCAGGATGACATAAGGTGGACCTAAATTCAATTTTCATGAAACGTGCATGATGCAATGTTGAGGAGGACACAAATCACATCTCACAAACACTCAACAATATCTCAAGGAAATCTTTGTATAACACATGCTTTTAGGCATTCTTTCAACCACTTAAAGAAAACAGTAACATAAGCCTTTTGTCTTACCTTTGATTGGACCTTTCATAAGGTAAACATAATAATTTATTCCACACAAAAACCATGTTAGCATTCTGGCCTTTAGTGCATCTAGTTTCATCTTACAATCTTGCTATCATACTTTACCTTGGAGGATTCAAAGCACACAACTTCATTTCTTGGACAGTTCACTTTGGCAACGTTGGACAATGGTTTCAAATACACACAACGCTTTTAAGGCCCCAAACTCCTTAATAAATTTTTTTTAAGATTCTTATAGTATGATAATAACATGACTAACACAACTAAACCACCCACAACTCCATCATCTAGCCTATCCTTCATATCTACCATGATTCCTTGTAGCCTTCCCTCTAGGAACAGTCACTTTTAATTTTTGACTCAGACCTCTTCTCAAGATTGTAAGTAAATTTTTGGACAACCTTTTATGCATACAATAACATATCAAAAACTTACCATAGGTTAATTTGGATCATAATCTTCAAAATAGGACTGTTGCACTGCCAACTAGGCCTATTTGGACTTGGCATCAAGAGGGTTTATAGAAACTATGGTTTGCAAGACTCTAATAACTTTTCCAAGCCTTCAAACATGCTACACTATTCTTTTACATGCTATTTCAACTCAATCACATCCCTTTCCAATGCATTTTAGAAATACCCTAGCACCCATTCTCCTTTCTTGATCAAAAATGTCGTCGTTACTGCCTAGGGATTCTTCAAAACTCATCTAAATCTTCTCCAAAATCAATTAAACCAATGGAAAATAATTTTTAACCTTAAAAAATACCTTCATGCAATTTTTTATGAATTTCTAATGGTTAAAATGAAAGATGTGAAATTTTTATTGCTTGTTGCCCTGTGTAAATCTAAATCTACCTAGGCCTGGAGTAAAATTGTCATAACTTCTTCATACCAACATGGAATTGAATGAAACTAAAAGAAAAATTAAATAGAATCATAGGTTTCCCAATTACTACCTCATAAAAATCAGGTCGTACATGGCCATACAGAAGTTTGCGATCACGTTTTACCAATAAAACTCAAAAATTTGCATATAAAATAGGGCTTCATCATTGATTCTTCTTTATTTACATCCCTCATGACCTCTTGCTTGAGGTTATCCATCAATTTAAATATTTTCCAACCTTAACTAACTCCAACCAATCGACCAAAACTAACTTTTCACTTACTTGACTCTTGAACTTCCATATTTTTCCTTTTTGCCATTTTGCACTTTAGCAATTTTACAAGATTTGCACTTTTTGACACATTAGCCCTCCTAGAACTCAAATTACATTGAATATGGTCTAATATGACCTTACAACCTCAAACATGGCTTCTCATATGAAATTGACCCTTCATATGCAATTTTACAACTTTTGCAAATATGACAAAATGTGACAATTTGACACCAAATAGATAAACTAGGACCCTATGACCAAAATAAGACTCAAAAAATATTTGAAATGGTCCATTGGACCTTATTAAAACACCAAATTTCCTAACTTAATCAAATAACTCAAGCATGCCTCATGGAGGCATGAAATCCAGGAGGTGCTCCTGCACCAGTGTAACAAGTAGGTCCTAATTCAATTTTTTTTTCCACCAGAATAACATGATGTCATGTGTATCCACAGGAACCTTAATTAGGTCCTATATTAACACCACATGCTATTATTTAATGTCTCGTGCTACTAGTTGTTACTACACTATTTTGAAACACAACTTGATTGACAGAAAGACACAAAGAACCTTTTGTGAATCCAAAAATTTTGCATGTTGAACATATCTCCTAGAAACTTAGGAATATGATAGAAAAAGTGTAGACATACTCTCTTCTCAAAATTTAGAGTAAACAGTGCCTCTTGGAAGGAGACCTGAGAAACATTGAACCTACACAGAACTAAAACATTTCGGTATAGACTTTCGGATCACCTTTGTCATAGTAAATAGATGTATGCATGATATTGCAAGCATACAACAGTCACACATACTTTTGGAATACAAATACTCCTCAATGTAGCTAGTAATGTATTTTTCTTGATTTAGTGATATGATTGATATGAAAATACAATTACCAACATAGAAAGGTATGCTAGCACAACTCCAAAAAAATATAGTGTCACCTCTAATCATGTATTCTTTGACACACCTTTGACAGAAATTCTCTTATTGCATCAATGACAACCTTTGACATCAATGATAACCTTTGTTCAACAATATCCCCCTTTGTCATTGATGACAAACAAAAAAATGTTGAGCCACCCAAGAAACCAACACAACACACACGAAGACAAATCTAATGTTTCAGAACCAAGTTCTACATTATCTCCTTAGAAAATATAGAATTTTTAGTTTCATTTATCCCCCTTTGGCATCAATGGAAAAGGTTAATACTCCTTTGAGTCCCATTTTTCCTTTCAGAATATATCCCTTTGAGTTCCATCTCTCTCATTTGTATTTATGGCACTCTGCACAATCTAAAAACCTATTTCTCAAATCAACTCCCCCTGAATCCATACCATACTACTACAAAAACATTTTACGAGACCAACAAGTCTTCTTTCAATAGGGAGACAAAGCTCCCCTCAACCTGTGCTTCCTCTTGATTCAAGAGGGAGAAACAACTCCCAACTTCTACCATAGAAACTCAAATGTCTCCTTAGGGAGTGGTTTTGTGAAAATGTCTACTACTTGCTCCTTGGTCTCAACATATTCTAACTTCACCTCCTTTTATGAAAAATTCTCTCTCATAAAATTATACTTGATTGAAATGTGTTTTTCCCTTGAATGCATTATTGTATTCTTTGAAATGTTTATGTCACTGATATTATCACAAAGAATTGAAATAGGTTCATCAAATTCAATATTCATCTCCTTCAAATTCTACTTCATCCACATTACTTGAGTGCAACATGAGGTTGTTACAAGGTATTCTACTTCTATTGCAGGAAAAGAAATGGATTCATGTTTCTTTCTTAACCAGGACACCAACTATCACCAAGGAAGAAAGCTCTGCCACTTGTACTATTTTGATCATCTATGCTTCCTACCCAATATGCATCTATGTTGCAGTTAGAGTGAAATTTTCACTCTTTGGATGCCATAGACCAAATTATATTGTAGCCTTCAAATATATGAATATCCTATTTACTAGTTTAACATGAATTTCCTTAAGTATAGTGTAAAATCTAGCTACCATCCCAACTGTTTGCATTATATCTAGTCTAGATGTTGTCACATGCAGCAAACTACCAATCTGTTGAATACAATGAATACTAAGAGGGGGAGTGAATTAGTATTCTCCTAGAGAAATTAATTATCAACCATCTAATTATCATCCCACATCTAATTTCAATAGTGAACCAAAAAATAAAAGAGATCATAACACATTGACACCAAAAATTTTACGTGGAAAACCCAAGGTGGGAAAAACCACGGAGAGGATTAGTTCACAATATATTTTAACCAATTATAAGATATTGCATGGCTCACTGCTAGGACTCATTGTCCTTGAAAGGCTCATAGCCTGAATACAAAATATGGCTTATTTCCAAGATACAAAAGGTGTGGAACACTACCAAAATGAACTAGAGAGGTACACCTATAAAGTGTTGAAATAGTTTTGGTTATGCTTTGGAAATATCAAACTTCTACTCCGTTTGACATTGACGGTGTACAATTACTATTAGTAGTGTCACACTATTATACTTTTTGCATCATTCGCATATCATTATATATATGTATATTCTTCACCACTTTTCCAACATAAATATATACATAGCCATAACTTCCTTTATCAATTAGATCGGCCTAATTGAGGGAACACCAAAAATTCAAAGAGTCATGTCATCTTAATACAAAATTCCTTTTTGGCACACAGAACAAAACGTGTTATCCGAACATTAGGTTAGCCTGAACCTAAAGGGAAACACAAATAAAATATAACCCTTGTGATCCAAAAGAATACCAAACCTTTGTCATGTGGATAGCTCCACCGGATCACACAAACATGTTAAGAACTCGTTTGTACCTGTAGCTGACATTCCTAAGAAATATATCAAAGACTCATAGAATTCCATTTTACTAAGAATATTTCTAGACTAGAACACCATATTAGCACGGATGCACAGTTTACTTAGTCAGTTACCAACCAATGTTGGCATCAATGACAAAAAACTCATAGAGCACCTTCTTCATTCTTCCAACAATTTCCCCCTTTATCATTGATGGAAACATGTGCCAAAAATGAAACTTGCTTCAAACAAAAATTGTATTCAACTCCCCCTAACATATGTATAGGAACAAACATAACATACCATACTCTATACAACCTCATCTCCTCTTTTCCTCTTCTCCTCTTTTCCTCTTCTCCTCTTCTCCCCCTTTGACATCAAGGACAAAGGACCAAGAAAAAAAACTTCAAATTAGGAACTAGGGGCACCTTGTAACTCCTTTAGAATCGCTTCCCAAGCAAGATTTCCATAATCCTAGACTCCTTTTTCCCAAGAGAGTGTTTTATGCAGAGATTCTATTTCCACCAGGAATTATTCTCCTTCTAGATTGGATGGAGCAATGTTCATTTCCTCAAGTCTTTCTGCTTACATCAGTTCATTTGATATGATAACATGTCTGGACACAACCAGAGCTCCAAGCTAAGCATACCATCTCATAGCCTCTTGTTTGTGCCTCTACAGGATGAAAAACTTATTTTGAAGATCTACAATAGAAACCCACCTAACATAGTTTCTATCACCAGCAATCTTATAATCTCTAGAGGCATCAGCAAGTTGAGACTCTATTGATTCCATTAGATCCTTGATACCTCGAGTGGCTTTTGACCATTTCATGTAGTAAACAAATAGCTCTTGGGCTTCTTCATCACATTCTCTTTACCTTTTTCAAAGTTTGCAAAGCCTTTTCACATGCAACTGTACACTTGTCTTGCAGAAATAGCAACCTTTTCTCCAACAAACTCAACTTAACTTCTTTTGTGGTTTGCATCTTAAGATTGGATGTGTACTCTTTAATGGAATCAACTATAAGCCTCAAATTTTCAATAGGAGTTAAAGAGTTGTCTAAAGTTACACCAAGGGATGTCTTTTGTAGAGCTTTGATGGCTTCATTTATCAACTCATTCCCCTTTTGATATGACTTTGTAGCCTCCTGTGTGACAAAGCTGAGAAAATTGCCACTTAGCTTTATTCTATCACCAAGTGTAATCTTTGTCAAATCCACATAACCTAGGTGAGATAGTAGGTTGACTAGCTGAGGTGTAAGTGTAGTTTGGATTATATCTTATCTTGAAAGAAGACCTTTAAGAGTACTTATGGATGACTCTCCGGATGGCTTTGATTGTTTAGTGCCTTTGGGAATTTCACCTTCAACTGGAATGGATTTCTTATCTTCCTCTTTCTTCTTTTCTCCTTCCTTTTCTTTTTCTTCTTCTTTTTCCTTTTCTTCTCTGGATGAATTTCCATAGGAATTTTCTTTGTTTTCTTTCTCCCTTCTATCCTCATCATACTTGTCATTATCCTTCCTTTTGTCCTTACTCCCTTCACTTTCATCTTGGTTTTTTTCTTCCTTGTTTTTGGTAGATTCTTGATGTTCTCTCTTTTCACTAGATTGATCTCTATGATGGTCTTCAAACCTTTTTCTATTAGTTTCATCTGTGTCCATCTAAGGGGAAAGGGTCTTTGAAGCACCAAGTGTCTCATCAACAATTTCCAAGACTGGGTTGTCCATAACTTTTGCAATAGTAGCATGTTCCTAAATCTGAGCAATGTGAGATGAAGAACCGGTTCTTGTCCCATAGCTCCTTGCTAATTGCCTAATCATATCCTAAGTCTTTTTCCTTACTTTTTCAACATAGTCATCTTCCTTAGTCATTAACATGTTGACTCTCTACTTGACTCTAAACAATGTAGAACATTCATTGAGCACATTTGTAGCTTCTATCTCTGAATAAGTTGAACTAACATATTTTAAGGCTTCACTTCTCATCTTTTCTTTGACATTTAAGGCCTCTTTCCTTCTAAGTACTAACTCTTTCCACACATTTTCAGTAACTTTTGACTGTATGGTATCCATTCTTATATTATAATAACTATGTACTGAGAAAAATCATTTATGATGGTTTCTTTCCCTTCATCATTAACCTTATCATATAACTCAGCAGTTGACATAAGATCATTGTCAATCATATTGTTCACTAAGGTTCCAAGAACCAAGGGTGGATGGTTACTCACTGGAGGAGAACCAGGCATTTTATCCACAAGATCAAATGAGCCTTCTTCATTCTTCTTCGTGTGCACATGTATTTGGTAGGCATCCTCTTCTTCCTCTATCTCCTCATCAATGAAGATCTCAAGAGTAGTTTTGAATCCTTCACCAGAGGTACTACCTCTTCTATTTCTTTTCAGTTGGTCTGCTCTTCTTCAAAGAAAAGATTAATTTCTTCCTCAACAACATCACTCAAATTCCTTTTCTTGTGAGCTTTTTCTTTCACTCTTCTTCTTCCTAAAGCAGTTGATGGTGTAGCAGCAAGTATGTCCTTCTTCTTAGATGTCTTGGTACTGGGACCGATAGGGGTAGCAACATCAATAGATGTTGGGACACTTTTTTCTTTCCTTTTTCCTTTCTCAACATTAGCACCACTGGGGGTGGAAGAATTGGAAATAGGTGTTGGTGTAGCACTAGAAGATAGCCTTCCTAATTTTCAAGGTCTAAAGGATTATTCAACAGATTTTTATTTCCTTTTATCAATAGCCTCCTTCAACTATTCTATATCATATCTAGTGAAATTTTGATCTTGGAAGAAATATTCAACCTTCTTTCTTTGTTTAGGTGCTACAGCTTCCGAATGAATTTCAAAAAATTTCTCCTCATATGTACCAAGCCTAGGTAGAGAGGGGTGTTTAGTACTAGCCAATAGAATCTCAATGTATCTCTCTGCCATTTTCTCTTCAATCGCATATCCAAGGGGTTCAATCCATCGAATTCTTGGTTCTACGGCCTCAATGATGCATTCATCTATAGAAACAAGAAACGCTATCTCTTTCTCATACTTATTCACCAAACTCCTTGGAATCATGTCTCTTTCATGCATTTCATTCTGAAAGACTGCAAAGAAGGTAGTTAGGGAATTGCTCTATGCCCTAAAGTCTCCTAGACTGTGTAGATGATCACAAATCTGATGGGAAACCGGCCTGGTGCTATCCCATATTATGCTCTTTCTTCCAAGTAACTCCCTTAGAAAATAGAATAACAAACAAACAACTAGAGTGCCAAATTTAAAGACATGTTTCTTCACCTTTGTCATACTCAGGTTTTCCATAATTTGCAACCTCGGCAACTCATAGAGATCAAAATCCTTTCCACTCACCACCATTTCATAAGTAGTATGAATTGTTGTGGTTGATACTAAGTTTTCTTTGTTCGTGAAATAGACTTTTTGTCCAATCATAATGGCAGCATACTTGACGGTAGGGTTTGCGATAAACTTGTGGTTAAGGCTCTCCCACCAAACTTTTCTCCAATTAACTATGTGACCTCATCATTTATTGTCTCATCATTTGCATATCATTTTATATGTGTATATTCTTCACCACTTGTCCAACATAAATATATACACAACCATAACTTCCTTTATCAATTAGGTTGGCCTAATTGAGGGAACACCAAAAATTCAAAGAGTCATGTCAGCTTAATAAAAAATTCCTTTTTGGCACACAAAACAAAACGTATTATCCAAACATTAGGTCAGCCTAGACCTAAAGGGAAACACACACAAAAGATAAACCTTGTCAGCCAAAAGAATACCGAACCTCTGTAACCTGGATAGCTCAACTAGATCACACAAACATGTTGAGAACTTTTTTTTACCTGTAACTGACATTCTTGAGCAACATATCAAAGACTCGTAGAATTCCCTTTTACTGAGAATATTTCCAGACCAGAACACTAGATTAGCATGGACGCATAGTTTACTTAGTCAGTTAACAACCAATGTTGGCATCAATGACAAAAAAACCAAAGGGAACCTTCTTCATTCTTCCAACACAATCATAGTTCTATACAAGGGTTCTACTACCAAAGTAGATTCATCATCTTTACTTAGCTTACATCTGGTAACCATAGGTGTACCCATCAATTTGAAATCCTCCATTCTGAACTTACTTAGTATCTCCTTTATATACTTGTTCTAAGAAATGAATATGCCTTTTTTCTAATTGTGCAATCTACAACCCAAGAAAGAAAGACAATTCATCAAGCACTGACATTTCAAACTCACTCTACATAGAATTCTAAAACACCTTGCACATTTCATTGTTGCTTCCACGAAATATAATATCATCTACATATATCACAACAATCAACAATTGATCACCTTCTATTTTTATGTATAGATTACAATCTGCACTTCCTCTTCAAAACCCTTGTTGCAAGTACTTATCCAACTTTGAATACCAATCTCTGAGAGCTTGTTTGAGCCCATAAAGATCCTTCTTCAATCTACATACATAATCTAGATTGTCTAGACATTGAAACCTGTTTGTTTTTTCAATGTAGACCTTTTCTTCTAACTGACCATTCAGAGATTTTGACTTCACATACATCTAATATATATTGAAATTCGTAAATGTTGAAAGAGCTAAAAACATTCTGATAGCTTCTAGTTTTGCTACCGGATCAAATGTCTCTTCAAACTCTATGCCTTCAACCTGAGTATATCCTTTACACACAAGTCTATCCTTGTTCTAGATCACTTCACCATCTCCATTTAGCTTGTTTCTAAAAACCCACTTGGTACCAATGACATTCTTTCCTTTAGGTATTTGGACTAGTTCCCAAGTTTCATTCTTCTTGATTTGGTTTAGTTCTTCCTTCATGGCTCTATCCAATCTTTCTCATTGCTTGCTTCTTTATAGGCCTTAGGCTCTATCTTTGATAGCAATGCAAAATGTACTTGTTCATTTTCCTTCTCAATTCTCTTCTGATTCTAAACCCCATTGTCCTTATCTCCTATAATATAATCTTCAAAGTGATTCTTCTAAACATACCTTTCGAGAGTCTTTTTATTAGACTTCTCAAAGTTAACTTCTACGTCAACATTACTACGGATTAGTTCTTCATCATCTTCTGCTTCTAAAACACTAGTAGACTGTATTGTTTCAGGAATTCTTACATTTTCACTTTCCACAATCCTCTTCAGCCTTTTTTTGTAGCATTTTTATGCTTTGTTAGTCATAGAGTAACCAAGAAAAATACCTTCATCAGATTTGGAATCAAACTTACCCAAATGTTCTTCATCCCTTTTGATGTAGCACTTGCTTCCAAATATCCTAAGGTGTCTAACTGAAGTTGGTCATCCTCTCCACAACTCATAAGGTGTTTTTCATCCTTCAGTCTAATTTGGGCTCTATTCAAAATGCATATTGCAATCTAAACTACTTCTCTCCAATATATATTCTTTAGATTTGCTTCACTCAACATTGTTCTTACCATCTCTTGTATAGTCTAGTTCTTCCTTTTTGCAACTACATTTTTCTGTGGAGTCCTAGGAGCAAAAAATTACCTCCCATTCCCATTCTCTTCATGGAATTCACCATACTAATCATACGTGAATTCTCCACTTCTATCTGATCTCAAAATTTTGATTGTTTTTTTATCTCATTCTCAACTAGTGCCTTGAAAGCTTTAAACTTTTCAAATGCTTCTGAATTTTCTTTTAGAAAAGTAATCCAATTCATTCAAGTATAATCATCAATAAGCATCATGAAATACATGTCTCCTTGTAGACTCTTTATCCTCATAGGTCCACACAAATCTGTATGGATCAAATCCAATGGCTTTGTTATAGAATACTCTTTAGTAGGAAATCTTCTCTTTGTTTGTTTCCCTTCATGACATGGTTTGTAGTTGGTAGATTTGGGCTTCTTAATCATTGGAATATTCTAGACCATTCCTCTTGAGCTAATCTTCACAATGTCATCAAAATTGATGTGTCCCAACCTTATGTGCCAAATCCAACTTTCTTCTCTTTGTATAGCAAAATAGTTTTGTTCATTTAGCTCATTGAGATGATACATGTCACGATCACTCCTTATAACATACCCAATGTTTACTCTATAGTTTGCACCTAAGATTTAACTTATGAAGTGAATAATTCAAAGTTTCCAAAATAGTATAATAAAAAAATTATTTTCCTTTAATATCTTTTTGCATGCTTCATAAATAATTTCACATAACATTGCATAATTGAAATATTATAACATAAAATTCATATAATTGAAACTCATCTTTTCAAATAAAAATTACAATAGATCTCATGATCATATAAACATTTCATAATTTAGAAAGAGTCCAAGGTCAAAGTATCCTTATCTAGATTATGCTTCTTCTGATTTAGAAGCCTCGGTGTGTCGTCTACAAGAGGGAGAGCATCACCCAAGTGCTTTACCTCCAACCACAAACCTGCGGTCCCCCATACACCTTCCAACTGGAAATGGCCCTACCCTTCAACAAAGAGTTTAGTATTGGAACCCTTAGTATTTCCATCTGAGTATCTAGTGTTGTGTCCTACATAACATGTTTGATCATACAACTATGGATACCTTCCAACTATGCATGACGCTACTAACAAGTTATGCAACCCTAAAGCATAATGAATTGACAAGTGCAAGCAACAACTTTTACAATTACTTTGGCCAAATTTTTGATATATATAATCAATTCCACTTTCTAAGGAAGCGGTATTGTAAGTTCACCCAGCTCTGACTCAACTTGGAAATCCTATTGACTTGTGGTTAACTCTTTTTTTGGTTTGACCCAAAGGTTAAATATCTTTTATATAAATTATTTCAAAAGTGATGACTCACTAGTGTTGATTATTCAACTAAATAGGTTTAACACATATAACTCGAATACCCTATTACATACTTGTAACAATCTAGGTCTAGAAAACTACCTCTTATTCAAATTCTTTCTTACTAAGTTAGTAACCAACTTGACTAATTATATTCTTCTGACTAGAATACCCAAGTTACACTTTTGCAACATTTAGGGTCTAGGCAATTGCCTCTTACTTGAGTCCTTAGTTTTGACCTTGAGAGTAACTACTCTCTTATTTTATGCACAATTGGTTAATACTAATGAGAATGTCATCGACTAAACACACCTGGTCCTAACCTAACAGTACTGACAATATTTTGATATGTATAATACTCTGATATTAAATTTGAATTGAATAATACTTCTTCGTGTTGCAAGTATGAGCAAGTTTGGTTGTGTTGTCATTGATGTTTTCATTGATGTCAACACAGTACAGGATGTTGCAGGTTGTGCATGTATAGTTGAGATTTTGGTGAGATGTTGTGAGCACACGGAGCTATCTTTATGATGTTGTAGATGTGTTGATATGACGGGTTACCAAGTGCTTTTGAGAAAAATAATAAATAGAGAAGTCAAAATTGTTTGTATGTTCATAATGTGCTTTAGTATGTGCTTCGTATTTCTTTTGTGTTGATCCTATGCTTGTGCAGATCTAAGTTGTTTTTTGTGAATTTTTTGGTGATAACTCCTAGTTTGTAGCTTCTTGTTTGATCAAGAATGAAAGATGTGTTCACCAGTATGTGAACTAGTTTTACAGAGTTGTTTTTCTGTGGACTGGGAGAAATTTTTATGCTCCACATTCCCTTGCTGGTTTGTTTTAGGTCTTTTGGATCTGCAATATGTCTTGTAATTGTGTTCTATGTGTTTTTACAAAGATGTTTGTGGTCTAGTGCTCCAAAAGTTGATTTTCAATATTGTTGTGTGTGTTTGTTCAGTATAGATGGATTGGTGAGAATTATTCTAAGTTTGAAAGTTGTTACAACTGATGTGGATGTATCTAAAGGTATATGGGATGTGCTACGGTGATTGGTGAAGTGTGTTGTCTCGTTCGCATGTTATCTCCCTATTGAGAAGTGTTTACTTCAAAGTTCATTTGTGTTTTCATTAGGTTTGGCCAACCTAGTGTTTACACTTCATACGAAGGATTAAGAATTAATTAAGGAAGCATGTGATTGATTCGAGACGATGTTTTGGGTCTTGGTTAAGTGTTGGTTTGGTCTTCTCTCATTGCTTTCTACCGCGGGAATGTTGATTTGCTAAACTAATTTGAATTTATGAAATGAAGCATGTGTAGTCGGCCTTGGAGAAAGCTTCTAAGGTTGAAGAGGGTATAAATACAAGTCAATATGTTGTGAATGAATGAATCAAGCCACAAGTTTGAGAAGCAAAGTTGTGTGAAAGTGAATTAAGGCAGTAGTGCTTTAATGTGTTAGATTCCTAAAAGCAGTGAGCTGACAATGTCTAGAATTCAGATCTAGGTTGTGGGTGTGTGTAATTTGCTATTGTGGATCTTTCTATAATATTTTGTATCTATAAGCAGTGAGCCTCCCTGTTGTGCAGTGAGTCCTTTATGTAGGCAGTGAGCCTTTGTTTCCAAACAATGAGTCCTTTTGGGAAGTGAGCCTCTTTGTATTTGGTTGTGCAATTACTTTATATTGTGAGATAATCCTCACCATGGTTTTTCCCTCATTGGTTTTTCCACGTAAATCTAGTGTTTTTTGTGTTGATATTGCTTTTTGTTATCAGCATTTCATGTTCATACTTAATAACAGAATTAAGTGGATAAGAAATTGATAAGTGTTTGAAGATTTTAGTTTGTGTTTGGTGACAACTGATTCACCCCCTGCTCTTAGTTGTCTTGCACCTTTCAACAATTGGTATTAGAGCTTTGGTTCCTTGGTGAAGAGCTTAACCACTTGGGGTAGATCTAATGGCACACAAATTGGTGATCCCTATGTTTGATGGATCTGACTACAGTGATTGGAAAATGTAGATGAGAGGTTACATAATCTCTCTTGGCTACAAGACCTGGAAAGTTGTTGAGATGAAGTATGTTGCTCTAGCAAGTGGTCCTACTACTGCAGATGAGGTTTCCACTTATGAGGAGAATGAGAAAGTGAGGTATGCGATTTATAATGCTTTATCTAAGACTGAGAAAACTAAAGTAATTTCTTTGGGCACTGCTTATGAAGTCTAGAAGAAGTTGGAAGATATTTATGAAGGAAATGATAGAGTGAAATTGACAAAGAAGTTGATAGGAAAGCGTAGATATGAAAATTTGAAAATGGAAGAAGGTGAAGATATTGCAAGCTATTTACAGAGGGTTGATCTTGCAGCAAATGAAGTTAGGAATCAAGGGGGTACTCTAGTAGATGAGGATATAACAGAGAAGATTCTAATGACCTTACTAGAGAGTTATAGTGATAAGGTCTTAGTTATTGAGGAAGTGTATGATCCTAAGAATTTTACTAAAGAACAGCTATTTGGCACCTTAACTGCATTTGAGATGAGGAAGTTTGGAAAGAAAGAGGAGAAGACAAAGTTGGAATTTAAAGCAACAAAGACTAAAGATGATCTAGATAGTGATGGTTCAAATGAGTTGGAAGCAAACTTTACAAGGAAGTTGAAGAAAGGTACCAGTAAGTACAAAGGTATGTTTCCCTTTAAATGTTTCAGTTGTGGAAATATTGGCCATTATGCTTCAATATTTCCAAATAGAGCTATATATAAGAAGAACAAAGATAATAAAGACAAAAAGGATAATAAGTACAAGAAGTTGTATTATGTCATAAAAGATGCTGGAATTTTCAATGATTAATCAGACTTTGAGGACAATGATGATGAATGCTTATTTTTAGCTTTAGAGAATAAATCTATGTCTTCTAACTCTGGAAGATGTGCAAGGGAAAGTGGCTCAGAGAGTAAGAAGGATGAGAAGGAAGGTACTCTGGTTACTGCATATCATGCTAGACAAGATGAAGACTATTGGGTGATTGACGGTGGTTGCTCTAATCACATGACCAGAGATAAAAATAAGTTCACTAAGCTTGAAAAATATGATGGTGGTTTGGTTATGTTTGAAGATGATTCTGGAGCAAATATTGTTGGGAAAGGAACAATTAGTTTTGATGGAAATCACAACCCTAATTATGTCCATTATGTTAAAGGCTTAAGGCATAATATTTTGAGTGTTGGAAAAATGTGTAGAAAAGGTTTCAAGCTTTTTTTTCAAACAACACGTGTGAGATTAGAAAAGGTTCTAGAATTGTGGTTGCAGCAGGAAGAAGAACACATGGAAATATTTATTAACTTAAGGGTGTTGATGGCCAGTGCCTGGTATCTCAAGTTAATGAAAGTTGGCTATAGCACCGAAGGATGGGACATGTAAATTTTGATAATCTAGTCAAGATCAGTTTAAGAGAGGTTGTCCAATATCTGTTGAAAATCACAAAGCCTAATATTGTGTGGAGGAGTTGTCGATTGGGAAAGCAAACTAGAAGCAGTTTTAAAGGAAATGATCGGTTAACTACCGGAATGCTAGAATTGGCTCATACTGGCTTTTGTGGCCCTATAAGAATAGGAAATCTAAATAGTGACAGGTATTTCATGCTCCTTGTTGATGATTACTCAAGAATTACATGGGTTACATTTCTTAGAGAGAAGACTCAGGCTCTAGATAGATTTAAAGTGTTCAAGGAAAGGGTAGAGAATGAAGTAAACCTGAGAATCAAATGTTTAAGCTCTGATAGAGGTGGAGAATTCACTTCCAATGAGTTTAATACATTTTGTGAAGATCATGGCATAAAGAGACATTTTTCTGCTCCTAGAACTCCGCAACAAAATGGAGTTGTAGAAAGAAAGAACCAAACTATTAAGGAGGCTGCTAGAACTATGATGAAAGAAGAAAATGTACCTGATGTATACTAGAGAGAGGCAATCCACACTATTCTTTATATTCTTAATAGAGTTCAGATTAGAGGTAACAACACTAATACTCCTTATGAGTTGTGGACTGGTAAGATTCCTACTGTGAAGTAATTTAAGGTGTTTGGAAGCAAGTGTTACATTAAAAGAGATGATGAGAACCTTGGGAAGTTTGATGCTAGATGTGATGAAGGCATTTTCCTTGGGTATTCAATGAATTGCAAAGCATACAGATTCTTCAATAAGATATTGAGGAAGATAGTTGAGAGTGAAAATGTGAAGGTTGATGAGGACATGCATAGACCAATTGAGATAGGTGAAATTGAACTAGATGAACCTATCTGCGAACCTGTACCAGAAGAGAATAAAGAGGAGGAAGAAGAATAGAATGAAGAAGAGGAAGAGATTCCAAAACCTGCTCCTAAGACTCCTAAGTATGTAAAGAAGAATCATCCTAAAGAACAAATAATTGGAGATAAGATTGAAGGTGTGAATACAAGAAGCAAAGTGGTGGTGGATGAGGTAAATCTATGTTTACTTTCAAAGATAGAACCTAAGTTTGTAAATGAAGCATGTAAAGATGAAAGTTGGGTAAGAGCAATGAAAGAAGAGTTGTAACAAATAGAAAAGAATTAGATATGGGAACTGGTTCCTAGACCAGTAAACAAGAATGTAATTGGTTCAAAGTGGGTGTTCAGAAATAAATTGAATGAGAATGGTTAATTTGTGAGGAACAAAGAAAGACTTGTATGCAAAGGATATTCACAAGTTGAGGGCATAGACTTTGAAGAGAAATTTTCCCTGGTGGCATGAATAGAGGAAATTTGGATGTTCTTGGATTTTTTTGCGTATAAAGACTTCAAGGTATATCAAATAGATGTCAAGTCTTCTTTTCTGAATGGAGAATTGGAAGAAGTATACATGGAACAACCGGAGGGATTTCAGCTATCAGATAAACCAGATATCATCTGTAAGTTAAAGAAGGCATTGTATGGATTGAAGCAAGCTCCCAAAGCTTGGTATGCAAAATTGGATAGATACTTGACATAACAAAAGTTTAACAAAGGCTCTGCAGACAGCAATCTTTATTTCAAGATTGAAGGAAACTGGATGTTGATAGTAGTTGTGCATGTGGATGATATCATCTTTGGAGGAAATGAAGGTATGTGTAAGAAGTTTACATAAGAGATGCAAAAATAATTTTAAATGTCTATGATTGGTGAGTTGAATTTCTTCCTTGGACTACAAGTGAATCAAACTGATAAGGGGATATTCATTTCACAATCTAAGTATGTCAAATATTTTTTGAAGTTTGGAATGGATGACTCATAACCTATTTGTACTCCTATAGTGACTGGGTGTAAGTTGAATAAAGATGATGAATCTACTAAAGTTGATTAGAGAAAGTACAGATCTATGATTGGTGGACTATTGTATCTTACTGCAACAACACCAGATATCATGCATCCAGTATGTTTGGTTGCTAGATTTCAAGCAGAACCGAAAGAAGCACACGTTACAGCTGTAAAGAGGACATTCAGATATCTTAAGGGAACTCTAGATTATGGCTTTTAGTATCCTAAGGATACTAGTTCCACTTTGAATGCTTCCACTGATGCAGATTGGGTTGGTTGTGTAGATGACCGAAAAAGTACAAGTGGTGGTGCTTTCTTTCTTGGTGGAAGACTGGTTTCATGGCTTAGCAAGAAATAGGATTGTGTTTCTTTATCCACTGCAGAAGCTTAGTATATTGCTATAGCATCTTGTTGCACACAGGTTTTTTGGATGAAGAAAACTTTGAAGGACATAGGAGTGATATTTGATGAGCTTATACCTATCTTTTGTGATAATACAAGTGCTATAAAAATGTCAAAGAATCAAGTAATTCACTTAAGGACAAAACATATATCTATTAGATATCATTTCTTGAGAGAGAAAGTGTTGATGAATGAAGTTAGATTGGATTATGTGCCTACAAAGGATCATATTGTAGACATATTTACCAAGGATCTTCCGAAGGATACTTTTGAGTATCTTAGGGAGAAGTTGGGGGTCATTGTCCCTCCTTCTTTGAGCTAGGTGCACATGGAGGTGCATCAGTCCAATGGATTTGTAGATTCTTCATTTATCTGGACTGATGGATGGGTCTACTCCGCAAGGGGAGTAGAGAGTTTCATTGTTGCAGTATGAGTTGTGTTGGTGCACTCCTCAGGGGGAGTGATCATAGTTTTTTTCTTTGCCATTGATGTCAAAAGGGGAGAGAGAGCATGTGAAAAATAGTAAAAGGGGAGAGAAAAAGAAAAAGTTGAAAGGAAAAGAGAATATTGAAAATGTGTCTTTGATGGTTTTTCACATCATGTGTTGCCATCAATGACAAAGGGGGAAATTGTTTCAATTATGAGCAATTTTGGTTGTGTTGTCATTCATGTTTTCATTGATGTCAACACAATACAGGATGTTATAGGTTGTGCATGTATAGTTGAGATGTTGATAAGATATTTTGAGTAAATGGATCTATCTTTATGATGTTATAGATGTGCTAATATGATGGGTTACCAAGTGCTTTTGAGAAAATTAATAAATACAAAAGTCATAATTGTGTGTACGTTCAGAATGTGCTTCAGTATGTGCTCCACATTTGGTGCAGGAGCGTCTTGCTCTTTAATGCCTTCAATAGGAAAATTTTCAAAAATTGAATTTTCCAATGTAAAAGCATGTAAACAAGGTCTTGAGAAGTCATGATAAATATATTTAAAGTCTTTAATAGGTCTTTAGGAGGTCAGTTGGGTAAATTTGCAAAAATCTTACTAAGTATTGCAAAGTTTTCAATAATGTAAAAAAAAAAACAAAAAGAGCACAAAATCAGGAAGGTCAAGAGTCATGAGGGAAAAAGAATGGTTTGGTTTGTTAGAAGGTGAAAAGGTAGTTTCCTTAACTATATGAAACATCTTTAAAAATCTTGTAGAGGTGAGCCAATGATCATCTTATGTATTCTTAAATCAAATTTTGATAATAAAGTTCCATGTTTTTCCAATTTTATGTGTTTTTCCCATTTACCAGTCCTTGTACTGACTGTACAGTAGAATATAAGCTTTATCATTATTTTTTTTTCTTAGTGTAATTTGTTAGAATTCAATTAAAGGAGTCTCGAAAGGGTTACATCAGATTTAGAGGCTAAATTTCTATGTTTTGTTAGAAAAAACCTAGTATAAGGGTTTGAGAGTCTTATAAGAGTCTAAATTCTCCATCCCACTATTGTAGGTTAAGTAGAATGGTGGGATGGAAATTTTTGACTGTAATTAGAATGTTTTAATGTGGAGTATGTTGACAGGGAATGGGGAAGACAAGAAACTAGTGTTTAGTTGCTTCCCTATAGGGAAAAAAATAGAGTTTTCAATAGAAATGGATGGTTACAAATGTACATATGATGTATTAGCATGTAAGGAGGCTAGAAAATGGTTTATTTTGTGTGAGAAGGCCTATTTAAAGTTGATTTAAGCAGTTTCAAGATAGCATGAGGTTTGTAAAGAGTATTTTAAATAAACCCTTGGTTGTTTGGTTCTAAATGATGCTTAATTGAGGGTTTTACATTATGATGTATTATTGAGCTTTTGAATTCCTAAAAGCTGGTGAAATGGGAGTTTTGGAACCTGAATCAATGCTTCCCAAGGCTATTTAGGTGATTGGATGTGATTTGAAGGTACTTCCTTTGATAATTTGACCTAATTTTATGTATTTCCAGTGATACAGTTAAGTTTTTTGTTGTTTGTTATAAAACAAGTGCCAATGCTTTTAAAGTATGTTAAATTTGAGAAAAATGGGTTTTTGGATCTATGAATAACTCATGGGGTTTTGAAGGGGTTGGGGCCCTAGCTCGGTTGGCTAAATCTTTCCTGTTGCAGGAGGTTGGTCACGAGGTCTAGTCTCCCCCACCCCCGTGGTACCGAAGGGCGTGTCGCGCCACCGCCGTCGGTCACGTTAAAAAGTTTACCAAGCGCACTGCAGTTTATATGGGGTTGTGCTACCCGATTCCTACAGTCTAAAAATTTAAAAAAAAAACTCATGGGGTTTTGATGTGGGCTTGATGGCATACCCGTTTTAGTGGTTTTGCAATGTTATTAGGGTTTGAGTCATGATTGCGGGAAAAAAGAGGAAACTGAGTAAACAGTGATAAGGGTGTTTTTTCTCGATTTAAAACTATCTAATTGAAGTTTTCAAAGAAATCTTAATGCTTGGGAAAATGTTTGGTAGCAGTATTGACTGCAAAGTTGTGAAATATGTTGGTTTAGAGATTTGTGACTATGTAATGGTTTGTTTCACTCAAAAATATGATGATTGCAGTGCCTTAGAAGTCTGGTAAAAGGTAAGCAGCAGGAATGCATGGTTGGTTGTCTTTTTTCCTTGGTTGGAAATAGATGCAATAAAGAGTAAATTGAGCATGATGAATGAATGGATTATTTTCATAGGTTCTGATTAGTATTTTTTTTATTTCAGTCAATTTGATGAAGATGAATCTGTGTTTAAGTGTAATAAAGATGTAGAGCCAAGTTGTGGTGTTTTGTGGCTTTGTAGAATTGAAGAATCAAGGGAAATTGTATGAGATTTTGATGAAAAGATAGTGAATTAAAGATGCTTGTTCAATCTTATCTTCTTCAATTGTGTTTGGGTCTGATGTACCCTAATTAATTGTTGTCTTTGGTAGATGCTCTTGCATAAATTGGTATCAGAGTTGGTTGATTCTGATAAGTTGGTTAAGTTGTTGTTAATGTTGAGTTATTGAGTTTGGTTGCAGGTGCTTGATCCATCTAAGCTACAGAGAGAAGTTATGAGTTTGTGTGAGTTTGTGCAGGTTGAGAAGATAACCTGGTTGCTGCCAAGAAAAGGGAGAAGAAAGTTGAGAGAAGTTGGAAGAAAGAAGGAACTTGCCTAGTTTGTTGAGTTGTTGAGTTGTGTTGTAGTAAGAAACAGATGGATACTTGTCTGAAGAAGCACTTGAGTTTGCATCCTGAAGAGTACTCCACTGATGGGAGTAGTTGAGAAGATGAAAAGGTGATTGGTCAGAGAAAGTCAAGGATGAATTGTGAAAGAAAGAGGAAAGATTGTTGAAGAGAAGAAAAGTGCAAGGACAATCCTGTGTTGTTGGTAAAGAAAGAGTTGGTGGAAGATGAGAGTTGAGAAAGGGTAGTCCTGTGTACTTTTGAAAGAGAAGAAGATTGTGAACCTGAAAGTCAGAGAAGAAAGAAAAAGGCAAAGACAAAGTGAAGATGTTGATGAAGACAGAGTTGGAGGCAAAGACAAAGGTAAGTAGAAAATTCAGAGAGTAAAGAAAGAGGAAGCAGTCCAAGGAAGATTTGAAATTTGTTTTGCAGGTGAAAGAACAAGAGGACATGTTTCCAAGGTACTTGAAAAGGTTTTTTTGGTCGGTTGTATGGTGCAAAAGCACCTTGCTCTTTAATGCCTTCAATAGGAATTTTTTCAAAAATTTAATTTTTCAATGTAGAAGCATGTAAACAAGGTCTTGAGAAGTCATGATAAATATATTTAAAGTCTTTAATAGGTATTTACGAGGTCAGTTGGGTAAATTTTCAAAAATGTTACTAAGTATTGCAAAGTTGTCAATAATGTTAAAAAAAAAGCAAAAAGAGCACAAAATCAGGAAGGTCAAGAGTCATGAGGGAAAAAGAATGGTTTGGTCAGTTGGAAGGTGAAAAGGAAGTTTCCTTAACTGTATGAAACATCTTTAAAAATCTTGTAGAGGTGATCCAAGGATCATTTTATGTATTCTTAAATCAAATTTTGATAATAAAGTTCCCTATTTTTCCATTTTTTTGTGTTTTTCCCATTTACCAGTCCTTGTATGAACTGTATAGCAGAATATAAGCTTTATCATTGATTTTTTTTCTTATTGTAAGGTGTTATAAGTCAATTAAAGGATTCTTGAGAGGGTTACATCAGATTTAGAGGCTAATTTTTTTGTGTTTTGTTAGAAAACCCCAGTATAAGTGTTTGAGAGTCTTATAAGAGTCTAAATTCTCCATCCCACTGTTGTAGGTTAAGTAGAATGGTGGGATGGACATTTCTTATTGTAATTATAATGTTTTAATGTGGAGTATGTTGACAGGGAATAGGGAAGACAAGAAACTAGCATTTAGTTGCTGCCCTACAGGGGAAAAAATAGAGTTTTCAATAGAAATGGATGGTTCCAAATGTACATATGATGTATTAGCATGTAAGGAGGCTAGAAAATGGTTTATTTTGTGTGAGAAGACATATTTAAAGTTGATTTAAGCAGTTTCAAGATAGCATGAGGTTTGTAAAGACTATTTTAAATAAACCCTTGGTTGTTTGGTTCTAAATGATGCTTAATTGAGGGCTTTACATTATGATGTATTATCGAGATTTTCAATTCCTAAAATCTGGTGAAATGGGAGTTTTGGAACCTAACTCAATGCTTCCCAGGGCTATTTGGGTGATTGGATATGATTTGAAGGTACTTCCTTTGATAATTTGACCTAATTTTGTGCATTTCCAATGATATAGTTAAGTTTTTTGTTGTTTGTTACAAAACAAGTTTCAGTGCTTTTAAAGTATGTTAAATTTGAGAAAAATGGGTTTTTGGATCTGTGAATAACTCATGGGGTTTTGATGTGGGCTTGATGGCATACCCGTTTTAGTGGTTTGCAATGCTACTAGGGTTTGAGTCATGACTGCAGGAAAAAAGAGGAAAGTGAGTAAACAGTGATAAGGGTGTTTGTTCTTGATTTAAAACTATCTAATTGAAGTTTTCAAAGAAGTCTTAATGCTTGGGAAAATATTTGGTGGCAATATTTTTTGTTTGAGTGATTTGGCAATGTGATTCTAATGTGCAAGATTGGTGTCATGACTGCAGATTTGTAAAATATATTGGTTTAGAGATTTGTGAATGTGTAATGGTTTGTTTCACTCAAAAATATGATGATTGCAGTGCCTTAGAAGTCTAGTAAAAGGCAACAGGAATGAATGGTTGGTTGTCTTATTTCCTTGGTTGGAAATAGATGCAATAAAGAGTAAATTGAGCATGATGAATGAATGGATTGTTTTCAGAGGTTCTAATCAAGATTTTGTTTGATTTCAGTCAATTTGATGAAGATGAATCTTTGTTTAAGTTTAATAAAGATATAGATCCAAGTTGTGGTGTTTTGTAGCTTTGTAGAATTGAAGAATCAAGGGAAATTGTATGAGATTTTTATGAAAAGATAGTGAATCAAAGATGCTTGTTCAATTTGATCTTCTCTAATTGTGTTTGGGTCTGATGTACCTTGATGAATTGTTGTGTTTGGTAGATGCTCTTGCATCAGTATTTCTTTTGTGTTGAACCTATGCTTTTGCAGATCTGAGTTGTTTTCTTTTGGGCATCTATTGGTGATATCTTTTGGTTTGTAGCTTCTAGTTTGAGTGAGAATGAAAGATGCGTTCACTGATATGTGAACTAGTTTTATAAAGTTTTTTGTCTGTGGACTAGGAGAAATTTTTCGGCTCCACAGTCCTTTTTTGGTTTGTTTTAGGTCTTGTGGATCTGGAATATGTCCTTTACTGGTGTTCTTTGTGTTCTGTCAAATATGTTCATGATCTGGTGCTCTGAAAGTCAAGTTTCAACATTGTTGTGTGTGTTTGTTCAATCTAGATCGACTAGTGAGAAGTATTCTAAGTTTGAAGGTTGTTGCAGCTGATGCAGATGTATCAGAAGGTATTTGAGATGTGTTATGGTGATTAGTGAAGTGTGTTGTGGCATCTACATGTTACTTCTTGTTGGGAAGCGTGTACTTCAAAGCTCATTTTTGTTTTCATTAGGTTTGGCTGACCTGGTGTTTACACTTCATATGAAGGATTAAGAATTAATTAAGGAAGCATGTGATTGATCTGAGATGATGTTTTGGGTCTTGGTTAAGTGTTGGTTTGGTCTGCTCTCATTCCTTTCCACCGCGAGAATGTTGATTTTCTGACATAATTTGAATTTATGAAATGAAGCATGTGTAGCCGACCTTGGAGAAAGCTTCAAAGGTTGAAGATGGTATAAATACAAGTCAAGATGTTGCGAATGAATGAATCAATCCACAAGTTTGAGAAGAAAAGTTGTGTGAAATTGAATTAAGGCAGCAGTACTTTAATGTGTTAGATTCCTAAAATCAGTGAGTTGATGATGTCTACAATTCTTCTGATCTAGGCTATGGGTGTGTGTAATTTGTTGTGATGGATCTTTCTATAATATTTTGTATTTGTAGGTAGTGAGCCTCCCTATTGGAAAGTGAGTCCTTTTTGTAGGTAGTGAGCCTTTGTATCCGGACAATGAGTCATTTTGGGAAATGAGCCTCTTTGTATTTGGTTGTGCAATTACTTTATATTGTGAGCTAATCCTCACCATGGTTTTTTTGTCATTGGGTTTTACACATAAATCTGGTGTTTTCTGTGTTGATATTGCTTTATGCTATTTTCATTTCATGTTCATACTTAATAACAGACTTAAGTGGATAATAAATTGATGTGTTTGAATATTTGATTTTGTTTTTTATGACAACTGATTCACCCCCCCTCTCAGTTGTCTTGCGCCTTTCAACACTTCATATTCAAGTTTCAAATGTCCATCGTTTACTTTTATGGATCTATTCCTTAAGATCTCCATACTGAATATGATTAATCTTGAAGTGGACATTATTAGACAATCGTCTTCTCCATAAATAATGGTTCAAACTCTTCGTTGTCATACCAAGTATGGCTTTGTCCTTGTAGAACACCATAGTCGATCTATTTATTCATGACATTAAATATATTTTAGTTTGATTCATTATAAAATCTTGTATTCGAAGTAATGTTCATTAATGATTCAGCATTATAATCTATATAATTTTGATAACTCAACTAAGAACCATCTGACTAATCTCTAGATTCTTCATAGGTTTCTCTGACATTATCCTTTGTATAATTATATAAAATACCTATGCTTGTCTATATATAGATAATCTTTCAACACATATATTCTTATATATGAATGTATGGTAAGATTATAGCCATGTTGGATAATATTTTATACTTGAGAGATATTTGTGCTTTTACACCTTAAAATATCCTAGCATTATAGCTTTGGTTTTGTCAAGAACGTAAAGTCCTCTTCTCAAGCTTAAATTACCATGCATAGGCAATAATAAAGACTCTTGGTCTAATATATAATATGATATCTTTCAAAGACAATAAAGACATATTCACTTCTAATATGTTTTCATACCCTCTTGCTAATATGCAATATAAACTTGTTTAATAACAATATAAATAAGACAATGTCTCATTGGGATAATATCAAATTCACATACTTAACATTTCTTCGCTACTTGGTTTAACAAGTTGGTTGTTTGGGTTAAACACAGCTTTCGAGAGATTCATGTCTTTTCACTAAAGCTCTCACAAATATTTATTAACCATGCATTATGTGAATTAAACACAATTCTAATAATGTTTTAAGTATAAAATTTCTTTGAACCAACCAACTAGTTACACTAGTTCATATTAACTCTTTGCATTCTCAATTAGCCTTTTTCCTAATTAAACTAAACTTTTCATACAAACATATATATACTTTTCTAATAGCCACTCTTTGCACATAGCAAGGGCAAGCAAACTCAGATAGATAAAGAGTTTTAATAAGAATTTGAAAGAGAAGGAAAGAATTATTTTAATCATGTCTGGATTAAAATAGCTTGACTTGAATTCTTGATAATCCTTGCTTCAAATCTACACAATGACTCAGCTCTATCCTATTTCCTTCTTAATTTCCAGCTCTCAGCTCTATTTTTGCACCTCTCCCTTGCTTCTAAACTATTAAACTACAGCTACCAAGCAATCTATAACTGAAACTAGCATACTATCCTCATTCTTTGACAAATAGATAAACAAATTGAAAATGCTCTTTGCAAAAAATTCACTCTTCCTCACAACTCATGAATGCACTATACTCTAGATTATCAAAATGAATGAACCCCCAAATGATGAGCAATTTCCCTCTATTTATACTAAAAATTAAAAGCAATCAATTTGCAAAATGGAAGATTAATTCATTCAAATGATGCCACCACTTAAAAATCTTCCATATGTGGGGTTTTTTTTGCAAGTGTGGATAAGTTTTGAAAATTTGGTGTTGTCATTGATTTCAACCACATATTTTTTCATTGGTGTCAACTAGTTGATGGAAGAGGTGTTAATTGAATTATCTAGGTGTGTATGTATAGTTGAGGTATTGAGGAAGTTTTGTGAGTACATGGAGCTATCTTTATGATGAAGAGTTTGGAGATGATGAGAGATTCTATGATAAGCTAATATGATGCCTTCGGTGCTTGGTTTCCAAGTTCTTTAAAAAAAACTCGAAGAAATGAGAAAACAATCTTATAAAGGTGTGTTTAGTGGTTAAGAATGTGCAATGGGATGTGCTTTGCATTTCTTCTATTTTGATGCTATGCCTATGCAATTCAGATATGTTGGTGAGATATTTTTAGAGATGTTATATTCAAGATATGGTATGCTAGATCATCGTACAGTAGAAGTTGTGTTCACCAATGTGTGACTGCATATTGTAGAGGTGTCTGGGAGAAATATTTTGGCTCTATGTTTCTCTGCATTTATTCTTTAGGTTTTTTATTCTAAAGGTGTGTTGATGGTGTTGGTAGTTTACCTTAGTCAAGAGGATTTGAGGTTTGGTGCTTCAAAAGATAAGTTTTCAAGTAATAGTGTTTGGCAGAGTTGTCTAAGTGTACAAACCTTGTACATTATTCAAGTGGAAGTTGTTGTGAAGTATTTTAATGGATTTCAGGATGTTGGAGGAATATTCTAGATCATTTTGAAGCATGGTGTGTGGTTTGCAAGTCGTCTTTGATTTTGATGAAGCGTGTACTTAATTGATTAATGTTGTTCGCATGGGTAACAGTTGACCTGGTGTTTACACTACACGTGAAGGATAAATATTGTTTGTGGTAGAGTGTGGTTGAGTGGTGTTAATGATTTAGGTCCTAGTTAAGTTTTGATGTGGTCTGCATTCACTTCTACCCACCATAGAAGTGTTTTGGCACTGACCTAATTTGAATTTGCACATTTGAGGTGCATTGCCGACTTTGGAGAGGGTTTCAAGGTTGAGAACAGTATAAGTATGAGTTGAATTGTTGAAGGAGGTTAAGATAGATGTAATATAGATGAATGTGTGAAGTGTATGATGTGAGTGATGTGAAATTGAGCAGAGCAATGTGAACTTTCAAGTGTTGGATTACCAGATGTAGTGAGAAAAAGGTTTCTACAATCATTCAAACAAACTATGAAGGTGTTAGAGATATTGTGGTGGAATATTTGTTGCATTGAGATCATGTTCTTTGTGTAATATTTCTTCTCTATCTTATTTTTGTACTCCGGAAGTGACCCTTGGTTGTGAGTCTTTTTGGATAGTGTTTGTTATTCTGGCAGTGAGCCCTTGTAACTAATTTTGTTATTACTTATATTGTGAGATAATCCTCACTGTGGTTTTTCCCTTCTTTGGTTTTCCACGTAAATCTGGTGTTCTCTTATTTTTGGTGTTGAGTTGTTTAAGTTTATGTTATCATATTTTCATGTTAAAACTTCTTAACATATTAAGGGTTTAATAAATTCTTGTGAATATGAATGTTAATGAAGGTTTTGGAGTTTTGATAAGATACAATTGATTCACCCCCCTCTCAGTTGTCTTGTTCACTCAACAATTGGTATTAGAGCAAGGTTCCTTGGGGAAAATATTAACAGCTTGAGGTAGATCTAGGATGGAGAACATGAAGGAGATCCCTATGTTTGATGGCACAAACTATGCATTTTGGAAAGCGAATATGGAAGGCTATCTGGTTTACCTTGGATATGATATTTTGCAAGTAGTGAAGACTAATTACACTATACTTGCAAATGGACCGAGCACAAGTAATGATATCAAGACCTATGAAATAAATGGTAAAACAAGGTTTGTTCTTTTGAGTAGTCTTGAAAATTCTAAATTAGTGAAAGTTATGGATTTGAAAACTGCTAAAGAAATTTGGGATAAGTTGGAAAGTATTTATGAAGGAGATACCATGGTCAAACAAGCTAATATGTAGAATTTGAAGACACAATTTGAGAACCTACAAATGTTTGAAGAATAAAATATCACAAGCTACATGCAGAGAGTTGATGAAATTGCCAGTGCAATCAGAGGTCTTGGAGGAAAGGTCAAAGAAGCTAAAATGGTAAAGAAAATTCTTAGAACCCTTACTAAAGCTTACAATTATAAAGTTGTTTCTATTGAAGAATCTCAAAACCTAGATCAATATTCTAGAGATCAATTGTATGGATCTTTAACTGCTTTTGAGATGAGAGTTTGGTAATAAAAATGGTGCAAAGATTGAGACTGTTTTAAGCCTGCTAAAATAGAGAAGACTGAAGAACCAATTTAGGAAGATGTTGATGATGTGGAGGCTAACTTTGTGAGAAGGATGAGAAAAGGTACTGGTAATTATAAACGTAAATTACCTTTCAAATCTTTCAATTGTAGACAAATAGGTCACTATGCTTCAAGATGCCCAAACAGAGTTGTGAATGACAAAAACAAGGAGAATAAAGGTTAAAAAAAGCTATTATGTTAGAGAAGATGTTGGTGTTTTTGATGATGAATCTGATTATGGAGATCCTAATGATGATGAATTCTTGTTCTTGGATTTAAAATATGAAATTTTTTTTGCTAACTCTAAAATATGTGTGAAGGAAAGTGCTTCGGAGACAAAGGAGACAAAGGCTAAGCCTAAAGGTGCTTTGGTATATGCCTTTCATGTTAGAAAAGATAAGAACTATTGGACCATTGATAGTGGCTACTCAAATCATATGATAGGAGACAAGAGTAAGTTTTTTAAATTTGAAAAATATGATGGACTTGTTATATTTGGAGATGATTTAGGTGCTAAGATTTGTGGAATAGGTTCAAGCAGTTTTGATGGCAAGCATAATAATGATGATGATTACTATGTCAAGTGTTTAAGGCATAACCTTTTGGGTATTGGACAAATTTGTTGTAAAGGATATAATCTTGTGTTTTAGGATGATGGATGTGAGATCAAAAAAGGGTTTGGAACTGTGGTTTTTTCTAGAAAGAGGACAGATGGAAATGTTTATCAACTCAAGGGTGTTGATGGTAATTACTTTATGACTTGGATTAATGAAAGCTAGTTATGGCACAAGAGCATGTGTCACATCAATTTCGATAACTTGGTTAGAATCTTTTCAATTCAAGCAATGAGAGATTGGTCAAGTATTACAAAGCCTATCAGTGATGTCTACAAAGAATGTCAAATTGGGAAGCAAACAAGAAGTTTCAAGGGTAAAGAACAATCTTCTACCAGATTATTGGAATTGGTGCATGCAGACTTTTGTGGTCCTACAAGAGTAAGAATTCTTTAAGGTGACAGGTATCTCATGCTTTTGATTGATGATTACTCTAGAATGACATGGGTTACTTTTCTTAGAGAAAAATTTGAAGCCCTAGATAGATTCAAAAATTTATGGTTGAGAATGAAATGGATTTGAAGATCAAATGTTTGAGGTATGATAGAGGTGGAGAATTCACCTCCAATGAATTTAACATTTTTTGTGAGAATCATGGAAAAAATAGGTATTTTCCTACCCCTAGGACTCCTTAGCAAAAGGGAGTGGTTGAAAGGAAAAACATGAATGTTCAAAGAGCTGCAAGGACTATGATGAAAGAATATAACCAACCGGAATTTTATTGGAGAGAAACAATTCAAATTGTTGTTTACATACTTAATAGAGTTTAAGCAAAGGAAAACATCACAAAGACTCCCTGTGATTTGTGGTACGGAAAGATCCTTATTGTAGTACTTCAGAGTATTTGAAAGAAAATGCTATATCATAAGAGATGATGAAAATTTAGGAAATTTTGATACAAGGTCTGATGAAGGTATCTTCCTTGGATATTCTACTAAAATCAAAGCTTACAGATGTAATAATAAAAGATTTTGAAATATTTTTGAGAGTGCAAGTGTTAAAGTAGATGAAGATTTGTAGAATTCAATGGTGATAGATGGATATGAATCAGATGAACCTACCTATAGAGAACAAGAAAAAAAAGCTAAGGAATAGCAAGCACAGGATGAAGAGGAAGAAGCTCTGCAAAATACCCCTAAAAGCCCTAAGTATGCGAAGAGAAATCATTCTAAAGATCAGATCATTGGAGACAAAAGCATAGGTGTGTTGACAAGAAGGAAAGTTGTTGAAG
Source organism: Sequoia sempervirens (assembly GCA_007258455.2). Taxonomy (NCBI): domain Eukaryota; kingdom Viridiplantae; phylum Streptophyta; class Pinopsida; order Cupressales; family Cupressaceae; genus Sequoia; species Sequoia sempervirens. The sequence goes on from VDFB02281492.1 coordinate 553,797,225, forward strand.
AAGAGGTAAATTTATGTCTACTATCTGAAGTTGAACCTAAGATAGTGATTGAGGCATGTAAGGATGAACATTGGATGAAAGCTATGGAAGAAGAATTTATGCAGATTGAGAAGAATCTGACTTGAGAACTTTTCCCAAGACCAGCAAACAAAACATAATTGGATCTAAGTGGGTGTTCAGAAACAAACTAAGTGAGAATGGAGAAGTGATAAGAAAAAAGTAAAGGCTTGTGTGTAAGGGCTATGCACAAGTTGAAGGAATAGACTTTGAGGAGACATTTGCTCCGGTGGCTAGAATGGAAGCAATCATGATGTTTTTGGCTTTTACAACACATAAGGATTTCAAATTTTATCAGATGGATGTGAACTGTACTTTCTTGAATGGAGAATTGGAAGAAGTATGAATGGAACAACTGAAAGGATTTCAGTTATTAGATAAACCTAATATGGTTTGAAAATTGAAGAAGGCATTGTATGGACTGAAGCAAGATCCTAGAGCTTGGAATGTAAAGTTGGATAAGTATTTGATTCAGCAAGGATTCAATAAATGAACTGCACATAGTAACCTTTACTTTAAGGTTGAGAAGGATCAAATCTTGATTGTAGTTGTGTATGTTGATGACATAATATTTGGAGGAAACAAAGCTATGTGTAAGAAGTTTGCAGAAGAGATGTTGGAGTTTAAGATGTCTATGTTTAGTGATATGAATTTCTTCCTTGGACTACAAATCAATCAAACAAATAAAAGCATATTCATTTCACAGTAAAAGTATGTCAAAGAAATGTTGAAAAAGTTTGGAATGGAAGACTCCAAAATGATATGTACCCCTATGGTTATGTTGGATGTTGTGGTTGTGTTCCTAATATGTGGTTGTCATTGATGTCAACACTATTAGCATTGTTGTATTGTAGGTTGTATATGTCGAGGATATTGAGAAAATTGTTAAAGAAAGAGTTGCAAGTTGATAGTGGAATAGTGAAGGTCATGAAGGTGTCTTGCTCAGTACGTTGATGATCAGTCATTGTGGACTAAAGGGTTTATTGTTGAGTGTATCTAGTTTATCCACTGAAAGTTTCAAAGGTCTGTGTGAAGATTTAATCGTGTTATGAATAGTTGTGTTCTGACAGTTTTTTGGTGGCTTCAATTAGTGTTCTTGATTGAATTTGATGTGATTCTAGTAATTTCAGTTGTTTTGGATGCTTCTCTGATGATTCTTGATGCTTGTGGATGTTTATGGATCATGCTCTATCTTTGTTGCACATCTGCGTTGAACAGTGTGCTCGTGGTCGATGATTTTTCTCTTGTGTGTTTGGGTTATGTTCTTGGCCGACATGGTGGTTGTAATGTATTATGGATCCTTGGAGATTAAAATTTTAATTTTTGGCACACTCGAGGATATTGTTTTAAGTCTTCATTATGTTGTGGCCGACGATGTTTGATTCACATTAAAAATTTACTTGTAAATTTGGGCCAACATTGTGTATATGTTTCATATTTTATTTTGGCCGACGAAGTTGTTGATGTAATTCCACGTTGTGGATATATAAGAGTGGTTGTTTGTGTGAAGTTAGTTTGCAAAGAAGTGACAGAGAAAGAGCAAGTGTGTGAATAGTGATCTAATCATTCGATTGCAGAGCAGAGTGTGAAGAAGTTTGAGCGAAGTGTGAAGGAGTGTTTTTGTGCTTAACCAAAACTGTATTCAAGCTTTTGTAGAAGCTATTTTCTCAGTTCATACCCTATGGATCTAATCTGAATTGCTATAAGACAGTGTGTCTTCTTTGGGTAGTGAGCCCTCTTGCATTTCAGCAGTGAGCTCTAGGAAGTGTGCCTAAAAGCATGTGCATTCCCATTAGTCTTCATTATACTTTTAACAGGGTATAATATTGTGGACTGACATGCACCATGGTTTTTTCCCTAACAGGGTTTTCACGTAAAAAATCTTGGTGTTCTCTGTGTTTTTGATGTGTTGAATGTTTTTGGTTTATTGTTCATTCATCAAATTTGAGATTAAGTTAAGTTTGAAAAGTTTAAATATTTTGTGACAACTGATTCACCCCCCCTCTCATTTGTCTGTCCTTGTTTTTTCAACAATTGGTATCAGATTTGATTCCTCTAAAGAAGTTTAAAAGCTTGAGGTTATCCAAGATGGCATCATACAAGAAGGACAGTCCTAGATTCAATGGAATAGAATACTCTATGTGGAAAGCCAAAATGGAGTGTCATTTGAGGTGTATTGGTGAACCCTTCTAGAAGATTACAAAGAACAAATATGTTATTCCTCGGAATGGTCCATCCACTCCTGATGAGATTAAAGAGGTTAAGATTAACATTAGGGCTATTGAATATTTGTTGAGTGATCTGACAGATTCAGAAATGACAAATGTGATGGATCTGAAGACAGCTCATGAGATTTGGAAGAAGCTGGAGACTTTGTATGAAGGAGATGCACTTGTGAAGGTTGCTAAGCTATAGAGTTTGAAAGGAAGTATGAAAATTTGAAGATGGGTGAAGATGAAAATATTTCTTCTTTTATGCAAAGAGTAAATGAACTTGTGATGGGTATTGGATGTGTCAATGGTACCCTGGATGAACAAGAAATTATAGCTAAAGTGCTCAGATCATTGCCTCCCTCTTACAAATCAAAGGCTCATGTTATTGAAGAGCGCAGAATAGTAACAAATGTGACAAGAGATATGTTGATTGGTAAATTTTTTGCCTTTGAGTTGAATGAATTTGGTGATTCTTCCCCCAAGACTAAATCTACATTTAAGGACTCTGTATCCGGAAGAAACAAGCAAAGATATGATCTGAGAGAGAATTCTAGAAAGACATTCAAGTATGAGGAAGAGATGAAATAGCTTGAAGATGAAGAAAGAGAGGTAGAAGAGTTGGAAGCACTGATTATGAAGAAAGAAGGCAGAGGACAAGGTAAGTATAAGGAAAGTTGCATATTAAATGTTTCTCTTACACTAAAATAGGTCATTTTGCTTCAAGGTGTCCTGAAAGAGTTCCTAGGTCTAAGCCTAACAAACCTAGATTTCAAAAGAAATGCTATTATGTTGAACAAGGTGTGACTGATGAAGAATCTAATAAAGAAAATGGAAATGAAGATGAATGGGTTTTCATTGCTATCAAGGAAAATGGTTTGGTGGCTATTGAATCTGCTAAAGTTAAGAAATCTCTTGCAGCCCAAATTGAAGAAAAGGATGAGTGAGTTATTGACAGTAGGTGCTCACATCATATGAATGGTGACAAAAGCAAATTTGTAAGTCTAGAGAAATATGACGGTGGGGTTGAAAGATTCAGAGATAACAATGCTGGTGTGATTCGTGGCAGAGGATCTATTTGTATTGGTGGTAAACATAACACTAATGATGTCCTTTATGTTAAAGGCTTGAAGCATAACCTGTTGAGTGTTGGAAATATGGCGGACAAGGGTTACAATCTTTAGTTCAAAGATGGAAGATGCAAGATACTTGGAAGCTCTGGAAATGTAATTGCTTCAGGTACAAAGACAAGAGGTAATATTTTTCACTTGAGTGTTGCTAATGAAAGTTGTTTAATTGCATAAGTAGATGAAAGTTGGTTATGGCATAGGAGGTTGTGTCATGTGAATTTTGATAACATTGTCAAGGTAAGCTCTACTCAAGCAGTAAGAGATCTACCTAAGCTAGGGAAGCCTACTAACACAATATGCAAGGAATGTCAGATGGGAAAATAGACTAAAGTTTCTTTTCAGAGAAAATAGCATCATTCTAATGGAGTACTGGAGCTGGTGCATATTGATCTGTGTGGTCCCTCCAAAATCAGAAGTCTACAAGGAGAAAGGTACTTTATGTTGCTTATTGCTGATTACTCTAGGATGATATGGGTTGCTTTCTTAAGAGAAAAATGTGAAGCATTAGATAAGTTCGAAAGTTTCAAATCTATGGCAGAGAATGAGACAGGTCTGAAGATCAAATGCTTAAGGTCAGACAGAAGTGGTGAGTTCACCTCCCAGGAGTTCAATTCTTTCTGTGAAGAGCATGGAATCAAAAGACAGTTATATGCTCCCCGAACCCCTCAATAGAATGGAGTTGTAGAGAGAAAGAACAAAATAATTTTGGATGTTGCTAGCACAATGATGTTGGAAGGAAATATGCCTCACATCTATTGGAGAGAAGCTATAAGCAATGTTGTGTACACTCTAAACGAAGTAAATGTCAATGGTATTTCCGGTAAGACTCCTTTTGAGTTGTGGTTTGTTTATAAGCCTATTGTTAAATATTTCAAGATCTTTGGAAGCAAGTGTTATATTAAGAGAGATGAGGACATAGGAAAGTTCAATGCAAGGAGCGATGAAGAAATATTTCTAGGTTACTCTACTAAAAGTAAGGCTTACCAGTGCTATAATATAAGATTGAGAAAAATGGTTGAAAGTGCAAATGGAAGAGTTGATGAGGACTCTACTAGATCATCCAGATACTATGGATATGATTCAGATGACTAGCAAGATAGTACAGACAAAAGGAAGAATGCTCAGACACAGAATCAAGTTCATATTTTTTTGGTAAATCAAGAAAGTTGGGAAGGAGAGACAAGTGGAAGTGCAGAAGAAAGAATAGAAGAACCAGAAGTGTGAGAGAATCCTAAAATTTTGAGGTATGTGAAGCTAAATCATTCTAAACATCAAATTTTAGGAGATAAGAATAAAGGTGTACAGACTAGAAGAAGGATTGTAGAAGAGTATTGTCTGATTTCCAAGACTGAGCCTGACAATGTCAATGAAACTTGTAATGATGAACACTAGATGGAAGCTATGAAGGAAGAACTGATGCAGCTTGAAAAGAATGATACATGGATTCTTGTTCCCAAACCTAAAGATAAAAATGTGATTGGTACTAAATGGGTCTTTCGGAATAAGCTAAATGAACAAGGTGAAGTGGTTCAGAATAAAGCAAGACTGGTATGTAAAGGGTATTCACAAATGGAAGGTATTGATTTTGAAGAAACCTTTTCCCCTGTTGCCAGAATTGAAGCTGTAAGATTATTTCTTGCTTATGCCACATATAAGAACTACAAATTCTATCAAATGGATGTGATGTCGGCCTTTCTAAATGGTGAGTTAGAAGAAGAGGTATATGTTGAATAGCCAAATGGATTTCAATTGACTAATAATGAAGACATGGTTTTTCGATTAAAGAAAGCTCGGTATGGACTCAAGCAAGCCCCCAGAGCCTGGTATGCTAGACTGGATAAATACTTACTATATATTGGATTCAATAAAGGAGATGTAGATGACAACAAAATCACTATTGGTGGTGCCTTCTTCCTAGGGAAGAATACGGTGTCTTGGTTGAGTAAAAAGCATAATTCCATATCCCTATCTACTACTGAGGAAAAGTATATTGTTGCTACAAATAATTGTACTCAAGTGTTGTGGATGAAAAAGACGTTGAAAGATATCAAAGTAGTATATGATGAGCCTATTGCCATATACTGTGAAAACTCAAGTGCAATAAACATATCGAAGAATTTGGTGCTACACTCTAATACCAAGCATATATCAATCAAGTTTCACTTCTTGAGGGAGAAAGTGAGTGAGAAAGAAGTCAGACTGGAGTATGTGCCTACCAAAGAATAGATTGCAAACATTTTCACCAAGTTGTTTCTAAAGGATACTTTTGAGTATCTCAGAGGAATGTTAGGGGTGATTACCCCTCCTGATAAGAACTAGAGATGCATTTACTTGCATTAATCTGTGTGCTTCATAGCTATATTCTAATCTGGATTGATGTTTTCGTGGCTGCTACTCAAGGGGAGTAGTCAGATGTGTAGATATGTGGTTTAGAGCTCGTATGTGGAAATATAATTCTTATCTTTTCCATTGATGTCAAAGGGGGAGAAGAGCAATGTGAAAAATAGCATGAGGAGAAGAGTCAAAATCTAAGGGGGAGTAAGTGTTGATTGAGAGTTGCGTTGATGGTGTTTTTCACATCATGTGTTGCAAATTGAGCAAGAATGGTGAATCCCCTAAGGTTGATCAAAGCAAGTAGAGATATATGATTGGTGGACTCTTATATCTAATTGTTACTAGACTAGATATCATGCATGCAGTTTTTCTTGTATCTAGATTTCAAGAAGATCCTAGAGAGTCACATGTTGCAACAGTGAAGAGGATATTTAGATACCTAAAGGGAACTGTAGATCATGGCTTATGGTATCCAAAGGATACTAATTTCACATTGAGTGCATACATAGATATAGATTGTGTTGGTTATGTGGATGACAGAAAAAATAAAAGTTGTGATGCATTCTTTCTTGGAAGTAAGAGTGGTGTCATGGCTAAGTAAGAAACAAGATTCAATTTCTTTATCTACTGTTGAGGTTGAATATATTGCAGCAACATCTTGCTACACACAAGTGTTGTGGATGAGGAAAACATTAAAGGATATCAGAGTGGTGTATGATGAGCCTATTTCTATCTTTTGTGACAATACAAGTGAAATAAACATTTCATATAATGTAGTGATGCATTCAAGGACAAAAAATATTTCAATCAAATATCACTTTCTAAGAGAGAAGGTTGTGGAGAATGAAGTGACGCTTGAATATGTGCCTACAAAGGATCAGATTGTTGACATATTCACTAAGGCTCTTCCTAAGGATACTTTTGAGTATCTCTGGGAGAAGTTGGGGGTTATTTCCCCTCCTTTAAACTAGATGCATAAGGAGGTGCATCAGTCCAATGGATCTCATGATCTATCCTTTATTCTAGACTAATGTTGGTGGCTACCTCTTAGGGGGAGTAAGTATTGGTATTGCAGATTGTTACAAATTGGTGTGTAGTCCTAAGGGGGAGTATTCAAAGTAGTTCAAAGTAAGTTGTGAAATTACAAAGGGGGAGAATAATGTAAAACATTTTGTCATTTTCCATTGATGTCGAAGGGGGAGAAAGTATCATGTGAAAAAGAGCAAGTCGTCAGGGGGAAAAAGAATCATAAAGAGGGAGAGTGTGTATTTTTTCTAATCATTGATTTCAAAAGGAGAGTGTGTATGTTGCCATTGATGGTTTTTCACATCTTGTGTTGCCATCAGTGAAAAAGGTGGAGATTGTTGCAATTTTGGAGAATTTGGTGTTGTCATTGATATCAACCACATGTATTGTCATTGGTTTGAACCGGTTGATGGAAGAGGTGTTAATTGAATTGTTTGGGTGTGCATGTATAGTTGAGATATTAAGGAAGTTTTGTGAGTACATGGATCTATATTTATGATGAAGAGTCTAGAGATGGTGAGAGATGTTGAGATAAGCTGATATGATGTCTATGGTGCTTGGTTTCCAGGTGCTTTTGAGAAAACTTGAAGAAAAGAGAAAAGGGTGTGATGAAGGTGTGTTTAGTGGTTCATAATTCTTTGAGATGTGCTTTGTGTTTCTTTTGTGTTTATGTTATGCCTGTGTGGTTTATATATTATGGTGAGAGATGTTCAAAGATGTTATATTCAAGAGATGGTATGTTGGATCATCGTACAGTAGAAGTTGTGTTCACTAGTGTGTGACTAAGTATTGCAGAGGTGTATGGGAGAAATGCTTTGGCTCAGTGTTTCTTTGCAGTTATTCTTCAGGTATTTCAATTCTGAAGATGTGTTGATGGTATTGGTAGTTTACCTCAATAAAGAGGATTTGAGGTTTGGTGCTTCGAAAGATCATTTTTCAAGTAACAGTGTTTGGCAGATTTGTTTGAGTGTACAAACCTTGTACATTCTTCAAGTGGAATTTTTTGTGGATTTTAATGGATTTCAATATGTTGGAGGAATATTCTAGATTTTTTTGAAGCATGGTGTGTGGTTCACAAGTCGTCTTTGAGTTTGATGAAGTGTGTACTTAATTAATTAACGGTGTTTGCACGAGTAACGGTTGACCTCGTGTTTACACTACATGTGAAGGATAAATATTGTTTGTTGTAGTGTGTGGTTGAGTGGTGTAGTTGATTTGGATCCCAATTAAGTTTTGATGTAGTCTGCATTCAATTCTACCCGCCATAGAAGTGTTTTGGCATCAACCTAATTTGAATTTGCACATTTGAGGTGCATTGCCAACCTTGGAGAGGGTTTCAAGGTTGAGGACAATATAAGTATGAGTTGAATAATTGAATGAGGTTAAGATAGATGTAAGATAGGTGAATGTGTGAAGTGTATGATGCGAGTGATGAAAAATTGAGTAGATTAGTGTGAACTTTCAAGTGTTGGATTACCAAATGCAGTGAGCGGAAGGTGTCTACAATCATTCAAACAAACATGCAAAGGTGTTGGAGCTATTGTGGTGGAATATTTGTTGCATTGAGATCATGTTATTTTGTAACATTTCTTCTTTATCTTCTTTTTGTATCCTGATAGTGAGCCTTGGCTATGAGCCTTTATGGACAATGTGTCGTATTTTGGCAGTGAGCCCTTGTAACCAGTTTTATTATTACTTATATTGTGACATAATCCTCACCATGGTTTTTCCCTTCTTGAGTTTTCCACATAAATCTGGTGTTCTCTTGTGTTTGTTGTTGAGTTGTTTAAGTTTATGGTATATGCTTTTCATGTTAACACTTCATAACAGATTAAGGATTTAATGAATGCTTGTGGATCTGAATGTTAATGAAGGTTTTGGTTTTTTGATAAGATACAATTGATTCTCCCCCCCTCTCAGTTGTCTTGTTCACTCAAAAGGTTTATCTAGTTGACTCAGCCTCTTTAGACTTCCAAAACTGGCATTTGGATTCAGTCAACCTTGCCACTAATCATGCGTGGAGTTTGCAGTTTTGAAATAATGCAAATTCAATTGGGAAAGACAGCAAAAACTAAGTCAAACATTCCTTCTTCCTTGCCATGGCTAGCTAGGCGTGGCATAGACTGTTTTTGGTAGTTTTATTTTGTAGATTAAATCGCATACATTGGCATATTGAAAGCCAAGTTCAATTCAAACTCTATTCCTAGCCTTTCACCCAGGTCGTGGGCCTCCAAGAAAATAGGAACATATGCTAAAAACGTCCCTTATCGCCACTTTCACATGGTTGCAAGAAGCTATTTAAAAGTGCATAAACTCGGCCACTTATGTGGTAGCAATGACAAGTAAATGAATGCATAGTGTGGCGCTAAAAGTGGGCGACCATTTTTACCATATATAACTACCACTTACCTTATATTTTTGGAATATATGCATGTTGTAAGTTGGAATTGTAAGGATATCCATGGAGAAGAGGACCTGGATTGGGGCCCATAGCGGAAGGAAAGGATATTATCATTCTTACAGAAACACATGAACATGATGGCTGCAAAGTACCAGATTTCGAAGGGTATAAAAAAGTGTCAGTTTGGAATGAAGGTAACGAAACAGGCAAAGGCAATGGAGGGGTTACAGTGCTAATAGATGAAAAGTGGCAGGGAATTGTTAAATTGGCAAAAGAAGACACAAATAAACAGTACATATGGCTGCAAATAACAGAAAATGGAGTAACTTTTAGTCTAGCCGCTTGCTACTTTGCTCCAAAAAATTCAAAGTTTTATAAGAAACGAAATTTAGACAACGAAGACCCGTATGCATCACTAAAAAAAGATATCTCTATTTTTAGCACACTTGGAGATGTGGTTTTAATGGGTGACTTTAATGCAAGGACAACTAATAACCAATCTCTTCAATTGAGCAATGAAACCAAAGGGGAGAACAATCCTTTGTGGTTAGAGGAAGGAGGTGGTCTCCATTGGGAAAGATCATCTCAGGATGGTAATGGCACTATCAACGCATTTGGGACAGAATTATTGGGGCTTTGTAGTCTATTTGGCATGGTTATATGCAATGGTATGAAGGATTGGCCGAGGTCTGGAGGTATTACTTGCAAAACATATAATGGTCAGAGTGTGGTGGACTACGTGGTTTGCTCCCAGAGTTTTAGTTCTAGACTGTTGGAATTTGATATTGAAGACTGCCCTATCGGGATGAAATCTGATCACTTACCTCTTCGGGTCAAACTACGCATTTCACCAATCAGCCAACACAACAAACAGGTTATGCACACACAAAAAAAGGCCCTTCCTAAGGGGAAAATCCTCATAAATCAGGAAAATAGAGAATTATTCAATGCTGCTCTTAAGCAACATTTCCATGATCTGGAAAATAATGTGGAGTCTAAAGCAGCAAAAAAGGTTGATGTCCTTCACAATAATTTGCTGATCCCGATAATACACAAGGCATTAAATGCGTGCAAAAGGTCTCATCCCAAGATGGGGACAGCAAACACTTTTCCGGCAAATCCGTGGTATGATGAAGAATGTAAGGCAGCCAAGAGATCGCTAATGAAGAGAGGTAGGGGCAAAGAGCTTAAGAAAAAATATGAAAAGTTAGTGCAGTCCAAAAAAATAGAGTATGTAAACGAAAGAAGGAAGGAACTAATCACTCTTGGGAAACATAATCCTAAAGGCTTTTGGAGGGAATTGCAACAAAAGAAAAAGGTGGTGGAAAACAATATTACAGATGCCCAATGGTTAGAATATGCTAGACTTCTTTACGAGCGGGCCCACGAGAAAGACTACCCTCCTGTCATTAACACACCAGCAGAATTATTCAATGTGGATGATATTAAACAAGGAATAAAGAACTTAGCAAGTGGCAAAGCACAAGACATAGATGGGCTACAGTCTGAATTTTTAAAATGGGGGACTGAAATTCTTGCCCCTCACATAAAAAGAATTTTCAACAATGTCAATCGGGAAGGTTTTCCTATGGAGTGGACTACCAGTGTGGTCATCCCTTTATTTAAAAGTGGTGATATCAATAACCCATCTAACTATCGCACAATTATGGTCAACTCTATCTTTGGCAAGCTATTTGGGAGCATGATTGAACGTAGGATCAGCAAATGGGCAGAAAATGAGGGCAAAAGAGCAAAGGGACAGGCAGGTTTCAGATCCAAGCACTCTACCATCGATCACTGCATCACCCTTAGACACTTGATTGAGAAAATTTGGGATAACCAGGGTGAGGAAGCTTATTGTTGCTTTGTAGACTTTAAGAAAGCTTTCGACACAGTGCCTAGAGACAAATTATGGTCTCGGATGGAAGAATTAGGCATTCCAAATGCATATAGAGCAGCTGTTCATAGGCTGTATGAGAAGGTCAGTGCTAAAATCAGAACAAGTGAAGGTATGTCAGAATGTTTTGACAGTGACATTGGAGTTAAACAGGGCTGCCCTCTATCCCCTACGCTTTTTGGGCTATACATTGATAAGTTGGAAGCGTGGTTAAGCAAGGAAGGCGGGGATGGTATCCATTTGGCAGGTTATGTAGTAAAATTACTTCTATATGCTGACGATCTTATCCTAATCTCAAAAACAGCTCATGGGTTAAGAGAACATCTAAAAGCCCTAGAACACTTTTGTCAGGAAGTTGGGATGCAAGTGAACACATCCAAGACCAAAATCATGATTTATTCATTGAATAGAAAAATTAAACAGCATACCTTTCTTTTTGAAGGCAGCCCACTTGATATAGTGAAAGAATACAAATATCTTGGGATTGACTTCCATTATAAGCTCAGTTGGGAAACCTGTAGAACGAAAAGGATACAGGGAGGTTGGAAAGCCTATTATTTGCTCCAAAATAGGTGTAGAAAAGCTGAACTTTGGGATTGGAAAACCAAGAAAACCCTTTTTGGTTTACTTGTCACGCCGGTTGTGCTTTATGGGTGCGAAGTGTGGGGAAGCAACACATCAAAGTGCAGTTGGAGACAGATAGAAAGAATCCAGAAACACCTAATAACAAATAATCTCAAAGTTAAAGCTACTGTTCCTTATGAAATCCTGCTAGCTGAGGCGGGAGCTTTTCCTTTGGAAGCTTCAGCGATAACCCGGTTGTTAAGTTATCTAAAAAAGGTTGAAAACATGGATAACCACCGGTGGCCCAAAACGGTTATGGAGGAGATTCTAGTCCGAAGAAAGAAAACATGGATGAAACAGAACATCAAGTGGCTGAACAAGTGGAACATCAAATTACATGAGTGTCCTGACACCAACAGTGAAATAAAAATCTATGTGAAGGAAAAATTCAGGACTGCCATGTGGTCAAATCAGATCGGACGAAAAAAAGCATATTACATCAAAGAGTTTAACCCAGCTAAGGAACATGGTGAAAAACCATATTTAGGTGCAACTATTAAAGGGAAAGCGAGGCTATTAATTGCTCAATTGAGAACGGGGTCCCACCATCTTAGATGTGAGACTGGTAGGTGGAAGACTCCTAAGGAAACTTGGGAAGAAAGAACGTGCTTATTTTGTAATAAGGGAGTGGTGGAAACGGAGTGGCACTTCGTCATGGAATGCACAGCGTACGAAAATATCCGTAATCAGTACTCAAGTATTTCAGATGTGGGCAATATGCAGCAGTTATTTGAGGAGGATAAGATAAATCAGACGGCTAGCCTCCGAGTCAAAATTAATAGCAGGAGATCTGATCTGGAGAAGAGTCTGGAGACAAACTAAGTTGTTGAGTGTCTCGGTCCCATAGGCTGTTTAGTCTCGTGGACGTCATTAAAATCTTTCATTCATTCATTCATTCCATTCACGTGGAAATATAGCCACTTAATATGGCTACTAAAATAGCTTTCTAACTACCCAATCGTGGGCTCCAAAATAATAGAAACTCGTGCTTAAAAGTATCCCCATCGCCACATTTATGGTGGTTGCTAAAAATGAGTTTGATACGTGCTATGATCAACCCCTATGTGGCTTATATAGTAATCTATTTACTGCACAATAACCACTACTATAATTTTCCAAAAATACTCATAAGTATATTTTGAGTAATAAAACTACCAGTTAATATGGCTATTTGATTTTGTATTAAATTTATATATATATATATATATATATATATATATATATATATATATATATATATCCCATTATCTATCTATCTCAATATATACATATACGTGTATACATATGAATATACGTAAACATTAATTGTTTAAGTATATTCATTCATACATACATATATATGAATTAATTAATTATATATTTATATATATATATATATATATACATTATTTTCATTATTTTTATTATTCAAAAGATATTTGAAAATGACATAATTTTAACAATCAAAGAGGATCACTTACGCTAGGGAATTGTTTTCCTTAATGATGTTTAACCTATCAACTTAGGTTTAAGTCTTTACCAATTCAATACTCAGGTTGACTCGACAAGGTTCCTCTAACCTATGCACGTGAGTGTGTGTGTCTACTCAAATAGGAATACGAGTGGTTCCAATACCAACCTCCTCTCACAAGTGATAGTCTCCCTCCCCCATTGGAGGGTTCGAACTTTTCCTGCATCTAACTTAGAGCAACATGTTTGTACTTAGTTAATAACATATAATTCACATTCATAATATAACATAAACATCATTAAAGATTTTAAAAATTAATTTCATCATAACGCATATTCATACATGTCATTCATCCATTGAACATCAAGACATAATAGTGCATTAAAATTATATTTACTCATAAAGGTAAAAGTAATTTGGTAAATAAATAAGGGCATGTAACAGTCCTGCTAACTTCTGCAATCAATTCACAAGTACTCAATTTCTTGATTTCACAACCCTTAGCACTAAAAGAGAGCTTGCAACCTTTATCACACATCTGATTTATGTTTAAAATATTATGCTTTAGTCTTTCAACATACAAAACATCATATTTTTTGTCCTACGACCATCAAGACTTAAAGTTCCCTTACCAGTAATTTTGGTGATTGAATTATTTCCTAGTAGATCCTCCATCAAATTTCTTGAACTGCATGAACTTACTTTTGTCTCCAGTCATGTGACTTGAACATTCGTTGTCTATGATCCATAGATTCTTCACCTTTTGAGCATATAGTGCAGTATGAGAAATCATGGATTTCTCTTTTTTCTTTTCTCCTGGTTTCTTCTTCAGACTTTATTAGATTTGGAATTATGACTTTCTGATCCACTCCTTCCTATTTCTAGTAGGGGAGAACTCACAAAATTGCTTCTACGATTTCTAGCAATGTGTCCAAAATTGTTGCACTTGTGATAGATGATGCTGAAATTATACAGAGGTACAAATGATTTTTTTTACTAACAAAGTTATTTCTTCTTACTGGAGCTCTTCTACAATCCACCGCCTTATGACCAAAATGATTACAATTAAAGAAATAACCACAAAAAGAATGATTGAACCTCTTCTTCTTTTTTTGTCCTCTTGAGGTTTGTCTTCTAGATCTTCTTCTCTTTCTTTCTACGTGGATGAAACCATCATTTGGCAATTTGCTATCATTTGTTGCAGTAATTTGTTCAAACTTCTCACTTCTGGAACTAGCTTCTTTCGGATTCTTAGCAAGCTTCATAAGTTGTTTTGTCACTTTGTTCTTCTTATCATCAAAACCAATCCCGATTTTGACATACGAAGATCTCTGACATCCCAATATTTGATTTAGGGTCTCAATACTCTTTCCAAAATTTGGTTGCAGCTGATGATTCACCTTTTCAAGCCTTTTTTCTTATTGACACAACTTTTGCTTCAAGCTTCTCACAGTCCTTGTCCCTTGACAACAATCTTTAAGTCATAACTTCTTTAATCATTTTTTCTTCTTATGTCTAAGCCTTTAGATCAAAAATCATCTTCTTTGCTTTCTCTAGATCCATAGATATCTTTTCTTTAGTCTTCACTTCTTTCACAATTCTCTTCTTTGATCTCTTAATCTCTTTACCAACACAGAGCAATTCTTCCAAAAGATCTACTTCATCTTCATTATTTCTGAAATCAATTCTTGCATCTTTTGTAGTTTCTATATCCATGAACACATTCTTTTCTCTTTCATCTTTGGATATGTCTTATTCTTCTTCATCAGTAGAATAGTCTCTCATTCATGAAGAAACTCTTTTGATTTCTTTCGAATTTGCTTCTCTTTACTGAATGCTTTTTTCCATACTTTTTTTCGGCATTGTTAGAATCATTGTGAGGGAACTTAGGCATAAAATGTCCTACTTCACCAAAATTAAAGCATTTGAAAGGTAACTTACATTTATACTTATGGAACCTCTTTGTAGTTTTCTAAAAAAAATTGCTTTCTCTAGATCTGATCCAACATCAAAATCTAAATTTTCTTGCTTCTTGGATACTATAAGTGATGCCTCTTTCCTTATAGAATTGTCACTTTCAAAACTCATTTCAAAAGCAATCAAGATTCCATGTAATTCAATCATCTTCAAAATATTCAAATCTTTAGCTTCTTCAATAGCAGAGACTTTAGAATCAAACCTTCTAGGAAGAGATCTAAGCACCTTTCTCACAACCATGTTTTCTTTCAATTCCTCTCCAAGACCTTTGATAGAGTTGACAACTTCATCAACTTAGAGCAAAAATGTGGCAATATTTTCATCTTCAATTTCAAACTTTCAAACTGAGATCTATGAGTTTGAATCTCTTCTTCCTTGACTTTGTCATCACCTTCATATATGAAATTCAATTTTTCCCACACTTCCTTCGTTGTTTTGCATTGCATCACTTTCACAAATTCAAAATTAGTCAAACCACATAAAATAGCATTCCTTGCCTTAGCATTAGTTTCACCAGCCTTCTTTCTGGCTTGATCCCTAGGAGGGTTTTCAGGAATCTCATATCCCTCTATAACTGACACCCAGATATCAAGTCCTAGAGCCATCAAGCAAGACTCCATCCTAACTTTCCAGAATGCATAATTGGATCCATCAAAGGGTGGTGCTTTATTTGTAGACAATCCTTCTTGAGCAATTGAGTGTGCCACCCTGGAACTACCTTAAGCTTTTAGGATTCTTCAAAGGAACTTGGCTCTAATACCAATTGAAGGGAACACAATCTACTAATAGGGGGTGAGTTAGTAGATCTAATCAATTTAAAACTCTTAACTTCATCACACATGAATAAACATGAAACATGAATCTTCACTACTACTAAGAAACATCAAGAGCACATATTCACATAGTCGAACACCAAATATACGTGGAAACCCAAGATGGAAAAAACCATGGTCAGAATAGCTGCTTGGATCTACTATGCAAATCCAACCTCACAAAGCATAAAGATACAAGTGAATTTTTACAATATGAAGTAGGAACCAACCTACTAGAGACACCAATCCCCAATTAAATTTTTAGGCACCAATCTACCAAAGATACCAATCCCCAATGACAAAACAATACAAGTAGTAGAACACCAGTCTTATAGGATCACATAGATAAAGCTTGCAGATCTTCAATTGCAGCCAAATACATTTCATACACTTTTGAACTAACTATAGACACTCTTCAACACTCCTTATGATTTTTTGATGATAGCGCACACACTAGAATACAACCCTTTTTATTCACCACCTTCTCTTCAATTTTCACTTACAACAAAAATTATACCACGCCATGCATCTATGGAACTGAGGAATATATACATGGCATTGCATTAACACTCTTCCATGTTGGCCAGGGATCCGCAAATAACCAAGATAGAATAAGGTGGACCTTAATTCAATTTTCATGAAACATGTAATAGGTAGGTCCTAATTCAAATTTGTTGCTTCCAAAATAAAATGATGTCATGGGTATCCATAGGAACCTAAACTAGGTCATATCTTAACACCACACGCTAGTGTTGAATACCACACACTACTAGTCATTACTGCATTGTTCTGAAACACAACTTGATTGATAGACAACCACAGAGAACCTTTTGTCACTCCAAAAATTTTGCATGTTTAGCGTATCTCCTAGAAACTCAGGAATATGATAGAATAAGTGTAGACATACTCTCCTTTCAAACCGTAGAGGAAACAATGCCTCTGGGAGGGAGACCTGAGAAACACTGAACCTACACCCTACTGAAACATTCTGATATAGACTTTTGGATCACCTCTACCATAGTAAATAGATGCATGCATGATATTACAAGCATACAACAATCACACATACTTCTGGAACACAGACACTACTCAATATAGCTAGTAATGTATGTTTCTTGATTTAGTGATATGATTGATATGATAGTATAATTACATAGAAAGGTATGCTAGCACAACTCTAGAAAAGATAGTGTCACCTCTAATCATGTATTCTTTGACACACCTTTGACATCAATTCTCTTACTGCATCAATGAAAACCTTTGACATCAATTACAACCTTTTTTCAACACATCCTATATAAAATCAACTCTTATTATCTAGGTATTAGAATAAATAACATATTTGAAAACATAAAAATAAAATCCTACACTTCATATTTTTACACCATGTTAATGTTTTGCATGTAAATGCTTCAAATTTTTACTCCGACAATGACTAGCTTTAATTTTTTGGAAAAAATACTTCCACTTTTTGGCTAAAAAGTGGAAACATGTTCTTTCACTCATGCAACTATTAGATTTGGATACAACAAATCTCTTTCTTATGGGTTCTAATGACTAATGCATAGACTCTGAATTTCTCTTTTTTGTATGAATTGAAGAACTATTGAATTGTAAGTGCATGTTTCAAGCTGAAAGAAACTACCAACTTGAACCCCTTCATGACCATCACAGCTCCTCAAACTATCTTACAACATTAATTTCCAAAGACCATGTGCACGTACATCAATTATTTTACTTACAAATAATATGTTTTGTAGCAAACTAGGGGTATGTAGGGATCTAGTAATCCCTTTGATCCTCCCATTAAAGAATTAGATTTTGAATCTACAACAAAAAATAATGTTGACATATGAATTGTCATTGAGGTAAACCTTCCCAATAGCATACTTTTGAACTCTAAAAACCACTCTCAATGGGGAGTTTTTTGGAAAGAAGATTCAAATTCAATCATGCATGTAACCTCACTTGTATACATTTCCAAGGCCATTACAAAGGAATCTCCTATATCCTCTTGAGAAGATTTATCAAAATCATCATCAAATTCAGCCTCTTTTCTTATATTCCTTGTCCTTTCAATCTCTTATGAAGTGGCCCATCTTGTTGTAGTTCCAATATTTTAGCTTCAACTTTTTAGGAGACTTAGATCTCCCATGAATTTGAGTATACTCTTGTGTTTCTTTTTATCCTTTTTTCTTTCCTTTCTCTTTAGACTATCCACAAAAGGCTAAGACTTCCTTGGTAGATTTGGTATCCTTCTGCCTCATCTTCTCCAGGATAAGATTAGATATGATGTCAGCAAGAATAAATTAGGTATTCAAAATCTTCCTTAAGCAACATAGCATAGTAAGAGAAGTGACAATTACTCATACTCCAAAATAAAATAGAGTAGTTGATAGAAAGTAGTGTGTGCTCACAAAGATGGCAATGTGTATGTTTCAAGTTCAAAATTTACCTGAATTATTGGGTAGAAGTAGTGAACTATACTTGTTATATTGGTAATAGTGTGCCAACAAAGGCTATGAAGGAGATGACTCCTTAAAGAAAAGGAGTGGAAGGAAGCCTTACTTGTCTCACCTTTAAGTCTTTGGGTCTACTACTTATTCACAATATATTTATTTTGTGGATGAAACTACTATTTCTTATCCTCTAGTGGATAAGGCCCCTACATCCCTATTGGTGGATCATGTTGTGATGGACACTCCCACCATGGTGGCTTCCCCTAGGGATGAATAGATTTAGCTATTTTTTGACCCTTGAAATAAATTATTTGGAACCAATGTGGGCTTCTCTCACATCATCTAGCCGCTTTACCCAAGGAATGGACAAGGGGGCACTCTTGTAACTAAATAGTAGGTGGATTTTTTGTTGCACTTGGCTTCCCCAAATAGAACTTCTTCCTCGTCCCATGAGATTACCTAGGGTTAGGTGGTGGTGGAGGATTTCCTCATATCTCCATGATCAATTGAGTTTAAAAATGGTGTATCTTGGATGATAATTCAAAGAAGGAAGAGAGGTATTCCTAAATCTATTTCTAAATCACATGCCCTAGTTAAGGGTATGAGGATTGCAAGGAATATGTCAAGCATTGTATAATTTTGGTTGCATGTTGTTATTGGGCTACAAGTTTTTGGTGGTCTATGTTGTGATGTGTATTAGTTATTTTTTTATCAACACTTTGTTGTTTTTGGATTTAAGCCCCATTAAATTGTTATGTGGAAGCTTGGATATATTTTCATGGTTTTTCGTACTTTGTGCTAGTGCACGTATGTTGC
>VDFB02281492.1:553816517-553888304 GCA_007258455.2 Sequoia sempervirens
TTTTATTTCCTTTTATCAATAGCCTCCTTCAACTATTCTATATCATATCTAGTGAAATTTTGATCTTGGAAGAAATATTCAACCTTCTTTCTTTGTTTAGGTGCTACAGCTTTCGAATGAATTTCAAAAAATTTCTCCTCATATGTACCAAGCCTAGGTAGAGAGGGGTGTTTAGGACTAGCCAATAGAATCTCAATGTATCTCTCTGCCATTTTCTCTTCAATCGCATATCCAAGGGGTTCAATCCATCGAATTCTTGGTTCTACGGCCTCAATGATTCATTCATCTATAGAAACAAGAAACTCTATCTCTTTCTCATACTTATTCACCAAACTCCTTGGAATCATGTCTCTTTCATGCATTTCATTCTGAAAGACTGCAAAGAAGGTAGTTAAGGAATTTCTCTATGCCCTAAAGTCTCCTAGACTGCGTAGATGATCACAAATCTGATGGGAAACCGGCCTAGTGCTATCCCATAGTATGCTCTTTCTTCCAGGTAACTCCCTTAGAAAATAGAATAACAAACAAACAACTAGAGTGCCAAATTTAAAGACATGTTTCTTCACCTTTGTCATACTCAGGTTTTCCATAATTTGCAACCTCGACAACTCATAGAGATCAAAATCCTTTCCACTCACCACCATTTCATAAGTAGTATGAATTGTTGTGGTTGATACTGTTTTCTTTGTTCGTGAAATAGACTTTTTGTCCAATCATAATGGCAGCATACTTGACGGTAGGGTTTGCGATAAACTTCGTGGTTAAGGCTCTCCCACCAAACTTTTCTCCAATTAACTATGTGACCTCATCATTTATTGTCTCATCATTTGCATATCATTTTATATGTATATATTCTTCACCACTTTTCCAACATAAATATATACACAACCATAACTTCCTTTATCAATTAGGTTGGCCTAATTGAGGGAACACCAAAAATTCAAAGAGTGATGTCAGCTTAATACAAAATTCCTTTTTGGCACACAGAACAAAACGTGTTATCCAAACATTAGGTCAGCCTAGACCTAAAGGGAAACACACACAAAAGATAAACCTTGTCAGCCAAAAGAATACTGAACCTCTGTAACTTGGATAGCTCAACTAGATCACACAAACATGTTGAGAACTTTTTTTTACCTGTAACTGACATTCTTGAGTAACATATCAAAGACTCGTAGAATTCCCTTTTACTGAGAAGATTTCCAGACCAGAACACCAGATTAGCATGGACGCATAGTTTACTTAGTCAGTTAACAACCAATGTTGGCATCAATGACAAAAAAATCGAAGGGAACCTTCTTCATTCTTCCAACACAATCCTAGTTCTATATAAGGGTTCAACTACCAAAGTAGATTCATCATCTTTACTTAGCTTACATCCGGTAACCATAGGTGTACCCATCAATTTGAAATCCTCCATTCTGAACTTACTTAGCATCTCCTTTATATACTTGTTTTAAGAAATGAATATGCCTTTTTCTGATTGTGCAATATGCAACCCAAGAAAGAAAGACAATTCATCAAGCACTGACATTTCAAACTCACTCTGCATAGAATTCTAAAACACCTTGCACATGTCATTGTTGCTTCGACCAAATATAATATCATCTACATATATCACAACAATCAACAATTGATCACCTTCTATTTTTATGTATAGATTACAATCTGCACTTCCTCTTCAAAACCCTTGTTGCAAGTACTTATCCAACTTGGAATACCAATCTCTAAGAGCTTGTTTGAGCCCATAAAGATCCTTCTTCAATCTACATACATAATCTAGATTGTCTAGACATTGAAACCTGTTTGTTTTTTCAATGTAGACCTCTTCTTCTAACTGACCATTCAGAGATTTTGACTTCACATACATCTAATATATATTGAAATTCGTAAATGTTGAAAGAGCTAAAAACATTCTAATAGCTTCTAGTCTTGCTACCAGATCAAATGTCTCTTCAAATTCTATGCCTTCAACCTAAGTATATCCTTTACACACAAGTCTATCCTTGTTCTGGATCACTTCACCGTATCCATTTAGCTTGTTTCTAAAAACCCACTTGGTACCAATGACAATCTTTCCTTTAGGTATTTGGACTAGTTCCCAAGTTTCATTCTTCTTGATTTGGTTTAGTTCTTCCTTCATGGCTCTATCCAATCTTTCTCATTGCTTGCTTCTTTATAGGCCTTAGGCTCTATCTTTGATAGCAATGCAAAATGTACTTGTTCATTTTCCTTCTCAATTCTCTTCTGATTCTAAACCCCATTGTCCTTATCTCTTTTAATATAATCTTCAAAGTGATTCTTCTAAACATACCTTTCCAAAGTCTTTTTATTAGACTTCTCAAAGTTAACTTCTACGTCAACATTACTACGGATTAGTTCTTCATCATCTTCTGCTTCTAAAACACTAGTAGACTGTATTGTTTCAGGAATTCTTACATTTTCACTTTCCACAATCCTCTTCAGCCTTTTTTTGTAGCATTTTTATGCTTTGTTAGTCATAGAGTAACCAAGAAAAATACCTTCATCAGATTTGGAATCAAACTTACCCAAATGTTCTTCATCCCTTTTGATGTAGCACTTGCTTCCAAATATCCTAAGGTGTCTAACTGAAGTTGGTCATCCTCTCCACAACTCATAAGGTGTTTTTCATCCTTCAGTCTAATTTGGGCTCTATTCAAAATGCATACTGCAGTCTAAACTACTTCTCTCCAATATATATTCTTTAGATTTGCTTCACTCAACATTGTTCTTACCATCTCTTGTATAGTCTAGTTCTTCCTTTTTGCAACTACATTTTTCTGTGGAGTCCTAGGAGCAAAAAATTACCTCCCATTCCCATTCTCTTCATGGAATTCACCATACTAGTCATACGTGAATTCTCCACTTCTATCTGATCTCAAAATTTTGATTTTTTTTAATCTCATTCTCAACTAGTGCCTTGAAAGCTTTAAACTTTTCAAATGCTTCTAAATTTTCTTTTAGAAAAGTAATCCAATTCATTCAAGTATAATCATCAATAAGCATCATGAAATACATGTCTCCTTGTAAACTCTTTATCCTCATAGGTCCACACAAATCTGTATGGATCAAATCCAATGGCTTTGTTATAGAATACTCTTTAGTAGGAAATCTTCTCTTTGTTTGTTTCCCTTCATGACATGGTTTACAGTTGGTAGATTTGGGCTTCTTAATCATTGGAATATTCTGGACCATTCCTCTTGAGCTAATCTTCACAATGTCATCAAAATTGATGTGTCCCAACCTTATGTGCCAAATTCAACTTTCTTCTCTTTGTATAGCAAAATAGTTTTGTTCATTTAGCTCATTGAGATGATCTATGTCACGATCACTCCTTATAACATACCCAATGTTTACTCTATAGTTTGCACCTAAGATTTAACTTATGAAGTGAATAATTCAAACTTTCCAAAATAGTATAATAAAAAAATTATTTTCCTTTAATATCTTTTTGCATGCTTCATAAATAATTTCACATAACATTGCATAATTGAAATATTATAACATAAAATTCATATAATTGAAACTCATCTTTTCAAATACAAATTACAATAGATCTCATGATCATATAAACATTTCATAATTTAGAAAGATTCCAAGGTCAAAGTATCCTTATCTAGATTATGCTTCTTCTGATTTAGAAGCCTCAGTGTGTCGTCTACAAGAGGGAGAGCATCACCCAAGTGCTTTACCTCCAACCACAAACCTGCGGTCCCCCATACACCTTCCAACTATAAATGGCCCTACCCTTCAACAAAGAGTTTAGTATTGGAACCCTTAGTATTTCCATCTGAGTATCTAGTGTTGTGTCCTACATAACATGTTTGATCATACAACTATGGATACCTTCCAACTATGCATGACGCTACTAACAAGTTATGCAACCCTAAAGCATAATGAATTGACAAGTGCAAGCAACAACTTTTACAATTACTTTGGCCAAATTTTTGATATATATAATCAATTCCACTTTCTAAGGAAGTGGTATTGTAAGTTCACCCAACTCTGACTCAACTTGGAAATCCTATTGACTTGTGGTTAACTCTTTTTTTGGTTTGACCCAAAGGTTAAATATCTTTTATATAAATTATTTCAAAAGTGATGACTCACCAGTGTTGATTATTCAACTAAATAGGTTTAACACATATAACTCGAATACCCTATTACATACTTGTAACAATCTAGGTCTAGAAAACTACCTCTTATTCAAATTCTTACTAAGTCAGTAACCAACTTGACTAATTATATTCTTCTGACTAGAATACCCAAGTTACACTTTTGCAACATTTAGGGTCTAGGCAATTGCCTCTTAGTTGAGTCCTTAGTTTTGACCTTGAGAGTAACTACTTTCCTATTTTATGCACAATTGGTTAATACTAATGAGACAATGTCATCGACTAAACACACCTGGTCCTAACCTAACAGTACTGACAATATTTTGATATGTATAATACTCTGATATTAAATTTGAATTGAATAATACTTCTTCGTGTTGCAAGTATGAGCAAGTTTGGTTGTATTGTCATTGATGTTTTCATTGATGTCAACACAGTACAGGATGTTGCAGGTTGTGCATGTATAGTTGAGATTTTGGAGAGATGTTGTGAGCACACGGAGCTATCTTTATGATGTTGTACATGTGTTGATATGACGGGTTACCAAGTGCTTTTGAGAAAAATAATAAATAGAGAAGTCAAAATTGTGTGTATGTTCATTATGTGCTTCGTATTTCTTTTGTGTTGATCCTATACTTGTGCAGATCTAAGTTGTTTTTTGTGAATTTTTTGGTGATAACTCCTAGTTTGTAGCTTCTTGTTTGATCGAGAATGAAAGATGTGTTCACCAGTATGTGAACTAGTTTTACAGAGTTGTTTTTCTGTGGATTGGGAGAAATTTTTCTGCTCCACAGTCCTTTGCTGGTTTGTTTTAGGTCTTTTGGATCTGGAATATGTCTTGTAATTGTGTTCTATGTGTTTTTGCAAAGATGTTTGTGGTCTAGTGCTCCAAAAGTTGATTTTCAGTATTGTTGTGTGTGTTTGTTCAGTATAGATGGACTGGTGAGAAGTATTCTAAGTTTGAAAGTTGTTGCAACTGATGTGGATGTATCTAAAGGTATCTGAGATGTGCTACGGTGATTGGTGAAGTGTGTTGTCTCGTTCACATGTTATCTCCCTATTGAGAAGTGTTTACTTCAAAGTTCATTTGTGTTTTCATTAGGTTTGGCCAACCTAGTGTTTACACTTCATACAAAGGATTAAGAATTAATTAAGGAAGCATGTGATTGATTCGAGATGATGTTTTGGGTCTTGGTTAAGTGTTGGTTTGGTCTTCTCTCATTGCTTTCTACCGCGGGAATGTTGATTTGCTAACCTAATTTGAATTTATGAAATGAAGAATGTGTAGTCGGCCTTGGAGAAAGCTTCTAAGGTTGAAGAGGGTATAAATACAAGTCAATATGGTGTGAATGAATGAATCAAGCCACAAGTGTAAGAAGCAAAGTTGTGTGAAAGTGAATTAAGGCAGTAGTGATTTAATGTGTTAGATTCCTAAAAGCAATGAGCTGACAATGTCTAGAATTCCGATCTAGGTTGTGGGTGTGTGTAATTTGCTATGGTGGATCTTTCTATAATATTTTGTATCTATAAGCAATGAGCCTCCCTATTGTGCAGTGAGTCCTTTATGTAGGCAGTGAGCCTTTGTTTCCAAACAATGAGTCCTTTTGGGCAGTGAGCCTCTTTGTATTTGGTTGTGCAATTACTTTATATTGTGAGATAATCCTCACCATGGTTTTTCCCTCATTGGTTTTTCCACGTAAATCTAGTGTTTTTTGTGTTGATATTGCTTTTTGTTATCAGCATTTCATGTTCATACTTAATAACAGAATTAAGTGGATAAGAAATTGATAAGTGTTTGAAGATTTTAGTTTGTGTTTGGTGAAAACTGATTCACCCCCCGCTCTTAGTTGTCTTGCACCTTTCAACAATTGGTATCAGAGCTTTGGTTCCTTGATGAAGAGCTTAACCACCTGGGGTAGATCTGATGGCACACAAATTGGTGATCCCTATGTTTGATGGATCTGACTACAGTGATTGGAAAATGTAGATGAGAGGTTACATAATCTCTCTTGGCTACAAGACCTGGAAAGTTGTTGAGATGAAGTATGTTGCTCTAGCAAGTGGTCCTACTACTGCAAATGAGGTTTCCACTTATGAGGAGAATGAGAAAGTGAGGTATGTGATTTATAATGCTTTATCTAAGACTGAGAAAACTAAAGTAATTTCTTTGGGCACTGCTTATGAAGTCTAGAAGAAGTTGGAAGATATTTATGAAGGAAATGATAGAGTGAAATTGACAAAGAAGAAAGAAGCTGACAGGAAAGCATAGATATGAAAATTTGAAAATGGAAGAAGGTGAAGATATTGCAAGCTATTTACAGAGGGTTGATCTTGCAGCAAATGAAGTTAGGAATCAAGGGGGTACTCTAGTAGATGAGGATATAACAGAGAAGATTCTAATGACCTTACTAGAGAGTTATAGTGATAAGGTCTTAGTTATTGAGGAAGTGTATGATCCTAAGAATTTTACTAAAGAACAGCTATTTGGCACCTTGACTACATTTGAGATGAGGAAGTTTGGAAAGAAAGAGGAGAAGACAAAGTTGGAATTTAAAGCAACAAAGACTAAAGATGATCTAGATAGTGATGGTTCAAATGAGTTGGAAGCAAACTTTACGAGGAAGTTGAAGAAAGGTACCAGTAAGTACAAAGGTATGTTTCCCTTTAAATGTTTCAGTTGTGGAAATATTGGCCATTATGCTTCAATATTTCCAAATAGAGCTATATATAAGAAGAACAGAGATAATAAAGACAGAAAGGATAATAAGTACAAGAAGTTGTATTATGTCATAAAAGATGCTGGAATTTTCAATGATTAATCATACTTTGAGGATAATGATGATGAATGCTTATTTTTAGCTTTAGAGAATAAATCTATGTCTTCTAACTCTGGAAGATGTGCAAGGGAAAGTGGCTCTGAGAGTAAGAAGGATGAGAAGGAAGGTACTCTGGTTACTGCATTTCATGCTAGACAAGATGAAGACTATTGGGTGATTGACGGTGGTTGCTCTAATCACATGACCAGAGATAAAAATAAGTTCACTAAGCTTGAAAAATATGATGGTGGTTTGGTTATGTTTGAAGATGATTCTGGAGAAAATATTGTTGGGAAAGGAACAATTAGTTTTGATGGAAATCACAACACTAATGATGTCTATTATGTTAAAGGCTTAAGGCATAATATTTTGAGTGTTGGAAAAATGTGTAGAAAAGGTTTCAAGCTTGTTTTTCAAGACAACACATGTGAGATTAGAAAAGGTTCTAGAATTGTGGTTGCAGCAGGAAGAAGAACACATGGAAATATTTATTAACTTAAGGGTGTTGATGGCCAGTGCCTGGTATCTCAAGTTAATGAAAGTTGGCTATAGCACCGAAGGATGGGACATGTAAATTTTGATAATCTAGTCAAGATCAGTTTAAGAGAGGTTGTCCAATATCTGTTGAAAATCACAAAGCCTAATATTGTGTGGAGGAGTTGTCGATTGGGAAAGCAAACTAGAAGCAGTTTTAAAGGAAATGATCGGTTAACTATCGGAATGCTAGAATTGGCTCATACTAGCTTTTGTGGCCCTATAAGAATAGGAAATCTAAATAGTGACAGGTATTTCATGCTCCTTGTTGATGATTACTCAAGAATTACATGGGTTACATTTCTTAGAGAGAAGACTCAGGCTCTAGATAGATTTAAAGTGTTCAAGGAAAGGGTAGAGAATGAAGTAAACCTGAGAATCAAATGTTTAAGCTCTGATAGAGGTGGAGAATTCACTTCTAATGAGTTTAATACATTTTGTGAATATCATGGCATAAAGAGACATTTTTCTGCTCCTAGAACTCTGCAACAAAATGGAGTTGTAGAAAGAAAGAACCAAACTATTAAGGAGGCTGCTAGAACTATGATGAAAGAAGAAAATGTACCTGATGTAAACTAAAGAGAGGCAATCCACACTGTTCTTTATATTCTTAATAGAGTTCAGATTAGAGGTAACAACACTAATACTCCTTATGAGTTGTGGACTGGTAAGATTCCTACTGTGAAGTAATTTAAGGTGTTTGGAAGCAAGTGTTACATTAAAAGAGATGATGAGAACCTTGAGAATTTTGATGCTAGATGTGATGAAGGCATTTTCCTTGGGTATTCAATGAATAGCAAAGCATACAGATTCTTCAATAAGATATTGAGGAAGATAGTTGAGAGTGAAAATGTGAAGGTTGATGAGGACATGCATAGACCAATTGAGATAGGTGAAATTGAACTAGATGAGCCTATCTACGAACCTGTACCAGAAGAGAATAAAGAGGAGGAAGAAGAATAGAATGAAGAAGAGGAAGAGATTCCAAAACCTACTCCTAAGACTCCTAAGTATGTAAAGAAGAATCATCCTGAAGAACAGATAATTGGAGATAAGATTGAAGGTGTGAATACAAGAAGCAAAGTGGTGGTGGATGAGGTAAATCTATGTTTACTTTCAAAGATAGAACCTAAGTTTGTAAATGAAGCATGTAAAGATGAAAGTTGGGTAAGAGCAATGAAAGAAGAGTTGCAACAAATAGAAAAGAATTACATATGGGAACTGGTTCCTAGACTAGTAAACAAGAATGTAATTGGTTCAAAGTGGGTGTTCAGAAATAAATTGAATGAGAATGGTTAATTTGTGAGGAACAAAGAAAGACTTGTATGCAAAGGATATTCACAAGTTGAGGGCATAGACTTTGAAGAGAAATTTTCCCTGGTGGCATGAATAGAGGAAATTTGGATGTTCTTGGATTTTTTTGCGTATAAAGAATTCAAGGTATATCAGATGGATGTCAAGTCTTCTTTTCTGAATGGAGAATTGGAAGAAGTATACATGGAACAACTGGAGGGATTTCAGCTATCAGATAAACCAGATATCATCTGTAAGTTAAAGAAGGCATTGTATGGATTGAAGCAAGCTCCCAAAGCTTGGTATGCAAAATTGGATAGATACTGACATAACAAAATTTTAACAAAGGCTCTGCAGACAGCAATCTTTATTTCAAGATTGAAGTAAACTGGATGTTGATAATAGTTGTGCATGTGGATGATATCATCTTTGGAGGCAATGAAGGTATGTGTAAGAAGTTTACAGAAGAGATGCAAAAATAATTTTAAATGTCTATGATTGGTGAGTTGAATTTCTTCCTTGGACTACAAGTGAATCAAACTGATAAGGGGATATTCATTTCACAATCTAAGTATGTCAAATATTTTTTGAAGTTTGGAATGGATGACTCATAACCTATCTGTACTCCTATAGTGACTGGGTGTAAGTTGAATAAAGATGATGAATTTGCTAAAGTTGATTAAAGAAAGTACAGATCTATGATTGGTGGACTATTGTATCTTACTGCGACAACACTAGATATCATGCATCCAGTATGTTTGGTTGCTAGATTTCAAGCAAAACCGAAAGAAGCACATGTTACAGCTGTAAAGAGGACATTCAGATATCTTAAGGGAACTCTAGATTATGGCTTTTAGTATCCTAAGGATACTAGTTCCACTTTGAATGCTTACATTGATGCAGATTAGGTTGGTTGTGTAGATGACCGGAAAAGTACAAGTGGTGGTGCTTTCTTTCTTGGTGGAAGACTGGTTTCATGGCTTAGCAAGAAACAGGATTGTGTTTCTTTGTCCACTGCAGAAGCTGAGTATATTGCTACAGCATCTTGTTGCACACAGGTCTTGTGGATGAAGAAAATTTTGGACATAGGAGTGATATTTGATGAGCTTATACCTATCTTTTGTGATTATACAAGTGCTATAAAAATTTCAAAGAATCAAGTAATTCACTCAAGGACAAAACATATATCTATCAGATATCATTTCTTGAGAGAGAAAGTGTTGATGAATGAAGTTAGATTGGATTATGTGCCTACAAAGGATCAGATTGCAGACATATTTACCAAGGATCTTCCGAAGGATACTTTTGAGTATCTTAGGGAGAAGTTGGGGGTCATTGTCCCTCCTTCTTTGAGCTACGTGCACATGGAGGTGCATCAGTCCAATGGATTTGTAGATTCTTCATTTATTTGGACTGATGGATGGGTCTACTCCGCAGGGGGAGTAGAGAGTTTCATTGTTGTAGTATGAATTGTGTTGGTGCACTCCTCAGGGGCAGTGATCATAGTTTTTTTCTTTGCCATTGATGTCAAAGGGGGAGAGAGAGCATGTGAAAAACAGTAAAAGGGGAGAGAAAAAGAAAAAGCTAAAAGGAAAAGAGAATATTGAAAATGTGTCTTTGATGGTTTTTCACATCATGTGTTGCCATCAATGACAAAGGGGGAAATTGTTTCAATTATGAGCAAGTTTGGTTGTGTTGTCATTCATGTTTTCATTGATGTCAACACAATACAGGATGTTATAGGTTGTGCATGTATAGTTGAGATGTTGATGAGATATTTTGAGTAAATGGATCTATCTTTATGATGTTATAGATGTGCTAATATGATGGGTTACCAAGTGCTTTTGAGAAAATTAATAAATACAGAAGTCATAATTATGTGTACGTTCAAAATGTGCTTCAGTATGTGCTCCACATTTGGTGCAGGAGCGTCTTGCTCTTTAATGCCTTCAATAGGAAATTTTTCAAAAATTGAATTTTCCAATGTAAAAGCATGTAAACAAGTCTTGAGAAGTCGTGATAAATATATTTAAAGTCTTTAATAGGTCTTTAGGAGGTCACTTGGGTAAATTTACAAAAATCTTACTAAGTATTGCAAAGTTTTCAATAATTTAAAAAAAACAAATAAAAAGAGCACAAAATCAGGAAGGTCAAGAGTCATGAGGGAAAAAGAATGGTTTGGTTTGTTAGAAGGTGAAAAGGTAGTTTCCTTAACTATATGAAACATCTTTAAAAATCTTGTAGAGGTGAGCCAAGGATCATCTTATGTATTCTTAAATCAAATTTTGATAATAAAGTTCCCTGTTTTTCCAATTTTATGTGTTTTTCCCATTTACCAGTCCTTGTACTGACTGTATAGTAGAATATAAGCTTTATCATTATTATTTTTCTTAGTGTAATTTTTTAGAAGTCAATTAAGGGAGTCTTGAAAGGGTTACATCAGATTTAGAGGCTAAATTTCTATGTTTTGTCAGAAAAAACCTAGTATAAGGGTTTGATAGTCTTATAAGAGTCTAAATTCTCCATCCCACTATTGTAGGTTAAGTAGAATGGTGGAATGGAAATTTTTTACTGTAATTAGAATGTTTTAATGTGGAGTATGTTGACAGGGAACGGGGAAGACAAGAAACTAGTGTTTAGTTGCTTCCCTATAGGGAAAAAAATAGAGTTTTCAATAGAAATGGATGGTTACAAATGTACATATGATGTATTAGCATGTAAGGAGGCTAGAAAATGGTTTATTTTGTGTGAGAAGGCCTATTTAAAGTTGATTTAAGCAGTTTCAAGATAGCATGAGGTTTGTAAAGATTATTTTAAATAAACCCTTGGTTGTTTGGTTCTAAATGATGCTTAATTGAGGGTTTTACATTATGATGTATTATTGAGCTTTTGAATTCCTAAAAGCTGGTGAAATGGGAGTTTTGGAACCTGAAACAATGCTTCCCAAGGCTATTTAGGTGATTGGATATGATTTGAAGGTACTTCCTTTGATAATTTGACCTAATTTTATGCATTTCCAGCGATACAGTTAAGTGTTTTGTTGTTTGTTATAAAACAAGTGCCAATGCTTTTAAAGTATGTTAAATTTGAGAAAAATGGGTTTTTAGATCTATGAATAACTCATGGGGTTTTGATGTGGGCTTGATGGCATACCCGTTTTAGTGGTTTTGCAATGTTATTAGGGTTTGAGTATGACTGCGGGAAAAAAGAGGAAACTAAGTAAACAGTGATAAGGGTGTTTTTTCTTGATTTAAAACTATCTAATTGAAGTTTTCAAAGAAATCTTAATGCTTGGGAAAATCTTTGGTAGCAGTATTTGTTGTTTGAGTGATTTGGCAATGTGATTCTAATGTGCAAGATTGGTGTCTTGACTGCAGAGTTGTGAAATATGTTGGTTTAGAGATTTGTGACTATGTAATGGTTTGTTTCACTCAAAAATATGATGATTGCAGTGCCTTAGAAGTCTAGTAAAACGTAAGCAGCAGGAATGCATGGTTGGTTGTCTTATTGCCTTGGTTGGAAATAGATGCAATAAAGAGTAAATTGAGCATGATGAATGAATGGATTATTTTCATAGGTTCTAATTAGGATTTTTTTTTATTTCAGTCAATTTGATGAAGATGAATCTGTGTTTAAGTGTAATAAAGATGTAGAGCCAAGTTGTGGTGTTTTGTGGCTTTGTAGAATTGAAGAATCAAGGGAAATTGTATGAGATTTTGATGAAAAGATAGTGAATCAAAGATGCTTGTTCAATCTTATCTTCTTCAATTGTGTTTGGGTCTGATGTACCCTAATGAATTTTTGTCTTTGGTAGATGCTCTTGCATAAATTGGTATCAGAGCTGGTTGATTTTGATAAGTTGGTTAAGTTGTTAATTTTGAGTTATTGAGTTTGGTTGCAGGTGCTTGATCCATCTAAGCTACAGATAGAAGTTATGAGTTTGTGTGAGTTTGTGCAGGTTGAGAAGATAACCTAGTTGCTGCCAAGAAGGGAGAAGAAAGTTGAGAGAAGTTGGAAGAAAGAAGGAACTTGCCTGGTTTGTTGAGTTGTTGAGTTGTGTTGAAGTAAGAAACAGATGGATACTTGTCTGAAGAAGCACTTGAGTTTGCATCCTAAAGAGTACTCCACTGATGGGAGTAGTTGAGAAGATGAAAAGGTGATTGGTCAGAGAAGGTCAAGGATGAATTGTGAAAGAAAGAGGAAAGATTGTTGAAGAGAAGCAAAGTGCAAGGACAATCCTGTGTTGTTGGTAAAGCAAGAGTTGGTGGAAGATGAGAGTTGAAAAAGGGTAGTCCTGTGTACTTTTGAAAGAGAAGAAGATTGTGAACCTGAAAGTCAGAGAAGAAAGAAAAAGGCAAAGACAAAGTGAAGATGTTGATGAAGACAGAGTTGGAGGCAAAGACAAAGGTAAGTACAAAATTCAGAGAGTAAAGAAAGAGGAAGCAGTCCAAGGAAGATTTGAAATTTGTTTTGCAGGTGAAAGAACAAGAGGACATGTTTCCAAGATACTTGGAAAGGTTTTTTTGGTCGGTTGTATGGTGCAAAAGTACCTTGCTCTTTAATGCCTTCAATAGGAATTTTTTCAAAAATTTAATTTTTCAATGTAGAAGCATGTAAACAAGGTCTTGAGAAGTCATGATAAATATATTTAAAGTCTTTAATAGGTCTTTACGAGGTCAGTTGGGTAAATTTTCAAAAATGTTACTAAGTATTGCAAAGTTGTCAATAATGTTAAAAAAAAAGCAGAAAGAGCACAAAATCAGGAAGGTCAAGAGTCATGAGGGAAAAAGAATGGTTTGGTCGGTTGGAAGATGAAAAGGAAGTTTCCTTAACTATATGAAACATCTTTAAAAATCTTGTAGAGGTGATCCAAGGATCATTTTATGTATTCTTAAATCAAATTTTGATAATAAAGTTCCCTATTTTTCCATTTTTTTGTGTTTTTCCCATTTACCAGTCCTTGTATGAACTGTATAGCAGAATATAAGCTTTATCATTGATTTTTTTTCTTATTGTAAGGTTTTATAAGTCAATTAAAGGATTCTTGAGAGGGTTACATCAGATTTAGAGGCTAAATTTTTGTGTTTTGTTAGAAAACCCCAGTATAAGGGTTTGAGAGTCTTATAAGAGTCTAAATTCTCCATCCCACCGTTGTAGGTTAAGTAGAATGGTGGGATAGAAATTTCTTATTGTAATTATAATGTTTTAATGTGGAGTATGTTGACAGGGAATAGGGAAGACAAGAAACTAGCATTTAGTTGCTGCCCTACAGGGGAAAAAATAGAGTTTTCAATAGAAATGGATGGTTCCAAATGTACATATGATGTATTAGCATGTAAGGAGGCTAGAAAATGGTTTATTTTGTGTGAGAAGACATATTTAAAGTTGATTTAAGCAGTTTCAAGATAGCATGAGGTTTGTAAAGAGTATTTTAAATAAACCCTTGGTTGTTTGGTTCTAAATGATGCTTAATTGAGGGTTTTACATTATGATGTATTATTGAGCTTTTCAATTCCTAAAAGCTGGTGAAATGGGAGTTTTGGAACCTAACTCAATGCTTCCCAGGGTTATTTGGGTGATTGGATATGATTTGAAGGTACTTCCTTTGATAATTTGACCTAATTTTGTGCATTTCCAATGATATAGTTAAGTTTTTTGTTGTTTGTTACAAAACAAGTTTCAGTGCTTTTAAAGTATGTTAAATTTGAGAAAAATGGGTTTTTGGATCTGTGAATAACTCATGGGGTTTTGATGTTGGCTTGATGGCATACCCGTTTTAGTGGTTTGCAATGCTACTAGGGTTTGAGTCATGACTACAGGAAAAAAGAGGAAAGTGAGTAAACAGTGATAAGGGTGTTTGTTCTTGATTTAAAACTATCTAATTGAAGTTTTCAAAGAAGTCTTAATGCTTGGGAAAATATTTGGTGGAAATATTTTTTGTTTGAGTGATTTGGCAATGTGATTCTAATGTGCAAGATTGGTGTCTTGACTGCAGATTTGTAAAATATGTTGGTTTAGAGATTTGTGAATGTGTAATGGTTTGTTTCACTCAAAAATATGATGATTGCAGTGCCTTAGAATTCTAGTAAAAGGCAACAGGAATGCATGGTTGGTTGTCTTATTTCCTTGGTTGGAAATAGATGCAATAAAGAGTAAATTGAGCATGATGAATGAATGGATTGTTTTTAGAGGTTCTAATCAAGATTTTGTTTGATTTCAGTCAATTTGATGAAGATGAATCTCTGTTTAAGTTTAATAAAGATATAGATCCAAGTTGTGGTGTTTTGTAGCTTTGTAGAATTGAAGAATCAAGGGAAATTGTATGAGATTTTGATGAAAAGATAGTGAATCAAAGATGCTTGTTCAATTTGATCTTCTCTAATTGTGTTTGGGTCTGATGTACCTTGATGAATTGTTGTGTTTGGTAGATGCTCTTGCATCAGTATTTATTTTGTGTCGAACCTATGCTTTTGCAGATCTGAGTTGTTGTCTTTTGGGCATTTGTTGGTGATATCTTCTGGTTTGTAGCTTCTAGTTTGAGTGAGAATGAAAGATGTGTTCACTGATATGTGAACTAGTTTTATAAAGTTTTTTGTCTGTGGACTAGGAGAAATTTTTTGGCTCCGCAGTCCTTTGTTGGTTTGTTTTAGGTCTTGTGGATCTGGAATATGTCCTTTAATGGTGTTCTCTATGTTCTGTCAAATATGTTCATGATCTGGTGCTCTGAAAGTCAAGTTTCAGCATTGTTGTGTGTGTTTGTTCAATCTGGATGGACTAGTGAGAAGTATTCTAAGTTTGAAGGTTGTTGCAGCTGATGCAAATGTATTAGAAGGTATTTGAGATGTGTTATGGTGATTGGTGAAGTGTGTTGTGGCATCTACATGTTACTCTTGTTGGGAAGCATGTACTTCAAAGCTCATTTTTGTTTTCATTAGGTTTGGCTAACCTGGTGTTTACACTTCATATGAAGGATTGAGAATTAATTAAGGAAGCATGTGATTGATCTGAGATGATGTTTTGGGTCTTGGTTAAGTGTTGGTTTGGTCTACTCTCATTCCCTTCCACTGCAAGAATGTTGATTTTCTGACATAATTTGAATTTATGAAATGAAGCATGTGTAGCCGACCTTGGAGAAAGCTTCAAAGGTTGAAGATGGTATAAATACAAGTCGAGATGTTGCGAATGAATCAATCAATCCACAAGTTTGAGAAGCAAAGTTGTGTGAAATTGAATTAAGGCAGCAGTACTTTAATGTGTTAGATTCCTAAAATCAGTGAGTTGACGATGTCTACAATTCTTCTGATCTAGGCTATGGGTGTGTGTAATTTGTTGTGATGGATCTTTCTATAATATTTTGTATTTGTAGGTAGTGAGCCTCCCTATTGGAAAGTGAGTCCTTTTTTTAGGTAGTGAGCCTTTGTATCCGGACAATGAGTCATTTTGGGAAATGAGCCTCTTTGTATTTGGTTGTGCAATTACTTTATATTGTGAGCTAATCCTCACCATGGTTTTTTTGTCATTGGGTTTTACACGTAAATCTGATGTTTTTTGTGTTGATATTGCTTTATGCTATTTTCATTTCATGTTCATACTTAATAACAGACTTAAGTGGATAAGAAATTGATGTGTTTGAATATTTGATTTATTTTTTTATGACAATTGATTCACCCCCCCTCTTAGTTGTCTTGCGCCTTTCAACACTTCGTATTCAAGTTTCAAATGTCCATCGTTTACTTTTATGGATCTATTCCTTAAGATCTTCATACTGAATATGATTAATCTTGAAGTGGACATTATTAGACAATCGTCTTCTCCATAAATAATGGTTCAAACTCTTCATTGTCATACCAAGTATGGCTTTGTCCTTCTAGAACACCATAGCCGATCTATTTATTCATGACATTAAATATATTTTAGTTTGATTCATTATAAAATCTTGTATTCGTAGTAATGTTCATTAATGATTCAGCATTATAATCTATATAATTTTGATAACTCAACTAAGAACCATCTGACTAATCTCTAGATTCTTCATAGGTTTCTCTAACATTATCCTTTGTATAATTATATAAAATACCTATGCTTGTCTATATATAGATAATCTTTCAACACATATATTCTTATATATGAATGTATGGTAAGATTATAGCCATGTTGGATAATATTTTATACTTGAGAGATATTTGTGCTTTTACACCTTAAAATATCCTAGCATTATAGCTTTGGTTTTGTCAAGAACGTAAAGTCCTCTTCTCAAGCTTAAATTACCATGCATAAGCAATAATAAAGACTCTTGGTCTAATATATAATATGATATCTTTCAAAGACAATAAAGACATATTCACTTCTAATATATTTTCATACCCTCTTGCTAATATGCAATATAAACTTGTTTAATAACAATATAAATAAGACATTGTCTCATTGGGATAATATCAAATTCACATACTTAACATTTCTTCGCTACTTGGTTTAACAAGTTGGTTGTTTGGGTTAAACACAGCTTTCGAGAGATTCTTGTCTTTTCACTAAAACTCTCACAAATATTTATTAACCATGCATTATGTGAATTAAACACAATTCTAATAATGTTTTAAGTATAAAATTTCTTTGAACTAACCAACTAGTTACACTAGTTCATATTAACTCTTTGCATTCTCAATTGGCCTTTTTCCTAATTAAACTAAACTTTTCATACAAACATATATATACTTTTCTAATAGCCACTCTTTGCACATAGCAAGGGCAAGCAAACTCAGATAGATAAAGAGTTTTAATAAGAATTTGAAAGAGAAGGAAAGAATTATTTTAATCATGTCTGGATTAAAATAGCTTGACTTGAATTCTTGATAATCCTTGCTTCAAATCTACACAATGACTCAGCTCTATCCTATTTCCTTCTTAATTTCCAGCTCTCAGCTCTATTTTTACACCTCTCCCTTGCTTCTAAACTATTAAACTACAACTACCAAGCAATCTATAACTGAAACTAGCATACTATCCTCACTCTTTGACAAATAGATAAACAAATTGAAAATGCTCTTTGCAAAAAATTCACTCTTCCTCACAACTCATGAATGCACTATACTCTAAATTATCAAAATGAATGAACCCCCAAATGATGAGCAATTTCCCTCTATTTATACTGAAAATTAAAAGCAATCAATTTGCAAAATGGAAGATTAATTCATTCAAATGATGCCACCACTTAAAAATCTTCCATATGTGGGGTTTTTTTTGCAAGTGTGGATAAGTTTTGAAAATTTGGTGTTGTCATTGATTTCAACCACATATTTTTTCATTGGTGTCAACTAGTTGATGGAAGAAGTGTTAATTGAATTGTCTAGGTGTGTATGTATAGTTGAGGTATTGAGGAAGTTTTGTGAGTACATGGAGCTATCTTTATGATGAAGAGTCTAGAGATGATGAGAGATTCTATGATAAGCTAATATGATTCCTTTGGTGCTTGGTTTCCAAGTTCTTTAAGAAAAAACTCAAAGAAATGAGAAAACAATGTTATAAAGGTGTGTTTAGTGGTTAAGAATGTGCAATGGGATGTGCTTTGCATTTCTTCTATTTTGATGCTATGCCTATGCAATTCATATATGTTGGTGAGATATTTTTAGAGATGTTATATTCAAGATATGGTATGCTAGATCATCGTACAGTAGAAGTTGTGTTCACCAATGTGTGACTGCATATTGTAGAGGTGTCTGGGAGAAATATTTTGGCTCTATGTTTCTCTGCATTTATTCTTCAGGTCTTTTGATTCTAAAGGTGTGTTGATGGTGTTGGTAGTTTACCTTAGTCAAGAGGATTTGCGGTTTGGTGCTTCAAAAGATAAGTTTTCAAGTAATAGTGTTTGGCAGAGTTGTCTAAGTGTACAAACCTTGTACATTATTCAAGTGGAAGTTGTTGTGAAGTATTTTAATGGATTTCAGGATGTTGGAGGAATATTCTAGATCATTTTGAAGCATGGTGTGTGGTTTGCAAGTCGTCTTTGATTTTGATGAAGCGTGTACTTAATTGATTAATGGTGTTCGCATGGGTAACAGTTGACCTGGTGTTTACACTACATGATTTTAATGATTTAGGTCCCAGTTAAGTTTTGATGTGGTCTGCATTCACTTCTACCCACCACAGAAGTGTTTTGGCACTAACCTAAATTGAATTTGCACATTTGAGGTGCATTGCCAACCTTGGAGAGGGTTTCAAGGTTGAGAATAGTATAAGTATGAGTTGAATTGTTGAAGGAGGTTAAGATAGATGTAATATAGATGAATGTGTGAAGTGTATGATGTGAGTGATGTGAAATTGAGCAGAGCAATGTGAACTTTCAAGTGTTGGATTACCAGATGTAGTGAGAAAAAGGTTTCTACAATCATTCAAACAAACTATGAAGGTGTTAGAGATATTGTGGTGGAATATTTGTTGCATTGAGATCATGTTCTTTGTGTAATATTTCCTCTCTATCTTATTTTTGTACTCCGGAAGTGACCCTTGGTTGTGAGTCTTTTTGGATAGTGTTTGTTATTCTGGCAGTGAGCCCTTGTAACTAATTTTGTTATTACTTATATTGTGAGCTAATCCTCAC
The DNA here is from genome assembly GCA_007258455.2 of Sequoia sempervirens. Classification (NCBI taxonomy): domain Eukaryota; kingdom Viridiplantae; phylum Streptophyta; class Pinopsida; order Cupressales; family Cupressaceae; genus Sequoia; species Sequoia sempervirens. The sequence goes on from VDFB02281492.1 coordinate 553,835,891, forward strand.
TGTGGTTTTTCCCTTCTTTGGTTTTCCACATAAATATGGTGTTCTCTTATTTTTGGTGTTGAGTTGTTTAAGTTTATGTTATCATATTTTCATGTTAAAACTTCATAACATATTAAGGGTTTAATAAATTCTTGTGAATCTGAATGTTAATGAAGGTTTTGGAGTTTTGATAAGATACAATTGATTCACCCCCCTCTCAGTTGTCTTGTTCACTCAACAATTGGTATTAGAGCAAGGTTCCTTGGAGAAAATATTAACAGCTTGAGGTAGATCTAGGATGGAAAACATGAAGGAGATCCCTATGTTTGATGGCACAAACTATGCATTTTGGAAAGCAAATATGGAAGGCTATCTGGTTTACCTTGGATATGATATTTTGCAAGTAGTGAAGACTAATTACACTATACTTGCAAATGGACCGAGCACAAGTGATGATATAAAGACCTATGAAATAAATGGTAAAACAAGGTTTGTTCTTTTGAGTAGTCTTGGAAATTCTAAATTAGTGAAAGTTATGGATTTGAAAACTGCTAAAGAAATTTGGGATAAGTTGGAAAGTATTTATGAAGGAGATACCATGGTCAAACAAGCTAATATGTAGAATCTGAAGACACAATTTGAGAACCTACAAATTTTTGAAGAAGAAAATATCACAAGCTACATGCAGAGAGTTGATGAAATTGCCAGTGCAATCAGAGGTCTTGGAGGAAAGGTCAAAGAAGCTAAAATGGTAAAGAAAATTCTTAGAACCCTTACTAAAGCTTACAATTATAAAGTTGTTTCTATTGAGGAATCTCAAAACCTAAATCAATATTCTAGAGATCAATTGTATGGATCTTTAACTGCTTTTGAGATGAGAGTTTGGTAATAAAAACGGTGCAAAGATTGAGACTGTTTTAAGGCTGCTAAAATAGAGAAGACTGAAGAACCAATTTAGGAAGATGTTGATGATGTGGAGGCTAACTTTGTGAGAAGGATGAGAAAAGGTACTGATAATTATAAACGTAAATTACCTTTCAAATCTTTCAATTGTGGACAAATAGGTCACTATGCTTCAAGATGCCCAAACAGAGTTGTGAATGACAAAAACAAGGAGAATAAAGGTTAAAAAAAGCTATTATGTTAGAGAAGATGTTGGTGTTTCTGATGATGAATCTGATTATGGAGATCCTAATGATGATGAATTCTTGTTCTTGGATTTAAAATATGAATATGTTTTTGCTAACTCTAAAATATGTGTGAAGGAAAGTGCTTCGGAGACAAAGGAGACAAAGGCTAAGCCTGAAGGTGCTTTGGTATATGCCTTTCATGTTAGAAAAGATAAGAACTATTGGACCATTGATAGTGGCTACTCAAATCATATGATAGGAGACAAGAGTAATTTTGTTAAATTTGAAAAATATGATGGACTTGTTGTATTTGGAGATGATTTAGGTGCTAAGATTTGTGGAATAGGTTCAAGCAGTTTTGATGGCAAGCATAATAATGATGATGATTACTATGTCAAGGGTTTAAGGCATAACCTTTTGGGTATTGGACAAATTTGTTGTAAAGGATATAATCTTGTGTTTTAGGATGATGGATGTGAGATCAGAAAAGGGTTTGGAACTGTGGTTTTTTCTAGAAAGAGGACAGATGGAAATGTTTATCAACTCAAGGGTGTTGATGGTAATTACTTTATGACTTGGATTAATGAAAGCTAGTTATGGCACAAGAGCATGTGTCACATCAATTTCGATAACTTGGTTAGAATCATTTCAATTCAAGCAATGAGAGATTGGTCAAGTATTACAAAGCCTATCAATGATGTCTACAAAGAATGTCAAATTGGGAAGCAAACAAGAAGTTTCAAGGGTAAAGAACAATCTTCTACCGGATTATTGGAATTGGTGCATGCAGACTTTTGTGGTCCTACAAGAGTAAGAATTCTTTAAGGTGATAGGTATTTCGTGTTTTTGATTGATGATTACTCTAGAATGACATGGGTTAAGTTTCTTAGAGAAAATTTTGAAGCCCTAGATAGATTCAAAAATTTATGGTTGAGAATGAAATGGATTTGAAGATCAAATGTTTGAGGTATGACAGAGGTGGAGAATTCACCTCCAATGAATTTAACATTTTTTGTGAGAATCATGGAAAAAAGAGGTATTTTCCTACCCCTAGGACTCCTCAGCAAAAGGGAGTGGTTGAAAGGAAAAACATGAATGTTCAAGAAGCTACAAGGACTATGATGAAAGAATATAACCAACCGAAATTTTATTGGAGAGAAACAATTCAAATTGTTGTTTACATACTTAATAGAGTTTAAGCAAAGGAAAACATCACAAAGACTCCTTGTGATTTGTGGTATGGAAAGATCCTTATTGTAGTACTTCAGAGTATTTGAAAGAAAATGCTATATCATAAGAGATGATGAAAATTTAGGAAATTTTGATACAAGGTCTGATGAAGGTATCTTCCTTGGATATTCTACTAAAATCAAAGCTTACAGATGTAATAATAAAAGATTTTGAAAGATTTTTGAGAGTGCAAGTGTTAAAGTAGATGAAGATTTGTAGAATTCAATGGTGATAGATGGATATGAATCAAATGAACCTACCTATAGAGAACAAGAAAAAAAAGCTAAGGAATAGGAAGCACAGGATGAAGAGGAAGAAGCTCTGCAAAATACCCCTAAAAGCTCTAAGTATGCGAAGAGAAATCATTCTAAAGATTAGATAATTGGAGACAAAAGCATAGGTGTGTTGACAAGAAGGAAAGTTGTTGAAGAAGAGGTGAATTTATGTCTACTATCTGAAGTTGAACCTAAGATAGTGATTGAGGCATGTAAGGATGAACATTGGATGAAAGCTATGGAAGAAGAATTTATGCAGATTGAGAAGAATCTGACTTGAGAACTTGTCCCAAGACCAGCAAACAAAAACATAAATGGATCTAAGTGGGTGTTCAGAAACAAACTAAGTGAGAATGGAGAAGTGATAAGAAAAAATTAAAGGCTTGTGTGTAAGGGCTATGCACAAGTTGAAGGAATAGACTTTGAGGAGACATTTGCTCTGGTGGCTAGAATGGAAGCAATCATGATGTTTTTGGCTTTTACAACACATAAGGATTTCAAATTTTATCGAATGGATGTGAACTCTACTTTCTTGAATGGAGAATTGGAAGAAGTGTGAATGGAACAACTGAAAGGATTTCAGTTATTAGATAAACCTAATATGGTTTGAAAATTGAAGAAGGCATTGTATGGATTGAAGCAAGATCCTAGAGCTTGGAATGCAAAGTTGGATAAGTATTTGATTCAGCAAGGATTCAATAAAGGAACTGCACATAGTAACCTTTACTTTAAGGTTGAGAAAGATCAAATCTTGATTGTAGTTGTGTATGTTGATGACATAATCTTTAGAGGAAACGAAGCTATGTGTAAGAAGTTTGTAGAAGAGATGTTGGAGTTTAAGATGTCTATGTTTAGTGATATGAATTTCTTCCTTGGACTACAAATCAATCAAACAAATAAAAGCATATTCATTTCACAGTAAAAGTATGTCAAAGAAATGTTGAAAAAGTTTGGAATGGAAGACTCCAAAATGATATGTACCCCTATGGTTATGTTGGATGTTGTGGTTGTGTTCCTGATATGTGGTTGTCATTGATGTCAACACTATTAGCATTATTGTATTGTAGGTTGTATATGTCGAGGATATTGAGAAAATTGTTAAAGAAAGAGTTGCAAGTTGATAGTGGAATAGTGAAGGCCATGAAGGTGTCTTGCTCAGTACGTTGATGATCAGTCATTGTGGACTAAAGGGTTTATTGTTGAGTGTATCTAGTTTATCCACTGAAAGTTTCAAAGGTCCACGTGAAGATTTAATCGTGTTATGAATAGTTGTGTTCTGACAGTTTTTTGGTGGCTTCAATTAGTGTTCTTGATTGAATTTGATGTGATTCTAGTAATTTCAGTTGTTTTGGATGCTTCTCTGATGATTCTTGATGCTTGTGGATGTTTATGGATCATGCTCTATCTTTGTTGCACGTCTGCGTTGATCGGTGTGCTCGTGGTCAATGATTTTTCTCTTGTGTGTTTGGGTTATGTTCTTGGCCGACATGGTGGTTGTAACGTATTGTGGATCCTTAGAGATTAAAATTTTAATTTTTGGCACACTCGAGGATATTGTTTTAAGTCTTCATTATGTTGTGGCCGACGATGTTTGATTCACATTAAAAATTTACTTGTAAATTTGGGCCAACATTGTGTATATGTTTTATATTTTATTGTTGTTGATGTAATTCCACGTTGTGGATATATAAGAGAGGTTGTTTGTGTGAAGTTAGTGAGAAAAGAAGTGACAGAGAAAGAGCAAGTGTGTGAATAGTGATCTAATCATTCGATTGCAGAGCAGAGTGTGAAGAAGTTTGAGTGAAGTGTGAAGGAGTGTTTTTGTGCTTAACCAAAACTGTAATCAAACTTTTGTAGAAGCTATTTTCTCAGTTCATACCCTATGGATCTAATCTGAATTGCTATAAGATAGTGTGTCTTCTTTGGGTAGTGAGCCCTCTTTTATTTGAGCAATGAGCTCTAGGAAGTGTGCCTAAAAGCATGTGCATTCCCATTATTCTTCATTATACTTTTAACAGGGTATAATATTGTGGACTGACATGCACCGTGGTTTTTCCCCTAATAGGGTTTTCACGTAAAAAATCTTGGTGTTCTCTGTGTTTTTGATGTGTTGAATGTTTTTGGTTTATTGTTCATTCATCAAATTTGAGATTAAGTTAAGTTTGAAAAGTTTAAATATTTTGTGACAACTGATTCACCCCCCCTCTCAGTTGTCTGTCCTTGTTTTTCCAACAATTGGTATCAGATTTGATTCCTCTAAAGAAGTTTAAAAGCTTGAGGTTATCCAAGATGGCATCATACAAGAAGGACAGTCCTAGATTCAATGGAATAGAATACTCTCTGTGGAAAGCCAAAATGGAGTGTCATTTGAGGTGTATTGGTGAACCCTTCTAGAAGATTACAAAGAACAGATATGTTATTCCTCAGAATGGTCTGTCCACTCCTGATGAGATTAAAGAGGTTGAGATTAACATCAGGGCTATTGAATATTTGTTGAGTGATCTAACAGATTCAGAAATGACAAATGTGATGGATCTGAAGACAGCTCATGAGATTTGGAAGAAGCTGGAGACTTTGTATGAAGGAGATGCACTTGTGAAGGTCGCTAAGCTATAGAGTTTGAAAGGAAAGTATGAAACTTTGAAGATGGGTGAAGATGAAAATATTTCTTCTTTTATGCAAAGAGTAAATGAACTTGTGATGGGTATTGGATGTGTCAATGGTACCCTAGATGAACAAGAAATTGTAGCTAAAGTGCTCAGATCATTGCCTCCCTCTTACAAATCAAAGGCTCATGTTATTGAAGAGCGCAGAATAGTAACAAATGTGACAAGAGATATGTTGATTGGTAAATTTTTTGCCTTTGAGTTGAATGAATTTGGTGATTCTTCCCCCAAGGCTAAATCTACATTTAAGGCCTCTGTATCCGGCAGAAACAAGCAAAGATATGATCTAAGAGAGAATTCTAGAAAGACATTCAAGTATGAGGAAGAGATGAAATAGCTTGAAGATGAAGAAAGAGAGGTAGAAGAGCTGGAAGCACTGATTATCAAGAAAGAAGGCAGAGGACAAGGTAAGTATAAGGAAAGTTGCATATTAAATGTTTCTCTTACACTAAAATAGGTCATTTTGCTTCAAGGTGTCCTGAAAGAGTTCCTAGGTCTAAGCCTAACAAACCTAGATTTCAAAAGAAATGCTATCATGTTGAACAAGGTGTGACTGATGAAGAATCTAATAAAGAAAATGGAAATGAAGATAAATGGGTTTTCATTGCTATCAAGGAAAATGGTCTGGTGGCTATTGAATCTGCTAAAGTTAAGAAATCTCTTGCAGCCCAAATTGAAGAAAAGGATGAGTGAGTTATTGACAGCAGATGCTCACATCATATGAATGGTGACAAAAGCAAATTTGTAAGTCTAGAGAAATATGACGGTGGGGTTGAAAGATTCAGAGATAACAATGCTGGTGTGATTCGTGGCAAAGGATCTATTTGTATTGGTGGTAAACATAACACTAATGATGTCCTTTATGTTGAAGGCTTGAAGCATAACATGTTGAGTGTTGGAAAGATGGCGGACAAGGGTTACAATATTTAGTTCAAAGATGGAAGATGCAAGATACTTGGAAGCTCTAGAAATGTAATTGCTTCAGGTACAAAGACAAGAGGTAATATTTTTCACTTGAGTGTTGCTAATGAAAGTTGTTTAATTGCATAAGTAGATGAAAGTTGGTTATGGCATAGGAGGTTGTGTCATGTGAATTTTGATAACATTGTCAAGGTAAGCTCTACTCAAGCAGTAAGAGATCTACCTAAGCTAGGGAAGCCTACTAACACAATATGCAAGGAATGTCAAATGAGAAAATAGACTAAAGTTTCTTTTCAAAGCAAACAGCATCATTCTAATGGAGTACTGGAGCTAGTGCATATTGATCTGTGTGGTCCCTCCAAAATCAGAAGTCTACAAGGAGAAAGATACTTTATGTTGCTTATTGCTGATTACTCTAGGATGATATGGGTTGCTTTCTTAAGAGAAAAATGTGAAGCATTAGATAAGTTCAAAAGTTTCAAAGCTATGGCAGAGAATGAGACAAGTCTGAAGATCAAATGCTTAAGGTCATACAGAAGTGGTGAGTTCACCTCCTAGGAGTTCAATTCTTTCTGTGAAGAGCATGGAATCAAAAGACAGTTATCTGCTCCCCGAACCCCTCAATAGAATGGAGTTGTAGAGAGAAAGAACAAAATAATTTTGGATGTTGCTAGCACAATGATGTTGGAAGGAAATATGCCTCACATCTATTGGAGAGAAGCTATAAGCAATGTTGTGTACACTCTAAACCAAGTAAATGTCAATGGTATTTCCGGTAAGACTCCTTTTGAGTTGTGGTTTGTTTATAAGCCTATTGTTAAATATTTCAAAATCTTTGGAAGCAAGTGTTATATTAAGAGAGATGAGGACATAGGAAAGTTCAATGCAAGGAGCGATGAAGAAATATTTCTAGGTTACTCTACTAAAAGAAAGGCTTACCAGTGCTATAATATAAGATTGAGAAAAATGGTTGAAAGTGCAAATGGAAGAGTTGATGAGGACTCTACTAGATCATCCAGATACTATGGATATGATTCAGATGACTAGCAAGATAGTACAGACAAAAGGAAGAATGCTCAGATAGAATCAATTTCATATTTTTTTGGTAAATCAAGAAAGTTGGGAAGGAGAGACAAGTGGAAGTGCAGAAGAAAGAACAGAAGAACCAGAAGTGTGAGAGAATCCTAAAATTTTGAGGTATGTGAAGCTAAATCATTCTAAAGATCAAATTTTAGGAGATAAGAATAAAGGTGTACAGACTAGAAGAAGGATTGTAGAAGAGTATTGTTTGATTTCCAAGACTGAGCCTGACAATGTCAATGAAACTTGTAATGATGAACACTGGATGGAAGCTATGAAGGAAGAACTGATGCAGCTTGAAAAGAATGATACATGGATTCTTGTTCCCAAACCTAAAGATAAAAATGTGATTGGTACTAAATGGGTCTTTCAGAATAAGCTAAATGAACAAGGTGAAGTGGTTCAGAATAAAGCAAGACTGGTATGTAAAGGGTATTCACAAATGGAAGGTATTGATTTTGAAGAAACCTTTGCCCCTGTTGCCAGAATTAAAGCTATAAGATTATTTCTTGCTTATGTCGCATATAAGAACTACAAATTCTATCAAATGGATGTGATGTCGGCCTTTCTAAATGGTGAGTTAGAAGAAGAGGCATATGTTGAATAGCCGAATGGATTTCAACTGACTAATAAGGAAGACATGGTTTTTCGATTAAAGAAAGCTTTGTATGGACTCAAGCAAGCCCCCAGAGCCTGGTATGCTAGACTGGATAAATACTTACTAAATCTTGGATTCAATAAAGGAGATGTAGATGATAGGAAAATCACTATTGGTGGTGCCTTCTTCCTAGGGAAGAATACGGTGTCTTGGTTGAGTAAAAAGTATAATTCCATATCCCTATCTACTACTGAGGCAAAGTATATTGTTGCTACAAATAATTGTACTCAAGTGTTGTGGATGAAAAAGACGTTGAAAGCTATCAAAGTAGTATATGATGAGTCTATTGCCATATACTGTGAAAACTCAAGTGCAATAAACATATCGAAGAATCTAGTGCTACACTCTAATACCAAGCATATATCAATCAAGTTTCACTTCTTGAGGGAGAAAGTGAGTGAGAAAGAAGTCAGACTGGAGTATGTCCCTACCAAAGAATAGATTGCAAACATTTTCACCAAGCTGTTTCCAAATGATACTTTTGAGTATCTCAGAGGAATGGTAGGGGTGATTACCCCTCCTGATAAGAACTAGAGATGCATTTACTTGCATTAATCTATGTGCTTCATAGCTATATTCTGATCCGGATTGATGTTTTCATGGCTGCTACTCAAGGGGAGTAATCAGATGTGTAGATATGTGGTTCAGAGCTCGTATGTGGAAATATAATTCTTATCTTTTCCATTGATGTCAAAGGGGGAGAAGAGCAATGTGAAAAATAGCATGAGGAGAAGAGTCAGAATCTAAGGGGGAGTAAGTGTTGATTGAGAGTTGCATTGATGGTATTTTTCACATCATGTGTTGCAAATTGAGCAAGAATGGTGAATCCCCTAAGGTTGATCAAAGCAAGTAGAGATCTATGATTGGTGGACTCTTATATCTAATTGTTACTAAACTAGATATCATGCATGCAGTTTTTCTTGTATCTAGATTTCAAGAAGATCCTAGAGAGTCACATGTTGCAACAGTGAAGAGGATATTTAGATACCTAAAGGGAACTGTAGATCATGGCTTATGGTATCCAAAGGATACTAATTTCACATTGAGTGCATACACAGATATAGATTGTGTTGGTTATGTGGATGAAAGAAAAATTACAAGTTATGGTGCATTCTTTCTTGGAAGTAAGAGTGGTGTCATGGCTAAGTAAGAAACAAGATTTAGTTTATTTATCTACTGTTGAGGTTGAATACATTGCGGCAGCATCTTGCTACACACAAGTGTTGTGGATGAGGAAAACATTAAAGGATATCAAAGTGGTGTATGATGAGCCTATTTCTATCTTTTGTGACAATACAAGTGAAATAAACATTTCGTATAATGTAGTGATGCATTCAAGGACAAAACATATTTCAATCAAATATCACTTTCTAAGAGAGAAGGTTGTGGAGAATGAAGTGACGCTTGAATATGTGCCTACAAAGGATCAGATTGTTGACATATTCACTAAGGCTCTTCCTAAGGATACTTTTGAGTATCTCTAGGAGAAGTTGGGGGTTATTTCCCCTCCTTTAAACTAGATGCATAAGGAGGTGCATCAGTCCAATGGATCTCATGATCTATCCTTTATTCTAGACTAATGTTGGTGGCTACCTCTTAGGGGGAGTAGGTAGTGGTATTGCAGATTGTTACAAATTGGTGTGTAGTCCTAAGGGGGAGTATTCAAAGTAGTTCAAAGTAAGTTGTGAAATTACAAAGGGGGAGAATAATGTAAAACATTTTGTCATTTTCCATTGATGTCGAAGGGGGAGAAAGTATCATGTGAAAAAGAGCAAGTCGTCAGGGGGAGAAAGAATCATAAAGAGGCAGAGTGTGTATTTTTTCTAATCATTGATTTCAAAAGGAGAGTGTGTATGTTGTCGTTGATGGTTTTTCACATCTTGTGTTGCCATCAGTGAAAAAGGTGGAGATTGTTGCAATTTTGGAGAATTTGGTGTTGTCATTGATATCAACCACATGTATTGTCATTGGTTTGAACTGGTTGATGGAAGAGGTGTTAATTGAATTGTCTGGGTGTGCATGTATAGTTGAGATATTAACGAAGTTTTGTGAGTACATGGATCTATATTTATGATGAAGAGTCTAGAGATGGTGAGAGATGTTGAGATAAGCTGATATGATGTCTATGGTGCTTGGTTTCCAGGTGCTTTTGAGAAAACTTGAAGAAAAGAGAAAAGGGTGTGATGAAGGTGTGTTTAGTGGTTCAGAATTCTCTGAGATGTGTTTTGTGTTTCTTTTGTGTTTATGTTATGCCTATGTGGTTTAGATATTATGGTGAGAGATGTTCAAAGATGTTATATTCAAGAGATGGTATGTTGGATCATCGTACAGTAGAAGTTGTGTTCACTAGTGTGTGACTAAGTATTGCAGAGGTGTATGGGAGAAATGCTTTGGCTCAGTGTTTCTTTGCAGTTATTCTTCGGGTATTTCAATTCTGAAGATGTGTTGATGGTATTGGTAGTTTACCTCAATAAAGAGGATTTGAGGTTTGGTGCTTTGAAAGATCATTTTTCAAGTAACAGTGTTTGGCAGATTTGTTTGAGTGTACAAACCTTGTACATTCTTCAAGTGGAATTTTTTGTGGAGTTTAATGGATTTCAATATGTGGGAGGAATATTCTAGATTTTTTTGAAGCATGGTGTGTGGTTCACAAGTCGTCTTTGAGTTTGATGAAGTGTGTACTTAATTAATTAACGGTGTTTGCACGAGTAACGGTTGACTTGGTGTTTACACTACATGTGAAGGATAAATATTGTTTGTTGTAGTGTGTGGTTGAGTGGTGTAGTTGATTTGGATCCCAATTAAGTTTTGATGTGGTCTGCATTCAATTCTACCTGCCATAGAAGTGTTTTGGCATCAACCTAATTTGAATTTGCACATTTAAGGTGCATTGCCAACCTTGGAGAGGGTTTCAAGGTTGAGGACAATATAAGTATGAGTTGAATTATTGAATGAGGTTAAGATAGATGTAAGATAGGTGAATGTGTGAAGTGTATGATGCGAGTGATGCAAAATTGAGTAGATTAGTGTGAACTTTCAAGTGTTGGATTACCAAATGCAGTGAGCGGAAGGTGTCTACAATCATTCAAACAAACATGCAAATGTGTTGGAGCTATTGTGGTGGAATATTTGTTGCATTGAGATCATGTTATTTTGTAACATTTCTTCTTTATCTTTTTTTTGTATCCTGATAGTGAGCCTTGGCTATGAGCCTTTCTGGACAATGTGTCATATTTTGGCAGTGAGCCCTTGTAACCAGTTTTATTATTACTTATATTGTGACATAATCCTCACCATGATTTTTCCCTTCTTGGGTTTTCCACATAAATCTGGTGTTCTCTTGTGTTTGGTGTTGAGTTGTTTAAGTTTATGGTATATGCTTTTCATGTTAACACTTCATAACAGATTAAGGATTTAATGAATGCTTGTGGATCTGAATGTTAATGAAGGTTTTGGTTTTTTGATAAGATACAATTGATTCTCCCCCCCTCTCAGTTGTCTTGTTCACTCAAAAGGTTTATCTAGTTGACTCAGCCTCTTTAGACTTCCAAAACTGGCATTTGGATTCAGTCAACCTTGCCACTAATCATGCGTGGAGTTTGCAGTTTTGAAATAATGCAAATTCAATTGGGAAAGACAGCAAAAACTAAGTCAAACATTCCTTCTTCCTTGCCATGGCTAGCTAGGCGTGGCATAGACTGTTTTTGGTAGTTTTATTTTGTAGATTAAATCGCATACATTGGCATATTGAAAGCCAAGTTCAATTCAAACTCTATTCCTAGCCTTTCACCCAGGTCATGGGCCTCCAAGAAAATAGGAACATATGCTAAAAACGTCCCTTATCGCCACTTTCACATGGTTGCAAGAAGCTATTTAAAAGTGCATAAACTCGGCCACTTATGTGGTAGCAATGACAAGTAAATGAATGCATAGTGTGGCGCTAAAAGTGGGCGACCATTTTTACCATATATAACTACCACTTACCTTCCATTCACGTGGAAATATAGCCACTTAATATGGCTACTAAAATAGCTTTCTAACTACCCAATCGTGGGCTCCAAAATAATAGAAACTCGTGCTTAAAAGTATCCCCATCGCCACATTTATGGTGGTTGCTAAAAATGAGTTTGATACGTGCTATGATCAACCCCTATGTGGCTTATATAGTAATCTATTTACTGCACAATAACCACTACTATAATTTTTCAAAAATACTCATAAGTATATTTTGAGTAATAAAACTACCAGTTAATATGGCTATTTGATTTTGTATTAAATTTATATATATATATATATATATATATATATATATATATATATATATATATATATATATATATAATATTAAATTTATATATATATATATATATATATATAATATTAAATTTATATATATATCCCATTATCTATCTATCTCAATATATACATATACGTGTATACATATGAATATACGTAAACATTAATTGTTTAAGTATATTCATTCATACATACATATATATGAATTAATTAATTATATATTTATATATATATATATATCCATATACATTATTTTCATTATTTTTATTATTCAAAAGATATTTGAAAATGACATAATTTTAACAACCAAAGAGGATCACTTACGCTAGGGAATTGTTTTCCTTAATGATGTTTAACCTATCAACTTAGGTTTAAGTCTTTACCAATTCAATACTCAGGTTGACTCGACAAGGTTCCTCTAACCTATGCACGTGAGTGTGTGTGTCTACTCAAATAGGAATACGAGTGGTTCCAATACCAACCTCCTCTCACAAGTGATAGTCTCCCTCCCCCATTGGAGGGTTCGAACTTTTCCTGCATCTAACTTAGAGCAACATGTTTGTACTTAGTTAATAACATATAATTCACATTCATAATATAACATAAACATCATTAAAGATTTTAAAAATTAATTTCATCATAACGCATATTCATACATGTCATTCATCCATTGAACATCAAGACATAATAGTGCATTAAAATTATATTTACTCATAAAGGTAAAAGTAATTTGGTAAATAAATAAGGGCATGTAACAGTCCTGCTAACTTCTGCAATCAATTCACAAGTACTCAATTTCTTGATTTCACAACCCTTAGCACTAAAAGAGAGCTTGCAACCTTTATCACACATCTGATTTATGCTTAAAATATTATGCTTTAGTCTTTCAACATACAAAACATCATATTTTTTGTCCTACGACCATCAAGACTTAAAGTTCCCTTACCAGTAATTTTGGTGATTGAATTATTTCCTAGTAGATCCTCCATCAAATTTCTTGAACTGCATGAACTTACTTTTGTCTCCAGTCATGTGACTTGAACATTCGTTGTCTATGATCCATAGATTCTTCACCTTTTGAGCATATAGTGCAGTATGAGAAATCATGGATTTCTCTTTTTTCTTTTCTCCTGGTTTCTTCTTCAGACTTTATTAGATTTGGAATTATGACTTTCTGATCCACTCCTTCCTATTTCTAGTAGGGGAGAACTCACAAAATTGCTTCTACGATTTCTAGCAATGTGTCCAAAATTGTTGCACTTGTGATAGATGATGCTGAAATTATACAGAGGTACAAATGATTTTTTTTACTAACAAAGTTATTTCTTCTTACTGGAGCTCTTCTACAATCCACCGCCTTATGACCAAAATGATTACAATTAAAGAAATAACCACAAAAAGAATGATTGAACCTCTTCTTCTTTTTTTGTCCTCTTGAGGTTTGTCTTCTAGATCTTCTTCTCTTTCTTTCTACGTGGATGAAACCATCATTTGGCAATTTGCTATCATTTGTTGCAGTAATTTGTTCAAACTTCTCACTTCTGGAACTAGCTTCTTTCGGATTCTTAGCAAGCTTCATAAGTTGTTTTGTCACTTTGTTCTTCTTATCATCAAAACCAATCCCGATTTTGACATACGAAGATCTCTGACATCCCAATATTTGATTTAGGGTCTCAATACTCTTTCCAAAATTTGGTTGCAGCTGATGATTCACCTTTTCAAGCCTTTTTTCTTATTGACACAACTTTTGCTTCAAGCTTCTCACAGTCCTTGTCCCTTGACAACAATCTTTAAGTCATAACTTCTTTAATCATTTTTTCTTCTTATGTCTAAGCCTTTAGATCAAAAATCATCTTCTTTGCTTTCTCTAGATCCATAGATATCTTTTCTTTAGTCTTCACTTCTTTCACAATTCTCTTCTTTGATCTCTTAATCTCTTTACCAACACAGAGCAATTCTTCCAAAAGATCTACTTCATCTTCATTATTTCTGAAATCAATTCTTGCATCTTTTGTAGTTTCTATATCCATGAACACATTCTTTTCTCTTTCATCTTTGGATATGTCTTATTCTTCTTCATCAGTAGAATAGTCTCTCATTCATGAAGAAACTCTTTTGATTTCTTTCGAATTTGCTTCTCTTTACTGAATGCTTTTTTCCATACTTTTTTTCGGCATTGTTAGAATCATTGTGAGGGAACTTAGGCATAAAATGTCCTACTTCACCAAAATTAAAGCATTTGAAAGGTAACTTACATTTATACTTATGGAACCTCTTTGTAGTTTTCTAAAAAAAATTGCTTTCTCTAGATCTGATCCAACATCAAAATCTAAATTTTCTTGCTTCTTGGATACTATAAGTGATGCCTCTTTCCTTATAGAATTGTCACTTTCAAAACTCATTTCAAAAGCAATCAAGATTCCATGTAATTCAATCATCTTCAAAATATTCAAATCTTTAGCTTCTTCAATAGCAGAGACTTTAGAATCAAACCTTCTAGGAAGAGATCTAAGCACCTTTCTCACAACCATGTTTTCTTTCAATTCCTCTCCAAGACCTTTGATAGAGTTGACAACTTCATCAACTTAGAGCAAAAATGTGGCAATATTTTCATCTTCAATTTCAAACTTTCAAACTGAGATCTATGAGTTTGAATCTCTTCTTCCTTGACTTTGTCATCACCTTCATATATGAAATTCAATTTTTCCCACACTTCCTTCGTTGTTTTGCATTGCATCACTTTCACAAATTCAAAATTAGTCAAACCACATAAAATAGCATTCCTTGCCTTAGCATTAGTTTCACCAGCCTTCTTTCTGGCTTGATCCCTAGGAGGGTTTTCAGGAATCTCATATCCCTCTATAACTGACACCCAGATATCAAGTCCTAGAGCCATCAAGCAAGACTCCATCCTAACTTTCCAGAATGCATAATTGGATCCATCAAAGGGTGGTGCTTTATTTGTAGACAATCCTTCTTGAGCAATTGAGTGTGCCACCCTGGAACTACCTTAAGCTTTTAGGATTCTTCAAAGGAACTTGGCTCTAATACCAATTGAAGGGAACACAATCTACTAATAGGGGGTGAGTTAGTAGATCTAATCAATTTAAAACTCTTAACTTCATCACACATGAATAAACATGAAACATGAATCTTCACTACTACTAAGAAACATCAAGAGCACATATTCACATAGTCGAACACCAAATATACGTGGAAACCCAAGATGGAAAAAACCATGGTCAAAATAGCTGCTTGGATCTACTATGCAAATCCAACCTCACAAAGCATAAAGATACAAGTGAATTTTTACAATATGAAGTAGGAACCAACCTACCAGAGACACCAATCCCCAATTAAATTTTTAGGCACCAATCTACCAAAGATACCAATCCCCAATGACAAAACAATACAAGTAGTAGAACACCAGTCTTATAGGATCACATAGATAAAGCTTGCAGATCTTCAATTGCAGCCAAATACATTTCATACACTTTTGAACTAACTATAGACACTCTTCAACACTCCTTATGATTTTTTGATGATAGCGCACACACTAGAATACAACCCTTTTTATTCACCACCTTCTCTTCAATTTTCACTTACAACAAAAATTATACCACGCCATGCATCTATGGAACTGAGGAATATATACATGGCATTGCATTAACACTCTTCCATGTTGGCCAGGGATCCGCAAATAACCAAGATAGAATAAGGTGGACCTTAATTCAATTTTCATGAAACATGTAATAGGTAGGTCCTAATTCAAATTTGTTGCTTCCAAAATAAAATGATGTCATGGGTATCCATAGGAACCTAAACTAGGTCATATCTTAACACCACACGCTAGTGTTGAATACCACACACTACTAGTCATTACTGCATTGTTCTGAAACACAACTTGATTGATAGACAACCACAGAGAACCTTTTGTCACTCCAAAAATTTTGCATGTTTAACGTATCTCCTAGAAACTCAGGAATATGATAGAATAAGTGTAGACATACTCTCCTTTCAAACCGTAGAGGAAACAATGCCTCTGGGAGGGAGACCTGAGAAACACTGAACCTACACCCTACTGAAACATTCTGATATAGACTTTTGGATCACCTCTACCATAGTAAATAGATGCATGCATGATATTACAAGCATACAACAATCACACATACTTCTGGAACACAGACACTACTCAATATAGCTAGTAATGTATGTTTCTTGATTTAGTGATATGATTGATATGATAGTATAATTACCAACATAGAAAGGTATGCTAGCACAACTCTAGAAAAGATAGTGTCACCTCTAATCATGTATTCTTTGACACACCTTTGACATCAATTCTCTTACTGCATCAATGAAAACCTTTGACATCAATTACAACCTTTTTTCAACACATCCTATATAAAATCAACTCTTATTATCTAGGTATTAGAATAAATAACATATTTGAAAACATAAAAATAAAATCCTACACTTCATATTTTTACACCATGTTAATGTTTTGCATGTAAATGCTTCAAATTTTTACTCCGACAATGACTAGCTTTAATTTTTTGGAAAAAATACTTCCACTTTTTGGCTAAAAAGTGGAAACATGTTCTTTCACTCATGCAACTATTAGATTTGGATACAACAAATCTCTTTCTTATGGGTTCTAATGACTAATGCATAGACTCTGAATTTCTCTTTTTTGTATGAATTGAAGAACTATTGAATTGTAAGTGCATGTTTCAAGCTGAAAGAAACTACCAACTTGAACCCCTTCATGACCATCACAGCTCCTCAAACTATCTTACAACATTAATTTCCAAAGACCATGTGCACGTACATCAATTATTTTACTTACAAATAATATGTTTTGTAGCAAACTAGGGGTATGTAGGGATCTAGTAATCCCTTTGATCCTCCCATTAAAGAATTAGATTTTGAATCTACAACAAAAAATAATGTTGACATATGAATTGTCATTGAGGTAAACCTTCCCAATAGCATACTTTTGAACTCTAAAAACCACTCTCAATGGGGAGTTTTTTGGAAAGAAGATTCAAATTCAATCATGCATGTAACCTCACTTGTATACATTTCCAAGGCCATTACAAAGGAATCTCCTATATCCTCTTGAGAAGATTTATCAAAATCATCATCAAATTCAGCCTCTTTTCTTATATTCCTTGTCCTTTCAATCTCTTATGAAGTGGCCCATCTTGTTGTAGTTCCAATATTTTAGCTTCAACTTTTTAGGAGACTTAGATCTCCCATGAATTTGAGTATACTCTTGTGTTTCTTTTTATCCTTTTTTCTTTCCTTTCTCTTTAGACTATCCACAAAAGGCTAAGACTTCCTTGGTAGATTTGGTATCCTTCTGCCTCATCTTCTCCAGGATAAGATTAGATATGATGTCAGCAAGAATAAATTAGGTATTCAAAATCTTCCTTAAGCAACATAGCATAGTAAGAGAATTGACAATTACTCATACTCCAAAATAAAATAGAGTAGTTGATAGAAAGTAGTGTGTGCTCACAAAGATGGCAATGTGTATGTTTCAAGTTCAAAATTTACCTGAATTATTGGGTAGAAGTAGTGAACTATACTTGTTATATTGGTAATAGTGTGCCAACAAAGGCTATGAAGGAGATGACTCCTTAAAGAAAAGGAGTGGAAGGAAGCCTTACTTGTCTCACCTTTAAGTCTTTGGGTCTACTACTTATTCACAATATATTTATTTTGTGGATGAAACTACTATTTCTTATCCTCTAGTGGATGAGGCCCCTACATCCCTATTGGTGGATCATGTTGTGATGGACACTCCCACCATGGTGGCTTCCCCTAGGGATGAATAGATTTAGCTATTTTTTGACCCTTGAAATAAATTATTTGGAACCAATGTGGGCTTCTCTCACATCATCTAGCCGCTTTACCCAAGGAATGGACAAGGGGGCACTCTTGTAACTAAATAGTAGGTGGATTTTTTGTTGCACTTGGCTTCCCCAAATAGAACTTCTTCCTCGTCCCATGAGATTACCTAGGGTTAGGTGGTGGTGGAGGATTTCCTCATATCTCCATGATCAATTGAGTTTAAAAATGGTGTATCTTGGATGATAATTCAAAGAAGGAAGAGAGGTATTCCTAAATCTATTTCTAAATCACATGCCCTAGTTAAGGGTATGAGGATTGCAAGGAATATGTCAAGCATTGTATAATTTTGGTTGCATGTTGTTATTGGGCTACAAGTTTTTGGTGGTCTATGTTGTGATGTGTATTAGTTATTTTTTTATCAACACTTTGTTGTTTTTGGGTTTAAGCCCCATTAAATTGTTATGTGGAAGCTTGGATATATTTTCATGGTTTTTCGTACTTTGTGCTAGTGCACGTATGTTGCACAAGGTTTTAGGGCCCCTTAAAAACATATTTGACCCATACAATCAAAAACATATTGCAAAAATTTAAAGGCACATCTTTGTTGATTATAAAAAAAAGGAACATAAGACATGGAAACTATGGGATATGATAATTAAGGTTTTCATTTACAAAAATGTGGTACTTAATGAAGGGAAGAATAGACTATGTGGCAAAAACACTATGATTCCCAATCTACTCACTCCCAATGCATGCTCTCCTACTCAAGGTTTCTTGATGTTGAGTTTATTAAATATAAATGAAGGGGGGAATTCATAGTCATTGAGAAAATGTAGGAAGGGAAGAGACTATACATAAGTGGCTAGAAGCCTCTGATAATGGTAGTAAAATGCCTAAATGGTCTAGGAACACCCTTCATGTTGCTATAATAAAGGCAAGAAGTCAATTTGCACACCAAGTTTTGATGGCTAATGTATAAGATTTGAATGATCCAAAAAAGTATACATAAGCCTAGGGAAAATTGCATTATGATGTATAAATACATGATAAATTTTGTTCGCTCATGAAGAATCAAACGGGAATTATATTAGCTTGTAAAAGTTAAGCTCATTGGTTGCAAGTAGGTCATGAGACCAAATTCACTTAATAAGGGGAATTTTAGAATCACAAAGCTTGACTTGTAGCCAAAGGGTACTCACAAACTAAAATTATTGGCTATAATTAGACATTTCCTCTCATTGCAAAAAAAAAAAATAAGTGGCAAGTGCATTTGTCATATGCAAAGAGTGTGTTTCTTCATCATGATTTGAAGGAAGATATCTTCATGTAGCAAACTCTTCGGTTTGTGAATTAAGGAGACAAACATTTGGTATATAAATTGAATTCCATTATATGGCTTGAAGTAGGTGTCTTGTGCCTAATCTAAGAAGACTAGTCAATATCTTAAGGAATTGGGTTTCAAGAACCTTGAAATAGAGAACAATTTGTATGTTAAGAAATTAGTCAGGAAATTTACATTACTATTTTCTATGTGGGTGGTCTAATTCTAATATGGAACAATGTTGATTTGATAATTGAAATGAAGAAGTAGATAGCTTTACAATTTGAGATGATAGATTTGGGGTTACTCACTATTTTATTGGTTTGCATGTTTGGCAAGAGTCCTAGGATAGGTTTTTCATCTCATAGTCAAGGTATGCCAAATAATTATTGACAAGATTTAGAATGGAGGATGTGATTTACCAAAACTCCATGTAATCATGGTATGAATTTTCCAATGAATATAGGGATAGAAAAGATGGATCCTATAAAATATTAGAATCTAGAAGGGAATTTATTTTATCTTACTAACACTCAACTAGATACCTCTTTTATTTTTGGATTGGTGGCAAATTTTATGCGTAAACCACAAACTAGTCACATGAAAGTTGCAAATTTTATTCTAAAATATGTGAAAGGTACTCTAGATTTTGAAATTGAGTTCAAGAAAAGAGGTGCGTGCATTCTCTATGGTTACATAGATTCAAAATAGTTAGAGATTTTAATGACAAGAGGTCTACTTAATCTTATGTATTCGTGTTGGGAGATTCTTTAGTCTCATGGTATTCGAAGAAGCAATATAGTGTTTCAAAATCAACAATAAAGGAAAAGTACAATGGATTAGCTTTAGACATAAACAAAGCAATGTAGTTGTGAGGTATGCTAGATCACTTGAATGTGCCAATGACTCCTTGTGCCAATCAAAGTGCTTTTTGAAATTCCAATCATGCCTTTCATGCAAGGAATAAGCATTTCAGAATCAAGTATCACAAGGTTCACAAACTATTGTAGCTTCACAAGATTTTGATTGGCTATATTCAAATGAAGGATCAAGTGGTAAATATATTTTCCTATCCAATAATGTAGGGAAAGTTCATCAAATTTTGACAATAATTATCTCTTAATAAGCTTGTCATGAAGGGGGGGTTTTCATCATAACATTCTATATCTTGTTTATGTACTAGTTGGGTTGCATTGAATGTCTTGTAAATCATTCAATTTCACATTAACAAGGATGTTAGATCATTAAGGTTGCACTATATATATTTTTAATTGTGTTTTAATGTCTATGATTAGGTGTGTGGATTTATTTCACATGGATTGTACCTCATGTGCCACTAGTTTTGCCACTCTATCTAAAGAGGTCAATTATACTATTATTGTAGATACCTAAGATATACCACCTTCACTTACATTGTTGATTTCACCTAATGATTTGTTTCACTCGATCATCACTGGATTCATTCACTCATCTTCTAGGACCTTATCCACTAATCGCCTAATCATACAAACATCACTTAATTCATGCATACATATCATAGTGCATCTAATCATTCACTACATCTCTTTATCATCTCATCATCATATCAACTAGGTTTTCATTCCATCTTATCTCATCATCTAATCATCATCACCTAGGTTTTGATTCCATCCTATCTCATCATCTAATTGTCATATCGCCTAGGTTTTAATTCCATCCTATCTCGTCATCTAATTGTCATATCACCTAGGTCTTGATTCCATCCTATCTCACTTAATCGTCATATCACCTAGGTTTTGATTGCATCTTATCTCATCATCTAATTGTCATATCACCTAGGTCCTAATTCCATCCTATCATATCACCTAGATCCTAATTTCACTCTTATCACATCACCTAATCATATCACCTAGGCTCTAATTTAACTAACATCTAATTTATTTATCCATCACCTAGTATGCACATAATATCATCATCACCTAGGATGCACATTACCACCTAACACCTAATAATTTAATTAAATAATTCTTAAGTTATTTAATTAAATTTGGATGATATTACTCATCCATTTAATAAATTAAATTATTCATCAAACATCTATAATTATCCATTTAATTAATAAATTACCCACACATTATTGTATTGATAAATTAATTAAATATTAATTTCCATCTCACATGCACAAATAATCCAATTAAATAATTATTAAATTAATCACCTCATCTAGCTAACTCCTTAGTCTAATTAGTTCACTCAAAGTCACTCTTAGTCCTACTCATCAATCAAATCCACTTCACTCACTCATGCAATCAGTTAACTCATTCATGCAACAGTAAACTCCCCTTGATTCTCTCATGCACTTAGTTTTTGATTGATTAAGCAAGGAGGGGGCCCTGACCCAAACAGAATAATACAGCATTATGAGAACAACAGGTGGCAGGAAATAGCAAAAAAAGGAAGCCCACCACACTTCCCCTCTCTCATTCACTTAGTTAACTCTATGCAAGTAGTTGACTAACCAATCAAATATGTTAACTCCCTAGTCACATTGAGTTGAGAAATTATAATTATTTTAATTAAAAATTAAAGTAACGTGCAACTCACCTATGCATGACACGTCTCCTCATCGGTCCCCAAATCATGGATCATATCTCAAGTCTTAGATTCAATCCTATTCATTCATCAAATCCTCTTACAAATCTATAAATCAAACTCAACTCCAAGAAATCAATCAAGCATTCATTTTGTAGCAAATTCCTATCAATTTCCTATCGAGAGAATGCTAACATCATGCTAGTGAATTGAACATCCACATTAGAACTGAGCACATCTTTACACACATTCAATCAAAGGTTTGCATGTGAAATTGAGTATTGAATTGATTTGAATTTGATGTTATTTGGATTATTTCATTTTGCATGCTTACAATTACCAAATTAAAGTTATGTTGTTGTGTAATGAGTTTAAATAGTGAGTTAATCAACTTAGGTACCTAATGTACTCATTTAATTTATTTTTCTAAGCATTTCACCCTTTCCTTTGATACATGCCCTGTGTGAAGTGTTCTTCCTAACATTTTTTCCAAAAACATGAGCCAAAACCAAGTCAAGGTGGTTCACATTCAACCCATTTGTACCCTTCAAATGTAACTCCACAACTAGAATATAACATGATTTGATTAGTTGAATCCCAAGACCAAGACGGGTCAAAGTAACTTGCAAGATTTCTTTGTAGGTGAAATGATCTCTTACCTCTTAAATACGATATTAATAATTAGTCAAAGATGCTACCCATGGTCCACCTAGTAATGCCCTAGCCAATGAATTTTTACAGTTGTCATAAGACATTTGACTCATGGTTGAAAATGACAACAATAGAATCCCATGATTCTAAGTGGATACACTTTTCCATTTAGGTACATTATTTAAAATATTAACATATACAATAATTACAACTAGACCTATGATTTGCAAGAATGTCAACATCAAGTCCTAACAAGTTTCTAATATTCATAATCTCAAGTGACATGGAAGATTTTGAACCATATTCTCCTATGATTTTTGAAAATCTCATTGATGAGGGTGAAATCACAATATTGTGTCTCACTTTTTGCCCAAGATGGACATTTACATCAATATTTTTAACTGAATCTTCATCTTCTGAGACCTATAGTAGCTAAACCGTTAAGAATTTGAAGATGATGCAAACTAGTGATTTGTGGCAATTTGTGTGTAGATTCTAAATGTATATTTTTTTTAATTTTCTAAAATAAATCATGAATCTTTCAACATCTCCTTTAATAACTAGTTTTAAACAAACATTTTCATAAAGTAATGATTGTGTTGTACAACATAACGTTTTTTCTATAAAGGATAAAATTCTAAATTTTGAAATATAGATTCTCAACATCAATATCTAGGGAAAGGATATTTTTTCATAATTTTTGTTACATATTTTATTTTTAATTATTTCTAAAGTCACTGTAACTATAAATTGGACATACATGTGTGTCGTACAACCTAACTTGTTTTGTATATATCAAAATCTTTTTTTTTTTGTGAAACAAGGACATAAATACCTAGGGAAAGGGTATTTTTCGAAAAAAAATTATAATGGTTTTCTATATTTCCACCTCTACAAAACGAACTTGATGTTAAAAGAAAAACCTATGTTTAGTAAAGATTGAAAATTAAATACATGATAAAATGAGAACATATCAAAACTATACTTGTTGGAAAGCTCATTTTGAGGGCTAAAATCTTCCAAAATATAATTTCTAAATGACGTTAATTAATCCCTCAAAAGGTAAAGAAAAACCTTTTTTTGCCAACATTTTGATAAGTGTGAAGGAGACTCCATTATGGGTATGATTTAATACTAGAGGGATTCTATCCAAGGGGTTTGATCTAGGGGGTATTATCTATCCCTCTTCAATTAAAACCCTTTATATGGAACCTCTCAAGGCTTAAATCATTAGTTTTTTCCTAAAAAAATTGGTTTCAAACAAAAATTAGCACGTCCCAAAAGTGAGACACTATTGTGGCAGTACCCATGATGTGATGTCCAATAAGTGAGCTCTTCATTCAAAAAAACAACCCTTCAAGGTCTCAGAAACATGTAAGTAGTTCTTCATGCCCTTCTTATAATACCTTGACATTGCAAGAACATGTGTAATTCATACAAAGTTTGTGGTTCTTTTTTTAACTCTAAAGTAGATGCAAATTATCATGTCCCCATTCTTATGGGGATATACATCCATTAGGAGGTATTCATTGTATTATGATAGTTCAACCACTTGTGGATTATCTATACTATTTTTCACACGTACTATCTTTGTTGCTTACGCACTAAGATTCCCTTCTTGATTCATCTCACTTTCTTCTAATGGATTCTCTACTTGTGTAAAATGAACATGTAGTCTAGAAAAGCCCTCATTTAAAGGATCAGGATCATTGTATGAGACATCAACCATATATATATGGTTGAAATACTAGCAATGACACTAAAGCTTTCTTTCTCTTTTTGGATGTTTTTTATTAAATAAGCAACATTTAGAGGGCATTGGACCCATACACAAAAGTCCCATCGAGGCAAAAAGTTCAACAAAACACAAAAAAGATCAAAGGTTATTGTTCAAAGATAGTAAATTAGCAACAAATCATAGCTTTTTTTTAAATGTAAAAATAAAACAAAGGGAGCACTAGACTAATTAGCAATTTTCTCCTTTTGGATGTTAAGATGGCCCTTGATTCTCATTTTTTCCCTTATATTTTTCATGTTTCTTTAAATGCTTGACTTGCTAGGTTGTTTTTCTAGATCATCTCTTCTCAAGTTTGCATGAGCATATCAATGGCTTTTTCTCTTTGTTTGTGATATGTGTTTTGGCTACAAGTGATTTATGGGAGCTATGGGTTCAATATCAACTCCAACATGGTATCAAAGCACCAAATATGTGACTTCCTATCTAGACTTTGAGAAATATGGCCTTTAGGAAAAATTAGCTCATCCTAGGACAAAACGAACATCACCATTAGATCCAAAATGACCAAAAACCCTAAGATCACATGTAATTTCATCCAATTTAGAAAAGTTGAAAAAATAAAAAAAAATTAGGGCTACACAGATCTCCAAACGAAATTGTACAGTCATACTATCTTTGGTTGTGTGCCCTTGTGTAAATTCATCAAATCAACTAGTACAAGTGGGCAAAAAAATCTTCTATTTAAAAAAAAAATAGTTTGCAAAAAAAAAAGCACAAAAGAGGGTTTAAAAATCAAAAAAGAACAAGTTTTTTTATTGGGTGTAAGGTACAGAACTCTGCCACTTTCTACAAGTGTGATATCACTTGGACTATCGGGCCCACCAAACTCCACTGCATGGTAGCCTTATCATTTGTTAGTGTGCTCTTATTGGTCATCCATCGATGTTTGCAACTTGATTGGCGACCACAAAATCCCTCTAGCGACCACCTAAATCACAATCGGCGAGTTTATAAAATCGACGACCAAACAAATCCGACCAGCAACATCACAAAGAGGAACCTAAAATCTTTGAAGATTTTGTTGAATTTTTGACGAGGTCATTTAGAAAATTAGTAGCCAATCTCAAAATATTCTAACCACCTAGGATTGTTAGCGAAGGAGGAATCTCCAGTGAATATTTCAAGATGATAGGCACATATTCCAATGGAATCTTCTTTTTCAATCACCAACACAACTTTTCAACAAACAGAGAATATTTCGTCAACCGGGAGAATATTTTGTTCACTGTCATCAACATGATGTCATTAATCATACAACCCCTCCAAGCCCCCTTCCAAGCCCTAATTTCCCTAAGCAATTTTTTTCTTTTTGGCATAGCGGGCATATAGTGATCGAAAAAATGAGATATCATCAAAAACTTGGTTCCATGCACTTTCCAGTGGTGCAAATCTCATCATCAAATTTTGTTGTTGATTTATTTTATTCCCAATCAAATTCAAATCTTCATTTTCTGCTTTCGAGCTCATAAATTTTTGGCCTGTATCTCCAATTTTTGTGGTTCTAGTGGCATTGGAAAGGTATTTCAGAGCTCTTGAGATCTATTCATGCACATTTTTTGAGAATTTTCCCCAAGTACATTTCATGCAATTTTTTGTGATTTCATATTTCTATTAGTTACTTGGACGTCTTGGCACTTGGAAAGGATATGTTTGTGTAAGATGAACTTATTTGATCTCCTTTACATGTATTGAGGTTTTTAGTCTTTGATTATTTCATTTGAGGAAGTATCATGGATTTTTTTGTTCATCCTTTTGTGGTCATCCTGGAAAGGATAACTATGAGACTTGGCAAAACGACATCTTGACACATCTCAAGTGACTTGATCTTTTGCCTTATTTTTATAGACTCATACCTACACCAAACACACCAAGGAGTCTATCAGCAATGGGTATTGTTAGTGATCATGTTGTAGGAGTGATTTGTTCTAGTGTTGATCTTGACACTATGTGTGTTGTATTGGACATTGATTGTCCCCACACACTTTGGACTCAACTTTGGGAGATCCATGGAGACCCTCATATCTCTCCATACTCAAAGGATCCTGCTACAAATTGTTTCATTCCTCTTGCAGATGCAGATTTCATACCCTTAGATAATGATACTTTAGAGGAGCTTGAGTATATCACAGGTCTTACATGTTTTGATGGTTCAAAGACTTGTCTTCATGTTCCCACTCTTCAGATCGATACTACATCATCTTTTGTTGTTCTTGATAAGCTTGGCATTGCCACATCTTTGGCCCCTATTGGTTCAGTGCAGCAAGACATCCATCTTTGTCCAAACACAACCACTTGGGATTTGTATCTTGCAGACATATCATCCTTGTTTGTAGTCTCAGATTGCAAATTTGGAGGATTTCTTTGAGGACACTCATCTCTCTTTATTGACAACCACATCATCATTTTTGGCCCGCCATTTTCATCGCCTTTGTAGCTTATTCTACATCAGTCTTCATTGATTTATGGATTGACATCATCTCTTTCTAACATGTGGACACTTGAGAACTTTTCAAAGGTGCACATCATTTGGATTGGGATTCTTGATTCACCCATATTTTTGGATTGGCTTCTCCAATCACCAATGGATCTATTTCTTCCTAAGGGGACAAATGTTGTTTGCGGGCAATGGATCATGTTTTGTCTTCAAGCGTTCATCATTGGCATAGGAGCTCTTTCTTTGTGGGGGGATTCATATCCCCATTTTTTGTCTCCTACTAGGGGAACTATTGTATTTGTGTGACAGAAGCAGCTGGGGGGTCAAATTGAATCCTATCCTTCTTCCACCAATGCAGTCATTTCTTTTTCTCTCTTTTAAAGAGAAGTTTTATCCCTTGTGGTTTTCTGATTTTCTCTAGTTATGAGAGATTTCATTTGTTTGTACATGGGTACCTCATCAGACCTTGTAGTCAGGACCCATTCATGCATCCATCATTACATTCTTCATTAGGTTTTTTTAGCTTCTCCATAAGTTGATCTTAAGGGGGGAGTGTTGTAGTAATTATGACACCACCTAATATTAATTAATCATTAATTAATTATTAGGTCTCTTATTACTTTAATTACTTAAGCTAAACTTAGGAGTGTTTTTTTATTATTAGATTGGGCTATTTATAGGTTAAGTTGTCTCATTGCATAAGATGATGACATATGTCTTAGTCTAATAAACCCCCATCTAGGGTTTGCTTTCTTTCTATAAGGATTCTCATTTATTTTAATTATTATTTTAGATTAATTCATTGAACAATCAATTCTCTTCTAGATCATCTCTTCTCAAGGTTGCATGAGCATATCAATGGCTTTTTCTCTTCGTTTGTGATAGGCGTTTTGGTTGTAAGTGATTTCTAGGAGCTGTGAGATTCACTATCAACTCCAACACTAGGAAGGGACAAGAGTTGTGATATGGTTGACATGGAGTTCATAGTCAACTAAAATCCTAACCTTCTTTTTGGCTCGTTTAATTTTACCGTGTCAATTTGGGGTATCCTCTCACCACTTAGTTTTCCCTAAATGCAAGAATCAAACTTCATGGAACAAGGTGTAACGAATAAATTTCATTTTATAAATCCAAGGCCTTCCAATAACATGTTGTATCTAGTGTCCTTTGTAATGACATAAAACTAGGTGAGAACCATTTTGGGACCAAGAGCAACTAGGAGGATGATTTTTCCAATTTATGTGGCCTTGATGTTAGCATATTGTCTCTATGTGTCTAAATAAGAGGTGATGTTTACTTCACTATATCCCATTCTTTGTAGTAGATAGAAAGGAACTACGTTAATACTGGCCTCATCATTTGCCATTGCCCTTTTCATATAGTTATTATAGACATACACTCGAAGATAGATTGTGTGTTTTCTTCTCTTTGTGATCTCAATCTCTAAGGCATTTGTTTGATATTGAAGAGAATATCCAAGCCTTGGAGGTCTAAAGTTTGGGGGATTGAGATCCAAATCCATGTGATTGATTTAGGCTTATAGTGGTTAAGCTTGATTGCCTCAAGAAGCATAGCCCAATGGGTCGATGAATTCTTGATAAGGTCTTTGAATGAAATGTGTGAGTTTCTTTTTAAAAACCTCAGCCAAATCATTCATACCCACCAAATGTGGATATGGTTCAATGGATGAAATCATGTGTATCACATGCTCAAATCCAATAGTGAGGTGAACATTTCATCCATGCCTATTTTGACTAGACCAAGCATTTTTTATTTTCCTTTCTAGTCCAAATGAGGAGGCATATTTGTACCTTTGAGATCAAAAATGGTTGTTAAGCATAAAGAAGGGTTGGATTGCAAATCAAGACTTGAACATCCTCATCCATGCTTAGAATAAAGATTTGATAATTCTTGTTAGAATTTTGCAAGACAATGGACACCTAATTGTTTTATGTAAGTTAATCTTGTGGTAGTAGGAACATGTCAACAAGTATGTGTTTGATGATCATCTTGTAACCTTTGGATATAATCGAAGGATGATAGTTTTATTGGTAATAGCCAAATTTGTTGAATATAATCAACAGCATTGGCAATGAAACATTGGAGCCTCTTTAATTGTTGCCACAATTACAACCATTGTAACTACTATTGTTGTTTTTACTTGATGAGGTATTTGAAACCCCATAGACAACTACATTTTGACTACTTGAGATGTTTGGGGCAAAATTATTGTTGTTTTTTATGTTGTGTGTTCTACTTAAGAGTGCCCAACATTTCACTTGAACCATTGACCCTTCTACCACTATTGATAGTTGATTGGTCAATTTTCATGGCACTCTTGAAGCTTCCTCATAAGACTTGTAGCGAATCCTTTGGACCTCCTCACACATCTTTGTTTAGTGAATAAAAAAACTTATCTCGAAGTTATCACTAATCCATGTGGAGAGCACTAGTGGAAGATTAGAAGACCTCTCTCAACCATGTCAAGAAGTAGGCAAGTGATTTTTATTGTCTAGTTAATAATAAAAAACTCCCTTATTCTAGTTTTGACCAATTTATTCATGTAGAGAGCAACAATGTATTCTCCAATGAGTTGGTAAAAAGAATGGACTTATCCTTTTGGCAGCTGGTAATACTAGTTGAGGGCTATCCCTTCAAGAGTTTTAAAGAAGATTTTAATGCTGACTATATTGCAAAAAAGCAACTCCTCAATAATTGTCACAAAGACCTTTATGTGTGTGCTTACGTCCCCTCACATTCAAACTTGAGCAATTTAAGAAGTGGCCTAGGTAAGATGTTGCCCCTAATCATGTTATTTAATGGTTCTTTAAATATTCCAAGTATGTTCCCAAGAAAGTGTCATTGGTAGGTGGTACCTCATACATTGATCTCATTAGATATATGGGGTCAAAGTGAAATGATTGGTAGGTAACGTAGGTTGAATTTGTTTACGAAAATCTTAAAAGGTACTAGATAACAAGGAAAATGGGCTTGAGGTGGTATACTAAGAATATATGCATAAGAGGTTGCACATGGTGGTGAATATGGGGCAAATATGCCTCGTTATTATTATTGCATGAATAGAGATTATAGTTAAGGTGTAACCTCATTTGCTCCTTGGTTGGCTAAGTCCACAATATTAAGGAGCAAGTTAATGTTTTGTGCAAGTTTTAGGAGATGCTAATCTTGTGTTACTATGGGGATATGGTTGGTAAGATGATTGTGCATCACCAACCTCTAGGGTCATGATTCTCTCAAGGTGGCAACTAGAGCTTCATGGGTAGCCTGGTCCTTGCTATGGTAACCTCGAGGAGGGTCTCATCTAGTGTTGTTGCTCTACTCATCTTATGGGTTACATAATGGCCTGGACTCTTTTCCAAGCCTTGTTTTCATGCAAAGTGCATTGAAAGGTCTAGCTTGGCAAGGATTATCAACATTTGGGCTACATAATGGCCCAGACTCTTTTCCAAGCCTTGTTTTCATGCAAAGCGCATTGGTTCAATATATTTTGCCCTCTCTATAAAGTGTCAAACCTACTTCTCCCTCAATTTGTGGGGCATAGCAACGAATAGGATGGGCTCAACCATCATGCATGCATATGGGTACTCAAGGGAGATGAAAATTATAAGCTTATGTTGAAGTACGAATCCCCTAAGCTCCTCTTTGCTATATAGGATTCTCAAACATTAAAGTATAAGCAACAATAAGGCCTTCCAAAATGCTAATATAAATCAAATTCCTCATAATTATAATGGCATTCAAAATCCCTAAGAGCAAGGAGCCCACATTTGATGTCTCAAATCCAAACATGTCAAGGCCGCTAAATAATACAAAATATGATGGATAGAGGGGAAGGTGGGGAAAATTTAAGGGTAAAAGAAAAAGGGAAAACAAAAATATTTGTCTTTCATATTGGGTTCGCCAAAATATAGATGCCTCAAAATACGATGCACGACATTTGAGGGCCATGTTGACTCAAGTTGTAGATGTGGATGCTAAGTGTGTGTCTACAATTGAAGTGGGATTGCTGCATGTTGTCTATAAAGTTTTTGTTGTTTTCAAGGTAATATGTGTACAATAATTATTTTGTTTGTTTTTTAATTTTTGGAATGTTTTTGTTATTTTTATGTTTATTAAGAAAATTAATCTAATGAGAAGTGTAAAACAAACTTAATACATTTGTTGGAAATAAATTAATTAATCTACCTGTAATCTCACTAAATGGTCATACAACCCTTTTATATTCATCTGTATTTTCATAAATAAATAAAATGCAAGTAAACTAATTAATTAAAAATAATAAGTAATCAAATACACTAAACCAATCGTGAGATTAATTAAATTAGATGCAATTGAACTTTAACACTTTCTAAGCAAACATAGGAAGATTACCAATGATAATTCTAAAACTGAGTTGAGCATGACCATATCTTACTAGCACGGAGACTTCCAGATATGAGCAATAATTCATAAATAAAGAGGCTTGCTCTTGTTATCTGAATTGAAAGCTGAACATTTTCATGATGCTCATGTTGTTAAACCACCTCTCAATTCAAAACCGATCCCCCAAAGCAACAATCTAAGCGATGGCAGAGAATTCTCAGTCTCTTAGTGAAAAAACTAAATTTACAAGCAAGGTCATGCAAAAAATTAAGATAAATTTAAGTCCTGTTTAAAAAATTTAGTTGAACCTTCGACGTTGAAAAGTTTATGGCAAAAAACAAGAAATTCATCATTTACCAAAACAGGCAGAGATATTTTCATTGATATGTTGCAGATAGTTACTCTTGGGATGGTAATTAACAAATCAACCTTGCATGAAAAATTGATATCATAATAGAAACTATCGCAAAGTATTCTGGCAGGCACAAACATTTTCATCTCATAATTTGATCATGCAAAAATCATCCCATAAAAAGGACAACAAAGAACACTATACGTTGGGTTTTCTTGCTGATCCTAAACAATATGTTTTGTGGCTAAAATTCTGCCCTACCCTCTTCAAGGGCTGAGAAATCATAAACCAGTCACACCAAATAAGTAATACCCAAGGTGCATATCCTTAACAAAGGTGGGGGAAAACCAAAAATGACAACCAATCCTGGTACTCATACATGTCTATATCTAAATACCAGTCTCTGCACACAACTCATTGGTGAAACAACACTACAATACAATTCCCCAACAAATTTTCAATCAGAGTTAATATACAGGTAGTTCAGGGAACAAAACCTAGATCCTTGAAATACTCATGTTCCAGGGCACTTCGAGCAGTGATGCGTCTGCTGGGCTCCAAGCACAACATTTTCTGTCATGCATTGTTGATCGGAGAATGAAGCAAAAAATAATCACAAATAAGCAAAATTGCTATTCAACATCATCTCACGTTATTCAAATGATAATAATAATTTAACGGTTACTGCTTTTAAACAACTTAAAATAACAAAAGTGCTTGTTCTCACCGACAGAAGATCAACTCCAGCTGGCTCAAGTCCTGGGACAACACTCGCCAAATCCTGTCAAACCCAGAACAAAGAGTGAATGACATGTTAGGATTTAACTGTATAGCAAAATTCCACAATTTTAAGGAAACAAGCTTCACTTCATTTAGAAAGGATTACAAAATATGTAAGGTTCCTAATCAAACTACTCATAGATTAAGCGTTAAATACTAATATTTAAGAAACTTCACATTATTAATGCGACAAAAAGAGATAATATCCAAAAATAAATTATCATATGGCTAGATTATGCTTAATGCTTAGAATTGCTATTCGTGAAAAGCCAAATCAAGAATATAAATAATTTAGAATAGAATAAACCAAGAAGGTTCATCTTTATTGATAAGCAGAATATTATAAATAAGTATTACAACTTATATTAGAAGCACAGTCCATCAGCCAATCCAAGTACGTAGATTGACAATAACATGAACACAAGACCAATACACTTATTTACCCCAAGGGCATGTCACCTGCATTTTCAAACCTGCCCCCTACCAGAAACATTTTAGAGACACCGCAACCAGTTGGAAACGTCCCACAGCCATCCCAAATTTGTAGCAAAAATAGGAAACATCCCCAGGACATGAAAAAAAAATCCAGAGGAAACAGCCTTGCCATCACCTACAGCCCAGTCAAGAAAAAAGCCAATTTTTCTTTGGTTTCAAAAGATTCCACATTCCAATGAAACTTAAATTCTAAAGAAAATATTGTAATTACCTTTCAAGGTGCAGAAGGGATCCTCATTTGGGCTCATTTTTGCCTCTTGTTGGGCAGTATTTATGACTGATGCCCCATATATGAGCATGGCTCCTATTATTTGGCTCGAGTCCCTATACGAATTCACTTTCCATGTGTAAGATGTGCAGATTACCTTATATTTACATCTGAGCAAGATCAAGAATTCCATGTCTATGGAGTTTATTATAACTCAATATTTATTTTCTGATTGAAGAGGATTGAGCTCTCATGTGATAGAAGATTAAGCAGAAGGTAACAGTAAATCAATGAACATGGGTCTGTGTATTAATTTCACTGATAAACTAAAGTGGCATTGATAATCATTCCTAATGATAATGTGAAAATATTAACTGATAGAATGAATTAACACTGGAGATAAATATTATAATGGCAAAATGTTTTGATGTCACATAAATATTATATACTTAAATGGACCAATAAATATTATATACTTAAATGGACCAAAAGCTATAATTTATGGACATTCATATATATTAACCATGTCTTATGTTAACCGCCTGCCCTCCCACAACTGACTCATAACTTCTAACTCACTAGCATGACTTCATTAAACCCCTAATAATGGAGTAAATCAACTCAATGTTAAACTACTATTATATTACAGACAAATAGATGATTTTTAGCACTTAAGGTGATGAAACTTGGATGTCTATGTTTCTGAGAATACATCATGATTGATGAAGATAAACTTGTCTGAGAAAAACTTGTAAGGAAAATTTACAACTGCTAGTGTGGCTGCACACAATTGATACTTACGAGGCACACAAGCATAGGCATTCCAGTCTTATGCAAAATAGATGATCAATTAATGTTGAATAAAGATCCATGAAAACATCTAGGGGGTAATATTTCCACCTGCATGTAGAAGTAGCAATGTTCTCATTATGGAAAAATAGATTCGTGGAGACCAGATAAAATAATCACTAGACCTTGATTTTCTGGAAGGCCTTTGGCAATTATGTGTCATATATTTACTAGAAAATCAGTCTCTATTGATCCTTTCTAGTTGTAACTTGTGGCCTTTAGCCATTTTGTTATTTTTATATAATATATATGCACATTGACAATGAAAGAATGAAAACTTGTTCATTTGTATGGTCCTATAATGTATATAATGAATGGCTCATCAATTCTATCATATGAATATTTGAAATTTTTCTATATTTCCAAATTTTCCCTAGTTTTAGAAAAAAACATCCCATGTCATCTCCTCAAAAATAGCCTTCCAAAAAATTCATCACGGAAACATGTCCCCCCCTCCCCTGCCATACCCATCCCAGAAACTTGATGTAACATAGCAATACACCAAATACAATACTAAAACCTAAACTAGTACTACCTACTCAGAATATGGAGTCACTAAGCCCACCACGGTCGACAGATATGTATAATCACAAGCCAAAGGGCAAAAAATGAACTCGCACAAAAAGAAATGAGAAAAAGGCCACACCCAATATAAAGCTCCTACAGCAGCATTGATACAGGGAAGTGCCCACATAAATGGCATTTGATGATCTAGTTAGCTCCTAAATAAATGCACTGCAACATTTCATAAATGAATGTGACCAACTCGTACAAGGCATTGACATACGTAATCTCAAACACTGCACAAGGCATAGCAAAATCCTCAAATATATCAGAGAATTGATATGAATCCTCGAGTCTCTCGAACATCTCTTTATTGTCAAGATATGAAGTATCTTTAAGCATTGCTATCATTATGAGTTTGGTTGCTTATCTATTTATTGTCTTGTGCTAGTTGATGAAACAATTTGATTAGATTCCAAAATTCATGGCACCTTAATGATAGTCAACATCAAGGGAGACCCCTCTTCAGACATGGTTGGGTGATGGTTCCTCCACAAAGACCTATATGCCTGTTGTGTTGTTATATTTAGTCATTTGTTTCATCAGTGGCCTTTATTTGCATCTATCTAGATGTGACACTCATAAAGTCTCACCTCCCACTTACATCTTTTCGAACCTATAGAGTTAAGAGATTGATGCCAAAACCATATGCTTGCACTTATCATTAATGAGGAGTATATAGATATACAATGATGAGAATATGAGCCGGTTAAACAAGGCTCGCACAAGTTAAAAGGAAAAAAATAAAAAGCAAATGCTGAAAGCTAATTTATATAAATTGTGTAAGTGTGAATCTTATCAAATATGCAACTAAGCTATTCAATAAGGATAAATACCTTGGGAGGCCACTTTGGAAAAGCTGACTTGAAGTCTGGAAGAGAGGTTACTCCAGGCCATGTTTCTTCATTTGGTGTTCCTAGAACCCTTCAGAAAAAACATTATAAAAGAAAATTAAATTATTCAGATGTTACAAATGGGACATGAAATGGTCAAAGACCAAATAGAAATTCCATAAAAGCATGGAAAAACCACCATCAAAAAACAGATAACATTCAATCTGGATCTCACCTGAAAATCTTAAAGAGTTCGTCAATCTCTGAATCTCCGGGAAAAAGTGGTCGTTGATTTACCATTTCCGCAAAGATACAACCCACAGACCAAACATCAACAGGAGTTGAATAATGTCGAGACCCCAGTAAGATTTCTGGTGCACGGTACCATAATGTAACCACCTGGACAATAACTGTTATATTCCTGTTTGCAGACATGAAAAATTTAACTTTAAAAAACCATAAACTTCATGTGTACAATGGCATTTACCTCATGAGTAAAGGTCCTCACTGGAATTCCAAATGCCCTTGCAAGTCCAAAGTCTGCAAGTTTCAGAGCATTGGTTCGGCGGTCTATGAGCAAATTTTGAGGTTTCAAATCCCGATGAAGAACACGGTGAGAATGGCAGTAGGCAATGCCACGGAGAATCTGATACAGAAATGTCTGCAATACAAAAGGAAAGGCTTTATAAATCATACATGCATCAGAAATCCTTCTTATCGGAATTTCGTTTTTGCGAATTATTATTATATCAAAGTAATTTGGGTTGAGATGAGACTCAATCCCTCAATTAGACCACCATAATGATTTAACACCTGAATGAAGAGAGGCACCGTAAATTGAGCACTACAAGAGCAACACATATAATCTAAGTGCAGCAAATACCTCACAAGTAATAGTGTCAAAAGGCTGAATAATTGATGCACACACTACTGGCTTAAGTTTTTAACACAACTAAATGACGAGAAGCACTTTAATGGGAATGCATATAATGCATGTGCAACAAATACCTTAGAATTAATAGTGCCAAAAGGCTAAGTAATTGATCCATGCACTAATTCTGTAGTCAGACTCAGTTTCAAAAAGGCAATTACAGGGTGAAAGAACTGCCATATCATTAACAGTGAAAAGTAAATAATCATTAGATGTTTCAGAAGTGTACGTGGTAGTCAAAATGTTATATATGTCCAAGGCTGAAGTGTGGCAAGTTAACCCATAAGGTCAGTGCCAGATTACAAAAGCCCATGAGATGATATTTCTCACAATATCTTTATCTGCAAGCCATTTAACTTTAGAAAATTTCTTAGCACTGATAGATGTATTTGTGCTTGGAATGACAAATTTTGGCCAATGCATAACTATTCTTCTCAATAATTACTGGTTTGAAAATTAAAGGGATACAATTAGCCAATTTATTTTGGGCATGGTAATTTTTCATGCATACTTCCTGGAGTGAAGAAATGTTCACTGCAGTAATGTGATGTGATTAATGGATGGTTTCTTTTTCATTAATACAACTCTCAACTGGTTGAACTTTAATTTCAATAATACATACAATAAAGCATTGGAAAAGCAAGTTTAGACCACAAAAACTGCTCCAGAAGGCAAAAAAATTGAAAAACACAATAATTACAAGGACTCGTGTATTACTTGCCAAATCAGTTTATTTGTGTTAGCCAACTTGGTAACCCCTCAAAGCAAAATAAAATCTATAAATGACAAACTTTCAAATGAGAAATACAAGCCTCTTCGTTTTCTTTGCTCTTTCACAGACATCTTATATGGCAAAGTATGGGAGAGCAAAGATATATCAATATACACCATGGCATCCCATATGCAGCCCACTTGCACGTTCAGGGAGTTCACTAATATCCCGAGGCTTATCTGGCAATTCGGTACAAGGACTCCATAATAGTCCTTGGCACATGCATTGCAATTTGTAAAATTACGTGCTTTTCTCTAGGACAGCATTAAATATATTTAAAATAGTTTCAACATACATATCCTGCTCTTTGTATTTGTCTGACGTTATGTTCTTCATTCAATTATGTGTTAGTTCTACACAAAAAATTATACTGCAACCATTAGTAGGATTTGCTTCCATTTATAACACATCAAAGTTCCAGCAATTTAAACTATCGTCCACTGTGTTTATCCCCCAGGCCCAGATAATGTGACCTGTTAGAAGAATGAATACACAAAATTTAAGAGAACACACACTTCAATGAATGTGGCTTATATTGAATGGGGAAGTTACAAGGAGGTTCTGAATTAAATTGTAAGGTTACTTTTTAGACATAGCTTATGTGATTTTACATTATTAACATTAGCAATAAATGCATGTGTATGAAGTGTATTCTAACATCATGTCTAACATATTATATCTAATTACCTCCTTTAAAGACTAAACCAGAGAAAACTCCAATTTTGTCACAAACTCGAAAAAGAAAATAGCACCAATAGGTTTAGACATGATGAGCAGACTGTTTCTAAAAGTGCAGTGATGGAGAGAAATATCATCAATGACAAGTGACTACCAATTAACGAATCTAGTGATGCTGAATCTCGATATACTTGGTGCAAGCATGATAAACTGAGTTATTTGCTAACTTCAAGACTCTTTGATGACTAAACCAGAGACAACTCCAATTTTGTCACATAATTTGAAAAAGAAAATAGCACCAAGAGGTTTAGATGGTTTCTAAAAGTGCAATCATAGAGACAAATATCATTAATGTCAACCAATTAACAAATCTAGTGATGATGAAACTCAATATACTTGGTGCAAGTATGATGAACTGAGTTCTCCATAATTTCAAAACTCTTTGATTGTCACAGAAAAGTGGAGTCGTGTAATCTAAGAAAGTTGCAGGCCACTAAAATATTGGCATAGCCAAACTGCTTTGTACTCTGCTTCAATGGAAAATAAAGCTAAATGTGCTGAAACATACTATACAACAAAACAACTCCTAAGACCAAGGAAAATGTATAGCCAATGGTTGATCATCAAATATCAACTAGTCCAATCAGAGTATACATATCCTATCAACTAAAAATCTATTGTCCTCAAATAGAAAATTCAAAATTCAAGAGTACCTTTGAGATGTTACAACACTTGTTTTGCTGTCTGCTGAAGAACAAGATTTGTATGGGCTAAAAACTGAGGGAGATGACTAACTACAAAACAAAGATTCAGTTGTGTGGATGTAAGATATATCAAACTTGTCCCCTGCTCTATAAAGTGACTCTTCCACCAGTGATAAATCATCATAGATTGACAACTTCAAACCTATTAGTATAATATCTTTCTATTTGTTTAGTTAATGGTCATCTAGTCATATTTAGCTAGTCTCTAATTTCCTCTTCTGTTAATGTTTGTTTCTTTTAGAAATGTCTTTGTAAATCTATATAAGGAACTTTCGTTCCTCTATTTAATATATAACATCGATTATTTGAACATGGTATCAAAGTTGGTCTGAGCTTGTCTCCCTCACGGGAGGGCTCAAGATTTTGGAAGGGCCTATTGAAGTAGGGTTTCTGAAAATTGCAAGCTAGGGTTTGTGGTTCTGTTTTTCAGAAGTTTGTGTTCTTACTTCTAGAATTTTGTGGGTTCCCGAATGCAAATCACATTTTTTTTCCTATTTTCTTCTTCATAAGTTTGGTGAAGTGAAAAATGCGTCAAAGATTCACGACTTTTTTAAGGCGTCAATTCTTTCTAAAATCGTGACTTTTCTTTTCACAATTCTTTTTCCTATTTTTGAGCCACACGCAAGGGTTTTTGGGCGCAGATCTAAAGAAAATTGCATCATGTTTGGGCGCGCGACTATGAAAAGTCGCTTTTTTTGCTAATTCATGGCCGCACAACTAGGGCATTTTTCTGCACTTGACTTTCCTATTATTTCTAGCGCGATTTGTTCAAACTTTCTGGCACATTATTTTTGCACTATCTTCTAATCACGATTTCCCGGAATCACAGTGCATTTTGTGGAATTTCTGGCCGCGACCTAGGTACTTCTAAATGCGTGAATCTCTTGATTTTTTGTGCATTGTCTCTCAAGGTTCGGAGGAAGATTGCCATCCAAAGGCAGCATCGGTTTGTTGGGTTTTGTAAATCGATGTTCTGGGTTTTTAATAAATTTTTTATCCCTTAAAAAAATCTGTCTTGTGGGTTTTTAAATTTTTTTTCCCAAAAATTTTACGCTTCATAATTCTTTGACCCCAAAATTCTGTTTGGTTTTCTGATTTTTTTGCCTAAAAAATCATGGGAGTGTTTATAATTTTTTTCCTAAAAAAATTAAGGGTTTGCTCTTGTATGCCCTAGTCAAGGTTTTCACAATTCGGGAGGGCTCTAGTTTCTAGAAAGGTTTTACCGTTTTTCCTTTAAAACGATGTTATGTATTCTAATCTGTGTTTTGGATTTTGTGCCAGCTACCTATTTGGTTTTTTCGATTTTATCATCAAAAATTGTTTCTAGGCTTCTATAATTCGTAGAGTTGCATAGGATTCCTTTGAAGGTTTTTTCCATTTTTTTTCGAAAAAACAATGCTTTGTAAACTTCAATTTCAGGGTTTTGCGATTTTTTCCTCAAAATTCATGGTTTGTTGCAGTCTATTTTGGTCCCACCTAGAGTTGTTGGGGCGAACATCTGCACAACTACCTTCATGCAGTCTGTTCTAGAGCATCGTGCTCATCTGCAAAAGTTTGGAGGGTATGCCGATTTTTCCTCAAAATCGTGGCAATTGTTCTTGGTGTGTCTCTGGTTATAGGGAGGGACAATTTTGTTACCCAAAATCAGGTTGGATGTTTTGTGATCAGTTTTGGTCATTTCCAGAATATTTGCAATTTTTGGGAGGGTTGGTGGCAAACTCATCTCAAGCGGCAAAGTCAGTGGCAGGGTCTTGTCTTTTGTTGCAGAAGCATTCTGAGAAGCGGGCAGCCTTCTCTGTTATTTCTCTAGGTAGTTAGAACGATGACCATTAAGGGAGGGTATTAGTATAATATCTTTCTATTTGTTTAGTTAATGGTCAGCTAGTCGTATTTAGTTAGTTTCCAATTTTGTCTCTTGTTAACGTTTGTTTCTTTTAGAAACGTCTTTGTAAATCTATATAAGGAACTTTCGTTCCTCTGTTTAATACATAACTTCGATTATTTGAACAAACCCGACCTCAATAAGTGTAGTGGAAGGATTACAATTTATGTTACTAGGTTCACCCCTAGGAAGCCCGAGTACGATTCAGGTTCGGTCCGGGTTCGAAATTCGGGTCCGATTCGGGTCAAATACGCCCTGGGCTCGGTTTTTTTACTGTGGGTTCAAAACCCTGACTATGGGTTCGAAAAGTGTGAAAATTTCTCTGTGTGGAAGTCAAACGTAAGCCAATTTTGCAATTCTCAATTCTTGCATACTCGATCTTATGGACTTATTCCTTCCTAGCACATATTGTGAATATTTCTCATTTGGTGTAGAAGACAAATTCCTCATTTTTGAACCACTGATAGCAAAGAGATTCACAATAAGACTTTAGCATTGGAACACTACTCCATACTTCTCTTGTCTAGACTATAAAGGATTGAAAATTCTTAATTTGATGCAATGATAGTTCTGAGATGAGAATTTATATAACCATGCCTATTTTGAAACTTCGCATCTAATACAGCATCAACAAGAACTTAATAATTCTATTCCAAACTTCCAAGGCAAGGACACCCAAAAAATCTCTCAGATTCTTCTACGATCTGCAAGAAAAAGGTTTTGGCTCTTTCACAATGTAAATAATTATGTAACACTGTTTTCTTGTTTGCCTTCCACACAATCTTTTCAGATTGATCAATAATGGCTGATTGTAAACACTTGACATTTTTATATTTGAACTTTAATTTATAATTTTATATCATGACATTTGAGTATCACTAATATTTTAATATTTGACTATGAAAGTGGTCTATTTTTGCTATGTTATTTGACTATTAATATGGTGGTGTATTCTGAACTTAATTACTGCTGCAAATATGTATATATTTCTGATTTTTATATGTTTGCATCAAACCCAAACGGAACTCCAACTCCTCTAAAAAAAATTTCCCGAACCAGCGAACCGGGTTCTCAAACCCGAACCCAAACCCAAAACCGAACCGGTAACTTAGATTACAATCAATCATAAAAAACCATTCCAAAAGATTCATAGCATATTTGACCTAAGCCATGAAAATGAAATGGTCATGTTGCCAAAACTCTATGCCAAAGTAACACTGTAGAAGGCATGGATCAATCATATGTCAAAAGCAATACATAGATCAAATTTCACACACTACAATGCAGTGGCCCCACCACTTGTGGTGGCAAGTCATCAACATAGACAACAAGAATTACAATGCCATCACCATCCTTTTTGACATGGAGATTTGGATCAAAGATACTTCGCTTAAATCAAAAATCTCAAAGATGTTGATCAATTTTTATATACTAGGCTCACGGTGCTTCCTTGAGTATATACAAAGACACGAGAAGCCAACAAACCAAATAATCACTACTAGGTACTTTAAATCCTCCAAGCTGCACAATGTAGACCTCATCCAGGTCCTCTTTCAAGAAGGTGCTCTTCACATCCACTTGATACACATTCCAACCAAACTGAACTTCTATGGAGAAAAACAACCAAAATGTGACCATCTTTGTCGTAGTAGCAAAAGTCCCCTTATATTATATCCTCTCCTATTGCAAATGGCATTTCGCAAAAAGATGAGCCTTATACTTGTCCAAAGCATTGTCAGCTTTACTTTTGATTTCATATACCCAGTTGCATCCAATGGACCTTTTGCTTGGAGGCTAATTGACCAACTCTCGAGTATGAACTTTCATCAAGCCCTCATCTTCAACATCCATGGCAGCCTCCCATTCAAGTACCTTTCAATTTTGTGTATTGTGGTCTAGGCAACCTTAAAAAAGTTAGAAGGGAGCAAAATAAACATGCTCATTTGTACCAAAAACATCTTTCCCAATTCACTACGGTTGTTTAGGAAGGTTAGCTTTCTAGACATCTTCAATAGTAAAATAATACCATTTTGGTTGTTATTGTTGTGACCCGAGGCTATTGTGGCTAGGCAACCACATCTAGAGTTGCAATTAACTCAGGTCTATGTATCCAATATGCCAATGGCGCAAGCGAAATATCAATCAAAAGCTCACACACTAGCAACCGTATGGAATATAAGAACTAAAGCCTTCATCATTCAAAGGAAACACAACACTAGCTCTAAAAATGATCAATGACAACCTACCGATTATAGTAAAAATCAAATAAGAGTTTCAAGTTTTGTTTCTTTTACATCAACATCCCAACTAACTATGAATTTGTTAGTGAATATATCAATCAATCTATATGCATTGGGTTGTTCCCTATACCCAATAAAGAAACATTTAGAGTTCTTAGAACCTAGTTTACTGCCTTTGCTATTAAGAAACAAGATATATGTTGCTGAACCAAAAATTTGAAAAATGTGTTAACTATGGCTTGAGCCCAAAGCAAGATTCTTTACGACTGACATCCTATAAAGCTTTGCATGAACTTTTGTTCAAAAGATATATTGTCGCGTTCACTACTTATCCCCAATATTTATACAACACACCTTTGTTTAGCATCATCCACTAGGCCTCTCCATGATAGGCCTATTGCTTCTCTTAACCACCCCACTTTGTTGAGGGGCAAATGGAATTGTCAATTGCGATTGAATACCTTCTTTCTCATAGTATCTTGAAATTGCTTGGAAGTGAACTATAGCCACTATTATTAAACAAAGAGGTCTTAATTCCCCTACACTTATGATTTTCAACCAATGCTTTGAAATTGACCAAAGCTCTAAAACAATCAAACTTTTTCTTCAGCAAGTATACCCACATTTTCTTTGAAAAATTATCAGTCAAGAATAAAAATGCCACACACTAAGAAATGTTAATAACTTCCAAGATAGCTCATACAGATCTACATGAATGAAATGTAAAGCTCCTTTTGAGCATCATGCCCCTTCAACAGGAAACAGCTTTCATTTCTAATTACCAGCCAAATGCCCCACAAATATACCCTACTTCTCTTGGATAGATAGCAATCTGCGAACCATAGTAGCATCCATTTGCACAGCACAATAAAAGTGTAGATAGAATTCAATTACACAAGTTTGAAACAAGAAAAACGTGTAATTAAAAACAAAAATTATATTTCATTAAATGGAGAATCTGTAGAATTAGAATCAGCAATAAACTT
The DNA here is from genome assembly GCA_007258455.2 of Sequoia sempervirens. NCBI lineage: Eukaryota > Viridiplantae > Streptophyta > Pinopsida > Cupressales > Cupressaceae > Sequoia > Sequoia sempervirens. Next base: position 553,879,477 of record VDFB02281492.1, read on the forward strand.
GCCATATTCCTTCTATGGCATGTGTTCTACCATCACCCAAAAAACTAGAATCTAGAGAACTAGAATCAGCAATAAACTTGACATATCAATCTCTATGGCCTGTGAAACATACAGATGCACCACAATCAAAGAACCAACAACTGTATGCATCACTGTTATCTCAAGAAGATGCCATAAAACATACACCTTCTCCAGAGAGTCTTATTCTACCTCAATTGACATACCCTGCAGATTCTTTTGGGATAGATCATATTGTCATTTCTAGAATTCTTATTCTACCTCAATAACACTTAGCTTTGTGTTTGGATTGTGAATAAAAGTATCTTGCTTTACCCTTGTACTCTGCACCATGTGCACTTTCAAATACAAACTAATTTTTACGAAGGTGAAAGTTTGCCTCTACAAACAAATGCAACAACTTCCTAAAAATTTCAAACAATAGTGGCAAACTATTGATGACCGAGCAACCATATCTTCTTTATCTACTGGTTTATTGACAGCAAATAGTTAGATCCTCTCATAGTGACTATCACCCAACTTCATAGAAAACAATATTTTTTTAAATACAGTGTACTCTATTTTTTACAAAAGTTCAACATTGTTTTTCAAACACTGTAATGAGCCAAACTAGATCTGACTCAAAACCCCCCAATTTCTTGCCCTAAATTTTCAGATTTAAAATAAAAACTTCTATAGAATCTATTCCGAAGATATGAAATTCCAGCACAATAATAAACTGCAAAAATAATCTAGTTTTTGCATTTATTCAGAAATAGTTGCAATAATACATCAGCTATGGCAACTTACGGATACAATTATTTTGCAGCAATACAATAGCTACTGCAAATTTGACAACCCCTCAAAAATAGCTTGAATCTGAAGTACAAAGTGAGATATCTAAATAATATCTCCAACAGACAATAGGTTTTTGTCCACTGTCTCCAAGCTCGAGGGTTTTCGTCCTCAAATCTGTTGAAAAGCCAAAGCTTCCCTGAATTCTCCAAGAGAATACATTAACCAAGCATAAACTAAGCATGTCTTCCCATTTACCCTAGCCTCCTTTAAATAAGACCTTAAGGCAAGGCCGCCCGAGGGTATAGTTTCTAGAAGGTTCTGGCCCTTCTAGAAGATTCTAGTTCTTCTAGAAACTTCTTGTAACCCTTCTAAAAGATTCATCTTCTAACTCTTCTAGAAGATTCTAGTTCTTCTAAAAACATCTTGTAACCCTTCTAGAAGATTCATTTTCTAACTCTTCTAGAAGATTCTAGTTCTTCTAGAAACATCTTCTAACTCTTCTAGAAGATTCTAGTCTTCTAGAACATCTTCTAACCTTTCTAGAAGATTCTAGTTCTTAGAAACATCTTTTAACCTTTCTAGAAGATTCTAGTTCTTCTAGAAACATCTTTTAACTTTTCTAGACAATCTTATTCCTTAACATTCGCCCCTTAAGATTGGATAGAATATTACAAACAAGATACAAAGAAGAGTTTGATTGTGTTTGTCTTTTTTCCTTCTTTTTTTTTGGAGATTATAAAATGTTTCTTGGAAGCTTCCTCCTTGCTTGCTGGTCCTCCTTGTTTGCTTGGTGTGTCAAAGAGACCTCTTTTATCTGCAATAGAAACGTCTGCACCACAAATTTGGGGACATTACAAACACTCTCCAAGTTCACTAACAAAAGATTTGAAATTTTGAAGCCATTTGGTTTTTGTTTATAGGATTATTCCATCACAATTTCAAACAATGGTGACAAACTATTGATGACAGAGCAACCATATCTTCTTTATCTACTGGTTTATTGACAGCAATAGTTGATCCTCTCATAGTGACTATCACCCAGCTTCATAGAAAACAATATTTTTTTAAATACAGTGTACTCTATTTTTTACAAAAGTTCAACATTGTTTTTCAAACACTCTCAAAGTTCACTAACAAAAGATTTGAAATTTTGAAGCCATTTGGTTTTTGTTTAGAGGATTATTCCATCACAATTCCCATACTTGGTAATCACAAGCATTTTGTTTCCATCACATTAAAGTTTCTGACCTATCATAATTTGTGATTCAGGCGAAACAACATTTTAAATACTGTCTGTTGCTAAAGTTTAAACTAACAATAAAAAAAAAAATTACAAAAAATAACTATAAGCAATTGCAGAATGATATAATGCAGGTTTTCACTTTTTTTTGCAAAAATTTACAGGGCTTATTGTACAAATTAAAAAAAAAAAAGTACAAGTACCCAATCTTTGTTCCTTTGCATTGTACCGCTGTTCATCCATTTTGTTAATGTTAATCTGTGTTGTCACTGTTTATCCATGCATTCACTGTTCATCCATACTGCTTGGATTCTGTACAAATTTCTATTTCTTCTTTTTTTCTTTTTTGTTTTCAACAGCAATTTGTTTCCTTGGAAAGGAGATTCGACAAACTTTGACAGCAGATTGCTCTCTCCTTCCCTTCACTTTTCTTCTTTATGATATTGATTTAGCACTATGTTTCATAGGGACACATCACCCTTGAAACCCCTGTCCTCATCTCCATAGCTGTTCTTGAGATTGCAGGACATTAGGGGACATCCCCTGGCCATCCCCTTTCTCCAAAGATTGCCAAGAACTTTTTTGGGATGCCCTCCACAAAGGCAGGACATTGTCAAAACGACCAGGGTTGTCCAAGATGTCCAAGCATCTTTGACAATAACTTTTTGTCCAATGTTTAAAAAATAAAACATTCCCATTTTTTAAATACATAATTAAAGGGGCTGTGGTGCCCACAAGCCCCACACTTCCCTTATGCAACCCTAAACACCTTAAAACATTCACTCATTTCCTAAAATTGTTGTTGCCGTTGTCATTTGAATTTTTTCGCAGCTTGAAGAAGAGGAAGGAATATAAAATAAGGAAGAGGATTTGCAGCCACTCTCCAAATTGAAGGTCAATTTCATTCATTGCAAGGTATCCCACAATCATTTGTCAAAAGAGCTTGGGGAGTGTTTTTACTTCTTTTTTTCATTTGCTCTTAGTTGTCAGACATTTCTTTGTTAGTAAAAATGAGCGCCAATGTTGAACATGCAATGGAGAGTTAAAGGATGTCAACATAAACCAAAATCAAAATGAAGTTGATGGTAGCGGTGGGGGTTCTCATTCTTCAGACAAAACACAAGTGATACTACAGAAAATCATTTTGCATGCCCTTGACCATTCACAAGGATTAGCAAAAGGCCCTCTCAATCCCCAAAAAACCTTGATGCAATGTCACAATTTTGGTCAATAACTGGTCCAAAAATGCAAGGGGCAGCATGCATTGATTGTATCATATTTGCTATACTAATTTTCATGGGAGATATAGAAGGGGTGGACACCATTTATTAGGCATGGGGTTAGGGTTAGTGAGGAAATAACTCTAGAAGAAAGGGATGAAATGGCAAAGTCAGTTGGGATACGTGAATCAAAATCTAGAGCTACACCATTGCCATCTATTTCAAAGCATTCCAACGTATCAATTGTTACTAGTTGGGGAAAGGATTCTAATAGAAGGAAGATGAAAGCCACTTCTACTACAAGTGCAACAAATACAATGGCCGGGTTGTTGAATTTGTAAGTGTTGACGAATTGTAGCTTAGGTCAGATATAAGCGATGATTGCTATAAAGCATCATCATCGCTTATATAAGATCTAATGCTCTTCATGTTTATATTTCCAGAAATGAGCAAAATAATCGAATTTTATAAAGCATGTATAAAATCGAAATTATCTAAATGATGTTCTAAATTCGCTTTGATTAAAATTCGGGACTCTTGTATTACATCCGCCATGCGTAAGGGTGTGTCCATTAGTTAAGTTTGTTTAACCGAATGATCATCGGCTGTGAGAGGAACCCGCGCCCTAAGGAACACGTCCCTTGAGCGGACGTGTCTCCACATGTGGAGACACGTCCTCTCAAGAGACGCATCCCTTGGAGGCGGATCTCCTAACATATAAAAGATGATTCCAATCTTAATATGCAGACATCGAAATCATTAATGTTCTGCAATCAGCACATTTAGTATAAATCTGGAAATCAAAAATCTGTCTTAAAATCTTAGTAGAATTCTGGAAACTTAGAATCCTTTTAGAACCCTTAGTCTCTCATTTTGATAGAAGATTTGACTACATTTACATGGTATCAGAGCCACGTTGTGTGAATCCTAATCAAATCTAAATATCAATCTGCTCAAGAAAATTCGTATTTTCTAGAATCGAATTTACATCACATTCTTCATAATGTCAAGTGTGATCAGATTTGAAGATCGCCTTGCAGGAGCAGACAATTTCACATCATGGAAATTTAGAATCATGATGATCCTTAGAGAGAATAAGCTAGATTCACTTGTGAGAGAAAACTTGAAGGAAACAAAGTCTGAATCTGAGAAAACTCAATGGATAGAAAAATGAAAAGGCCATGAAAATCCTAGTAGATGCAATTAGGGATCATATAGTGCCCATCCTAGAAAAACATGTAACTGCATACCATATGTTCAAATCTCTTGAGAAAACTTATGAGATCAACAACACCTACAGGACTCTTGCTTTAAAAAGACAAATCAACAATGCTCAAATAAACAAAGGAGAGTCCATTAATGCATACTTCATGAGGATTATTGAATTGAGAGATCAATTATCCACAATTGGATATCAGATTGATAGCAAAGAGTTAACTCTAATTGCACTAGGAGGCCTACCAAACTCATGGGAGTCATTTGTTCAAGGAATAAGTGCAAGATCTAAACTCCCTAAGTTTGACAGGCTAAGAACTGATTGCCTTCAAGAAGAAACAAGACTCTCCTCAAAAGAAAACAAACAGAAAAACATAGATGAAGACCTTCATGCACTCAACACATCGTCTAATAAAAGGAATAAGAAAAACTCCTACAAGAAAGGATCTTTTAAAAGAAAGAGAAATTCCAATGGAAAGGGATCTTCTAAAAGGAAAGACATCTCTCAAGTGCAATGCTTTAGATGTGATCAATATGGCCACTATGCAATGAAGTGCCCTGACAGATCAAAACAACAAGCATCTTTTGCCAAAGTAGGAAAGACAAATTCAGATCATGAATCTGAGAACTTTTTGTTCTATTCAGCATTATCTAATCAAGTATCTAACAATATCAACAACTGGGTGATTGATAGTGGTTCTTCGAGGCACATCACAGGGTTTAGAGAACACTTAGACACTATGACTGAAGAGTTTGATGAAGATGTCACAATTGGGGATGACTCTACACATCAAGTAAAAGGGGTTGGAACTTGTTCCATCACATTGAAATCTGGTCTCTCCCTTCATCTCACTGGGGTCTTATTTGTACCTAGAATAAAGAGGAATCTAATATCCATCTCTGACCTTGAAGACAATGGATATAGGGTTACATTTATGGATGGAAAAGTTCTAGCATGGCCTAAAAACTCATCTATCAAGAAAGCCCAAATCATAGGTGTAAGACAAGGATACCTTTACAAACTTTGCACTGAAGTTAATCAAGCCCTTACCCTCGACATCTTTGAGTCAACTGAGATTTGGCATAGAAGATTAGGACACCTTCATTTCCGTGCCCTACCTTCTATGGAAACCGTACTGTGTGGTTGCCTTAAGTTAAAACCATCTCATGAAGGAAATTGTAAGGCGCTCTTAGAAAGAATACAAAGGACCTTCACTGCCGGAGCAAAACCCTAAATGTGTTAGGATCCTGCTCCACTCCGGACCTATGTAGACTCCATGTTTGTGCCCCTAAAGCAGATTTCTTTACCATGTCATATTTATAGATGACTTTCTAGGAAAACCCGGATCTATTTCCCCTAAGAGTAAGAGAGTCAATAGAAATCCCTCAAAAGGTTCACAAAGAGTTCAAAGCAGTTACAGAAAACTTCTCCGGGAAGAAAATAAAAACCTTAAGGACAGACAATGGGAAAGAATACACATCTGAAATTTTTAAGGAATTTTGCATGAGTGCTGGAATTAAGAGGGAGTTCACAGTGGCTTACAACCCTCAACAAAATGGGGTTGCTGAAAGAAAAAATAGAACCATTGTAGAAGCTGCCAAAGCAATGTTGCTTGACCAAAACATTGAAACCTCTTTCTGGGTAGAAGCCTCTAGGACTACTGTCTACATCCAAAATAGATGTCCTCATTCTCATCTTGACAACAAAACTCCTGAAGAAGCCTTCACTAGCATAAAACCTGACATTAGTCACTTTAGGATTTTTGGTTGTCTCGTCTATATTCATGTGCCCAAGGAGAAAAGATTCAAACTTGAACCTTCTGGAAAGAAAGGGATATTTATGGGATATAGTGAAACCTCCAAGGCCTTCAGGATATTCATACCCGGTCAGAATCAAATTGAATTGAGCAGAGATGTCATCTTTGAAGAAGACATTGCATTCAAGAGGGCAAGAAGTTCTAGTGAGACTAAAACCTATGCCCCTAGAGTACCTGAAATGGAACCTGCTCCTGAGATTCAGAGGGAGCATCCAGAGGAAATGCCACATGAACTTCCTTCTACTTCAAATGAGAATACAATTGACAACGGCAGAAAGAGACCACTTTGGGCCAAGAAGATGGTCAAAGAAGCAAAGGATCATGATCAAAGAAGCAGACCATGACTGTGCTGCCTTTAGAGCAAACACCCAAACATCAAAGAGTTTGCCTTTGCAAGTTCTACCAATCACGGTTCTATAAACCCCAACCTGTTACGCAAGCCTTCAACCACTGCCATGAAGATGCACAAGAATACCTATTCCAAAGAATGACATGGATATAGAAATAATCAAAAAGAGAAATCGTTTAATTCTTCAAACGGCTCTTCAAAATCAAGCATGTCATTTGATGGCAAAGATATTCATGGAAGCCACTCTGCAAGGTTTTTCCTCAAAAGGCACGATCAAGAAACATTTTGTACTTTGTCGTTCAATATCAGCGAGAGCGTTAGCCATCAAACAATGAAAATTGAAGATTCATCAAAATGGATGTGGAAACCTATTTCCCAATGGAACCATTGAAGAGGAAGTCTATTTGGAACAGCCTGAAGGTTTTGTGATACATAAACCTGACTCACATGTATGCAGACTGAAGAAAGCCCTCTATGGACTTAAACAGGCTCCCAGGGTCTGGTATGAAAGAATTGACAGTTATCTCTTGGGATTAGGATTTTCCAAGAATGATGCTGACTCCAATCTCTACTTCAAGGTAATTAAAGGTGATATGCTAATAATTATTCTATATGTTGATGACCTGCTGATAACAGGAGAAGATCACCTCATTGCTCAAGGAAAGCAGGATCTAATTTTTGAATTTGACATGAAAGACTTGGGCATTCTTCACTACTTCCTAGGTTTAGAAGTATGGCAGAAATCAGAGGGCATTATACTAAACCAAGGGAAGTATACTATTGATATTCTGAAGAAATTTGGAATGTTGGACTATAGACTGATGTCTACACCCATGGAAACTAACCTTCACAAATTGAAAGAAGCAGCAGCAGAATCCAAGTGTGCAGATCCAACCCTTTACAGACAAATGATTGGATCCTTGATGTATCTAGTCAACACCAGACCTGATATTTGCTATGCAGTGAATGTTCTCAGCCAGTTCATGTGTGAGCCAAAGGAAATTCACTTAATGGCTGTGAAACATATTTTGGGATATCTTCAAGGCACTATTGGATATGGTCTTCTTTACAAGAATGATCAACTAGATCTACATGGGTACTCTGATTCAAATTGGGCTGGAAGTATAACTGATCGGAAAAGCACATCAGGATGTTGCTTCAGTTTAGGATCAGCTATGATCTCCTCGATTTGCAGAAAACAATCTTCAGTTGCTCAGAGCTCAACAGAAGCTGAATACATTGCAGCCTCAATGGGAGCAAGAAAAGCAGTTTGGCTTCGTAAATTGCTTGTGAGACTCTTTGGTGAGCCCTTGAATCCTACAATTATTCATTGTGATAATCAGAGTTGCATCAAACTCTCTGTAAATCCTGTCTTTCATGATAGATCTAAGCACATTGAGATCCCTATCATTATGTAAGAGATATGGTGGAAAGGAATGTGATTCAGTTGGAGTATATCAGTACAAATGATCAAACTGCAGACATTCTCACCAAGCCTCTCTCCCGAATCAAGGTAGAGCACTTCAGGAAGAAACTTGGTATGGTTGAAATGTAATTTGTTATTTATGTTTGAAATTCAAATTGTTTATCAAATTGTACTAATATATATAAAGATGTTTAAATGTGTAAACTCTTTTGTCATGTGTGTGACTCCATGACTTTATGGGCCTACTCCCCCTGTGTACATTATTGAAAGGTGACGATCTTTCTAATAGTGAACACTTGTATTTGACATTGTAAAGTGACGACTCTACAATGATAAACTATCATGATAGATATCATGTGACTCGATATCTGTGGACATGTCATGATAGTATCTCTTGGACACTTTGATGGATATCATGGGACTTGATGTTGGGATTATGGATGCACAGTCCTTGAAGCTGCAGTCTTCGATGTAGGACCTTTAAGCCAAGAAAGATAATAACCACCTAGAAAGTGTTGCAACTAGGCATGCACAATGGAGATTCAATATTGATATGATATATTATTGATTTGATATCTGATTGATATCTAGATATCTTGATATATTACAAATGTACAAGATGCCTTGAATATATAGGCATGAGCTAAACCCTAATATGCATGAGATGTTGCCATGTGTCAAGATCAAACAACATGTGACAACATATGAACCCTAATGGTGAAGAACATTAAATGATGAGATAAGTTCTAGAAGGAATCTTATCTCC
>VDFB02281492.1:553888404-554023551 GCA_007258455.2 Sequoia sempervirens
TATGCAATAAACCCTCCTTTATAGGGCTTGATTTGTGCATAGAATAAGCTTAGTTAATAAACATGATGTGAGTAATGTCTTGGAAGTCAGATGAAATGATTGAGGTGTAAATGGTTGATTGTAGTATCTTGGTCTTGAGGAACTAGTTGGTAAAATTGAAAATTTGGTGAGTTTTTTAAGGAATTGAAAGATTAAGAGCTCTTTATCAGGTTTTTGCTTTTAATTCAGATAAATTGATGATGACAAAGGTGTGTTAGGATTTGATGGATATAGGTTGTAACATGAAAGATTGGTTTTTGGTTATTTTTCCTAGGTAAAGAAAATTGAGTGGAAGGGTGCCTTGGTGAATGATGAAAGAGTGGATTGTTTAGTGACTCTAATTAGGTTTCTTGTGCACGGATCAGTCATTTTTGCTGATAAATAAGATGTTTGAAGCTTGAGGATGATAAGAAGAAGTATTGAAATGAGCTGGTTTGTTGTTGCCTTGTGGTTCTGCGAATGAAAACAATGTGGGATTTTGATGAAAAGAGAGAAAGAAATTTGAAATTTCATCCAATTTGATCTTCTCCCGACTAATTGTCGATGTTAAGTGCGTGAGCACCTAGGTCATCAAATACTTTTCAATTTTGCAAAAGGGATGAGTGTTCAAATTTATATTGAGTCAATCACAAAAGGTCATGGAAAAATGATGTAAAGTATGTTCAAGGTCATATGAGGTCTTATTTGAATGTATTTAAGGTTATGGGTAAGTTCTAGGTGGTCAAAGTGGGAAAATGCAAACAATGCAATAATGTAATATTGTTAAAAGTTGTTAAATTGGTAAAAACAAGGAAATCAGGCATATTAAGGGTTAAAAGGGGCAGTTTCAACTGATGGAAAGACAGTTATGGAAAAGGAAATATCTTTAAAAGGCATGAAAAGGCGAGAAAAAGCAGAATTTTGTGTTCTTGTAATTAGATTTTGAAATAAAAATTCCCTATTTCTGAGTTTGCAACATTACTCCATTGTTTTGTTTTCTTGTGTTGGTAATTTAGAAACACCCAAAGTTAAATCATAGTGTGAATACATGTAAAGAGAAGTTAGTTTCCAATTTCAAGAGTTGGACTTGGTTAGTTTTAGGAAACAAAAGAATAAGAGGTAGTTTTCAGTGCCCGACAAAGTCCTTTTAGAAGCAAGTTTGAGAGTCCAATAGGGTTTTTCTTCACTACACCAATGTAGGTCAAGTAAATTGGTGGAGTAGGTTAATGTTAGGATTTTTTGCATGTTTTGATGATTGTAAGTTTAGGGGAAAGCAAGAATACCATGGTGGAGTTGCTGCTACACTGGAAAATAGAGGATTTTCCTACACAAAGTGATGCTACAGTCATGGGTCATGAATAAATAAAGCTTGCAGAGGCTTGGAAATGATGTAGAAGGTTTTGGTAGACATAAAAAATCATGTTCCAAGTGGTGGCTAGAGAAATAGAGGTTTTGAAGAGTATTTTTCATAAAACCCTCCTTGATTTGTGCTTTTACACCCTATAAACGAGGGTTTATTGGATCAGAAAATTTTCATGGTTTTCAATCCCTATAAATGGTGAAATATTGAGTTATAAGACATGATTGAAGACTTTTTCAAGGTTTTGAGTGATTTGGAATGGTTTTGAAGGGGCCTCCTTTGTAAAACAGGCCTAATATACTAGCCTTTCTTTAGAGGACAGTTTGAAATCTGATGATTTTCTTTATGTCAAACGTCCAAGAACTTTGATATGTTGTGATGTGTTGGAAAGTGTTTCTAAATGTGCATTGAATTTTTTAATAAGCTTTGATATAAGAATGTAACTACCCGATTCAATGGTTGACAGACCTACTAGAGGAATATGATATTGCCTGATTAAAATAAAGATGTTTGTTTAAACAGTGGAAAGGATGATATTGAGTGCTTGGTTACTATCAAATAAATGATATGATTGATGTTGCTAAATTTGGTTAAGGTGTATAAGACAGGTTTGGTGTCTTTGATGGTTAGATGGGTGAGTATTATGAAGCCTTTTGAGAAAATTGGTGATTAACCACAAGATGATAATCAAGATTCTGTTGTAGCAGGAGTTTGCAACCTGTAAATAGACTACTGCAGTAAAAAATGGTGAGTAATCGTTTGGATAACACCGCACGCTGAGGTATGGTTTAGTTGACGGCTGCCCAGGAATAAAATGTTGATGAATTGTTCATGTCAGCCAATTAGGTTTATGTTGTTTTTATGGTGGTTGAGAATGATGTGAATCTAATTGACAAGCCAAAAGTTTTCTTTAATATTGTTTTGCTTTGAAATGAGCCACACAATTGAATATTGGATTATGGACTGATGAATGATGGCTCATGAATGGCCAGAGAATTTGGAGGATTTTGGTTGAATGAAAAGTAGATTGCATGAAATTATATTTGATCTTCGATTCTATTCGGGATTGAAATCCCTGAAGAAATGATGTTGATGGTGTTTTTGATTTTTTCCATCGATGTACCCCACGATTGAGTGTTTTGAGCGATGCTCGCCATCACTAACTGCCTTGTCTATGCTATTGCTTACTATTATGGTTTCATAGATTTTTTCCAAGCATCCATTGTTTGTCGTGCTGGTGCACCTTTGCAAGCACATTCCTCCATGTGAAGTAATTGCATCGTGTTGCTTATGTTGACTTTCTAAACAACTATATTGTACAGTTGAAATTTTTTCATCTATCAACATCTAGTTATTAGTTATGGAATTTGAAGTAATGCTTTGAGTTTGAATGATGTGTAATGCAACGTAACCAACAATATGAATATAAACTAAACAAATATATTAAGTAGAATTAATTAGTTAAGTTCTCTTTATTCTATTACCTCCGTGTACGTTTGAGTAAATCCATTGGCACTAGGAGGTGTTTGCTTGAAACTGCCAATATTAGCCTGTTCAACATCCAAAATCACATGTATTAAAATACTATTCATAAAACAATGCTATTAACATGTAATAAATTTATAACTGTTTACTAGTTACATACCCCACTGATAGGTGTACTGTAGAAATAAGTAGGTGGAGGACCAGTGTATCCAGTCTCAACATTGTGACCCTGCAATTTTATTAAAATAATAAAACTAAATTAGTTAATCTTGCATTTCAGAATTGAAATTTAATAAATTAAATTCAATGAACATACTGAATTTTACCTAACTATCAATGCCATATGCATGATGCAAAATGTCAACCGACCTTTCCATCCCCGTAGCAGCATACAGATCCTGTGTAGTAGCATGTGATTCTATGCGTAGGGCAAAGATACGCATCCTCGCATGTTCCTCGAAAGTGCCTGGGTAGGTCATAAGAACAAGTTTCCTGCCAAGATTGACACACACATATTTAAAGGCCACCACCGAAGACTCCCCTGGATGGCATTGTATAATAGGGCTAGTATGATGGATGACACTCTGGGTCAAAGTGTTGATCGTCTGCAATGTCTCTACGTCGGTACTCTCCTTCACAATGATAGGCATAACAATGTGCTCACAAGGTGGCCTAGTGAGGGGTCATGATGGCCATGTAGGATCCGACTCATGCACCAGCCTATCCCGAGCCAATTTCCCACCTCCTAGAACTCCTCATATCAAAATAATTTGGGATTTGGTTCAATACTTAACTCACTGTATAGTTTCCTACTTAAAATATTAAGTGGGATCTCTTGCCACTGTTAAAATGCGGCACCCACCATTTTCCTGCACCAAACAAATAGAAACCCTTCCATTCAGGCCGGAAAGATTTTGATTTGTTCTAGGGTCGGGCGAATTTCCAAAGAGCACAAATCACCTTTTAGTAATTTCTTAAATCTTTTTACTTGTTTATATGATAGTTTATCTGCATAATATGCCCTAGCTTCCTACCTCCTATCTTTCCATCCACTGATACATTTTGATCAATTTTTTGACGACCGGTCGTCAGAATTCCGACAGCTGTTTGTCGCTGTTATTGTGTCAGAATTTTGATGGCATTTGAAACGTCAAAATTCTGGCCCGACATTCGAGCCGTCGAAATTCTGACTACCGGTCGTCAAAAAATTGATCAAAATGTATCAGTGATCCCATTAATTGTTGGGTTATTGAATCTACATTTTTTAACATCTCTTTCATTGAATTTGCTAGTGTCATTCTTTCTGCGGTTGAAGCATTTGGATCACTCAACCTACTGATAAGATCCTCAATTTGTTTTTTGTTGTTCTCAATTCCACTCCTCAAATTTTGTTGAGGATTTTGAGGATTTGTAGGATCATTTGCATCTCCTACAAATTTTTTTAAAAAATCAAATCTAACCTAAAATAAACAAAATCAACTTGAAACTAAGAAATTCAAAACAAATAGCAAACAATACTTACCTCTTGCACCTCTTCGTCGTGGTGGCACCATCTTTGCAAAGGAAAAGAAACTATTGTTGATGAATTTTGTAGAATGCCTCCTATTAGAACGTGAGCACAAAAATGAGGGTTTTTGGCCACGGGTAGAGCAAAAAAATAGACAAGAGAAAATGAATAGCTTTCACTTTTTTTTTAATTTTAAAATGACATAACGCGCTCACGTTATGTCATTTTCAATTTTGTTTTGGAGTTGGCCACAAAAGTGTAACCCAACTTCATGCACCCACCCCTCTCAAACTCTCAACCTTTGAGGAATTTTATTTTCCTTGAAGATTCTTGAGGTTAATTTTGTAGCTTTTCTTGTTGAGGAACATTGCATATATTGTTTCCATATCTCTTGCATGGAAGGTGTCTTTTTTCATTGTTTGATCTTGTGGCTCATGTTTTTCATAATTCTAACATGGTATCAAAACCTCAATTTAGTGAATCCCTTCTCAATTTATGGGGTTTTTTTCTTCAACAAGGGTTATAGGCTTCATATTTGAATCCCCTTTGTTTTTTTTGCAAATTTTGGAGGTGGGAAAATTTTGGTGCATCTGGAACCAAAAGTAGAGTCTTTCGTTGTATTCAGAGCTTTCAAGAAAGTTAGATTTGACTTTTTTTTGGCCCAATTTGGACTCCTGAGGTCAGATTTGCGAGGGTTTGAAGTGGTTGCTTTTTTTTGGATCCAGAGGGTAGCTGCAAATTTGGTGCATTTTGGCACGAAAAGGACCTCGTTGTTGGATTCAAGAGGCTATTTCAATGAATTTTGATTATAAATTCACCTATATTCAGTGATGGGAGCTTCTAAGGATTTTTTTTTGTGTATAAGAGTTGTGCAACCCTTGTACGACCTTATGCACATGTTTCAAAAAAAAATCAGCATGATTCTTTTAAATTTCTTTAGAAATTTCAAAAAAATTATATAAAAATGAAAAAGTTGAAATTTTAGAGGGGGTGGCATATTTAATTATGCATCAAGTTTTTCTATTGGTGGCTTGCTGGCCCCCTGTATTGTGGCGACAATGGTTGTACCAATCAGCCATCCAACAACTTTTAAACCGTTGGTGACAACCTCTATAGACCCACCCAATGACTGGTTTTCTAAACCCCCTAGCGGCTTTTTCCCACAATCTCTAGCGGTAAAATTTTTGCTAGCAACTTCCTGACTTTTTCGGTCATAATTTTTGGCCTATTTCAATTTTTTGGCACTCCAACAATTTTTCCAACAACCAAGATTTTTTGTCGACCACAGCCCAAGAATATTCTGTCAAGATATGGAATATTCTGTTCATCGGTTTTCCTACATAGGCCACCATATTTTTTTTTGGTTAGAAGGAACTATTGACATCAATCTGACATCAGCATGATGTTAGCCATATGGTCACTAACAAGGCCCCAAGTCCCCCTTTTTGGCCTTCAAAGAGCTATTTTTTTCTTTTGGCTATAATGTGGGCATACAATGTTAGATTTTGGAAAATGAGATATCATCAGAAAGTTGGTTTCACCAACTTTCTAATGGTATGGGTCTCATCATCTATTTTTGATGTTGGTGCATTCTAAAGCTTGTTGAAGTTAGAGGTGATATTTTCAGTCTTGAGCTTATAAATTTTGACCAATTTCTTCATTTTTTGTGATTCCAGCGGCGTTGGAACCATCTTTCAAAGTTCTTCACAACCATCCATGCACTTTTTCTAGACTGCTCTCCAAGTACATTTTATTCCTTGTTTGTGTGGGATGAGTCATTTCATTTTTAACTGTTCTATATGTATTTCCAATATTCTATCCTATTTGGGCATTGTAGACATCTTTTTCATGCACATTCTCTTTCGTAGACGCATTGAGATAAAGTGTTATTCTAGTGTATACTTTTTGGGGATTTTGCACATCCTTTTGTGCCTTTTTTAATCACCCTATGATGTAAAGTTTCATGGGGGGGTTGATGTTTTCCTTTTGTTTTCCATCACACCTTTGTCAAGTGAGTGTCCCTTCCATGACACTAGTGAATCCTAGTGATTCTTGTCTCATACATGTGTCCCTTAGTTTGAACACCCTTTTATTTGCAAGTTGTTTCTCCTACATGCACTTCTTAGTTTCACATAGTTTCAGTGTACCTATCATGATTCTGCCTTTCTAGCATTATGGGGGGGTTTCTACTATTGGTGCTAATGCTTCCTTGGTTTTGCAGTTTGAGTGATATACATATCTAATTCTTATTCCTATGTACTTTCAGATGCAACATAAATCAATAGTTGGTTACATGCATTTTAGTGAGATGAATCATTTACCATATGGAAACTCTTACATTCCTATTTTTGGAGATTCTTCATTTTAGCACCATATCAATCATCATTTTACAATAGTCTATAGCTTCTTCGTGCTTCAGTGATGTTCTACACGTTCTTATTTTTTGGGACTTTGTTTGGTTTGAGGGTTCTTAGTCCTTCACACCTTGATTTGGAGGATTTTTCAATCCTTCAGTCGCCTTTCTCTCTTTTGGATAGGAGTTTTCTCCCATTGTGGTTTTCTCCTTTTCTCCAATTTGGAGAGATCTTTTGATTGTACATGGATACCTCACGAAGCCTTGTTTGTTGGGACCCATCATGCACTCTTTTTAGGGTTTTTAGCAACTCCCTAAGTTCATATTAAGGAGGGGTGTTAGAGTAATCACGTGTTAGCTTTTAATTGATTAATCTTTAGTTGATTATTCATCTAATTTATTCTCATGTGCTTAAGCTAAATTTAGGAGTTCTTTATTGAGTTAACTAAGTTTTTTTCTATGTTAACTAAAGTGAGCTATTATTAGATCATCATCTCATCACATGTGATGTTGACACTTGTCCTAATATAATCCCTTTAACATTTAGGGTTGCCCCTATATAGCACTCAACTCTCTTTGTATTATCTCTGAGATTTTCTCTTCTGATCTCTCAAACTCTCAACCTTTGAGGAATTTTTTTTTTCCTTGAAGATTCTTGAGGTTCATTTTGTATCTTTTTCTTGTTGAGGAATATTGCAAATATTGTTTGTAGATCTCTTGCGTGGAAGGTGTCTTTGTTCATTGTTTGATCCTGTGGCTCATGTTTTTCACAATTCTAACAATGTTTCTCCATATCTTCATCATCTCACATTTTCTCCTCATCCTCCTTCTTTGAGTCTTCCTCCTCCCACCCATCATTTTTTTGAGGAAGAAAATCCTCGTCCTCATTCTCATCTTCTTTAGAATCCTCTAGAATACTATTACCTTACAAGGTTCTTTTAGAATTATCCACTTTCAGAGCATGGTAAATTATAGCATATCTAGGGCTACTGTACCCTTTGGTGTCACATTGAGTAGTCCCCACATTATCCTCATCCCTACCATCAACATCAAAGATATATATAGTCCCTCCATGAATAGGGAGGGGAATGGTCTTTTATCTTTTTTCTTGTTCTTCATGCTTGTCCTCATGCACACTTAGGTCCACAAACTTCCTTTTCCTAGGAGATGAAACCAACAAAAAATCATGTAGAGGAGGGGGTGTTAACCTCCACATTGTTGGAAAATGGTCAGTGCTCCCCTTGAGATTTGTGGCATGGACTAACCACCTTATGTGGATCCGTTAACTCTAGCGGTTGTATCGAGCATTAACAGGTCGACCTTTTGGTGCAACGACAACTGTGGGGCCAACAATTGGTATCAGAGCCAAAGGTGTCAAGTTCGAATCCCCTTAGCTTGCACTAAGGGGGAGATTGTTGGAAAATGGTCAGTGCTTCCCTTGGGATTTGCGACATGGACTAAAATCCTCTTGTGGATATGTTAACTATGGTAGTTGTATCGGGCATTAACATGTCACCTTTTGGTGCAATGATAACCGTGGGGCTAACACACATGGGCCTTGCCATTTTTCCTTGGACCCACTTGTTTGGAAAAAACTATGGATCAATATGTGGATAAACTATCCTTGTAATTCTCAAATTAGCTTAATATACTTGAGTCAATCCTTGGGAATTTTGTGTTGATTTCCTTAGTTTGTTCCCAAATTTTATTGGGAGCATTGTAAACTCATGAAAAGTGTTATGGTTATGTACCAAAGAGATGAAAAAAATAAATTAAGTGGAGATGAAATGCATTAGATATGAGAGTAAAGACTTAAATATAAATTCTTTAAGAGAAAAAACTCAAAAGCACTCTTAGACTATACTCTTAAATCTTTGGAAACACTTTTTAAACAAAATAACTTAAACCAATAATTTAACAAATTCTTTTAACATATTTAAGATCTATCACATTTAACTCAATTCTAATTGAACACTTCTAAATCTCTTTGAGACTAGATAATTTTTGAAATTACATCAGTTTGTGTTGATAGAATTCTAGCGACAAGACCTGTTAAATCTGGCAACATGACTTTTTAAATATGTTGATAGGAAATATGCAGCATGTATAAAACCTCAAAAATCACAACTATTAATCCAAAATACTTTTGCAAGATTAAACAAAATATAATAAACCAAATAACACATAAACCACACTCACAAATAAATAACAATCACTGAATTATACATAAATTATACTCACAAATAAATAACATAAAAGAAAATTCAACTTGTGGTTGAAGAGTGGGCTATGCCTCTCAGTCAGTCAATTGATGAAAGTAATCAACAGGTTCTCATGTTCAAAATCAAATAATAATATTACCACTATAATGTTGCTTCATTCAAAAGTTGGAAATGTTTGATACACAAGGAAACTTATATAGTCTTTTACATGTAACTGAATTATCTAAATATTACACACGATTTTTAGAGTCCAACAAGATCCAAATCGGTTGAATAAAGAATGAAGTGGCCTACAACCATTCTTTCTAAAAGCTAAGAACTTATTTACTATCAATATGCAAAAGAAATTAACTACCCATTATTTCTAAATGCTATAGATTGATTTACAATTATTATGCAAAAGATATCAATGATGTTGATTTGCAGTTGGCAACAAAAGGGATAATGACAAGCTTTTCCATTATTCCTTCTTGCGGCCACAAGAACCCCATTTTCACATATAACCACTAAAATTAGTACTAAATAACTGGTTACTTCCTAAGGTATATTATGTCCTTTAATCCATTTTAATTACTTTTAATTCTATAATTTAATTATCATGGCAATTCAGGAGAAAGGATTAAAATATAGGCTAGAATTAATGGAAAATCTAGACAAACTTTTAGCTCATCATTTCCTCCCCAGTTGAAGACATTGCATGTCCTCATGCATAACTTACAATATTAGTTGGATCATTAGTCAAATTTTTCAATATTGCCATTATTTCCTTTTCCCATTTTCTTTTCAAATCTTGAATGACCTAGTGGTGTTCAACCAAAGTTATGTAGTTTTTTGTAAGACTTTGTTGCATAGAGGCCTTCAATTTTCCAATGGCTTGCTGATGTTCTGTTATGGGTATATAGCCTATTTCAATCCTCTGTCCTCGTGAAACCTTTAGATTGTCAATTATTTGTTAATGTTCTATTATGGCTATATAACCATCCATTTTTTCCTTTTCAATTGCATCTCTTAAGTTTTCCACTATCCGATAGTGTTCCTCCAGGGATATATAGGATGCCATATCTAATCCTTGATGTTGAGCTAATTGCCCCAATTGGTTCCTTAATCCATTCCTACTTTCTTCAACTTTTTCTACCCAAATTTGGAGGGACTGGACTTGTACTTCTAAATGATTCACCCTGGACTATAAACTATAATTTCTTTTTGTTGCTTCATGTGAGTCTTCTTGTGAGATTTTCTTTGCAACATTAGTCATGGGATCACCTTCCTGACATTGACCCAAGCTAGGAGAAATACTAATTGTACCTCTAAAACTTACATCTCTTTCACTAGTAGGTTACTCATTGAGAGAAAAGTTGGGGGGTGGAGTACTGGTTTCCTGTACCATTAAGTTTTGCTCATCTCCCCAATGAGCCACCACAAAGGACACTCTTCAAGACAACTTGTAAGTGCATGGGTAAGGTATGTAAAGTTGTAATTGATTCAGGAAGCACAAATAATATGGTTTCAGTTGAGATGGTTGAAAAACTCAAGTTGCCTAGAATACCACATGCTACTCCTTATAAAATTTATTGGTTGAATGAGGGTCAATATGTTTTGGTAAATGAACAAAGTTGGGTGGAGTTCAATATAGGAGGGTATAAGGACATAATTCTATCTGATATACTACCTATGGATGTATGCCATTTGCTACTAGGGAGGCCTTGTCAATTTGATAAGCATAATATGTATGATGGAAG
Organism: Sequoia sempervirens; assembly: GCA_007258455.2. Classification (NCBI taxonomy): domain Eukaryota; kingdom Viridiplantae; phylum Streptophyta; class Pinopsida; order Cupressales; family Cupressaceae; genus Sequoia; species Sequoia sempervirens. The sequence goes on from VDFB02281492.1 coordinate 553,899,089, forward strand.
GAAGAATACTTATGAGATAGAGAAAGATGGTGATAGGGAGAGGGGTTGGAGGAATCAATCACTGATTCCTACTCTAGGTCTCACTTGGAAGACCTCCTTGGTGCCTTGCTGCTCCACCTTAACCTATAGGAAATCCTTCTTGCCTATGTTCCCCTGGTTCTCCTGGCCAACCTCTCTACCTTGTTAGTTTTCAACTACCAAGCCATCTTTGATACAATTCCTCCATTCTTCCTTTAACCTTTAATCCTTCCTAAAGGTTAAAACCTCCAAAACATTGAACACAACTTTGCAGGGGTGTGAGGGTGATACAAAGGCTTCAAAACATCTCATCTTTTTCTCTTAAGACCCTCCTAACTCCACTTAACCATCGCTTACACCAAACCCTACTTTTGGTCTACTAGCCTAAGAGCCCAATTAGGCCTCTGAACAGGGATAAAATGCAATTTCCCTTAAAACCCACAAAAGACTTAGGTTCTTTGTCAATAAATTGTGTTTCTCTTGCCTATTCCTCAAAGATTTTTAGGGTTTTAGCCCTGTACAGGCCGTACACTGTCCATATACAAAAATGGTCAAGAACCCTAGGGTTTTAAGTTGCTCAAAACTATTTTAGACTATCAAAAAGTTCTCCTACTAAATGAATTGATAAAACCTCTTCCTGATCACCATGCATGGTCAAAACCTCCCACTAAATTCTCCAAAAATAATCTCTCCAAGATCTCGTTTCCCTTGCAAGTTATGAACCTTTTTCTTCAAGTTTTCCCCAACTGGACCTACACTGGCTCGCCTAGGGCAAAGCTTTTCTAGCGTCTCCTGCACTGCCACAAACTCTACTGACTACCATATTTACAATGAAGGAGCCTAGACACTAATCCCAAAGGGCTGTACAAATTGTACAGTGGGAAAGTGCTCTAGAGCTCCATCCTTTCAAAACTGCCTGTTACAGGCCAGAAAACATAGGAAACACAAATATTTACAAATACAAGATAAATATGATTTAAAAAAGAAAAAATATAGCACACAAAGCTTGCTCAATGTTAACACAACATACTAAAAGTAGAATAATAGCAAGGTCATTCCATTAAAGCTCAAAATGAATGCAAAATACAGAAAATTGTGTCTCCAACGCTGTTTCCTTCAGCTTTACAAAATATCAATCTAACAAAATATGCCTCCAACCCTATATCATGGTCGAAGCATGCCTTAAATAGGCCTTCAAAACTATTTAGAAGCTTGGGTCGAGCCCTAAGAAGACCTAAAGATGAAATTTATAAAACCCAATGTGTTTTCAAACACTTGACTAGGTTGGTAACCAAGACAACTTAGAGCTTCAAAACCCATACATGATTTTCACCTCCCAATCCATTGAACATAAATAGATCAAGTTTTATTCAAAACAACAAAACCTAGCAAAATGGTCATCATGACCTCAAGATAACACACCAAAATTTGAACTTCCTTTTAGACTCCAAGAAAACCCATGTTTCCCAGGTGCTTCTGCACCAAATGGAGTCTTCTATACCTTAACACCATTGAAAGAAGAGGATAAAGGAAAAATAAAGGGATCTAATGTGATGATGGTAGGTAGGAAGGAGTTTATAAAGGTAGAGGAAGAAAAGCACATGGAGTTTGTAGCCATTACTAAACTTGGAGATAGTATACTAGTAGACTTGAAGAATTATTTGATTTTGAAGGTCAAGGATGAATTGATTTTGGAGATTCAAGGTTGGCTTAAAAAGTGTGTTGATATGAAGATAGAATAATTGTTCCATTCAATACGTTCAAAAGGGGATATTGATCATTCTTTCATGACAGCGATTAGTATTCCTGATCAAGCAATAGACACAAGGACACAACCACAGATGGAAGAGATGAAAGGTGAAGGTGAAGAGGTCAAGGAGAAACTAAAAAGGAAGATGGACAAGTTCAAGAATGCATCTAAAGTGCAGAAGAAGTCAATATATTACAAGGTAGAAGGAGATGTGGTTGTAGATGAAGAAGCAGATTTTACAACATTCTCAGATGAGGGAGGAATCAAAGATCATCCATCAAGTGAAGAACAACATTCTCAAGTGAAGAATAGGTAAAAGATAATGGATAATTTTTTTTCTAGTACTTGGTTCATTGGAGGGGGTTTTCTAATGGAGATATAACTTGGAGGTCAGAGAATGACATGGAAAAACATGACTTTATTGTTGCTACACAATCCTCAAGGGTACTTGAGTCAATTTTTCTCAGGGACTATGGTGCAGGGAACCCATGAAACTTCATGCATAGTTTTGGTCTTTATGTTTTCTTGATGTAATAATGTCCTTTGGACCATTTTTCATGTTTATTAGTGTGTGAATAGGGTATTAGGGGTCTAGGGTTGATCAAGTTGTTGAGATGTTAAAATTTGCTCTATGCTACAAAAAGTTGCAAAAATTATCAAGCAACTTTGCATTTTTGCTTTTGTGGGGAAGTTGAATGGTTGTAATTTCAAAATTCAGTTGTATTAGGTTGGTTTTGGTTAGAAAATTTTAAATACACCTTAGAATTGTTGAAGCAAGGTTCTAGTTGTTGATTTGAAGATTGAACAATAATAAAAGCTCTATTTTTCTATGTTTTAAAGCAAAATTTGCTGCTACAGAAGGTTGTACGACTTAGTATGGCATGTAGGTGATCTTTCATGCATTGGGATTGATGAAACAATGAATATTATATCATTTTAAATTTGTTTGATTCATTTCCATTAAAGTTTAAGGGATTTAGAGCACCTTTACTAAAAATAGTCAATAACCCTAGTTAGTGAGGGTTTGATTGAAGAGAATAGGTTTTTGAGCCATTCCACTAGTGAAAAGGCCTAAGAATCAGTGGAATGGAAGTAGATAGGGTGTTTTTGATGTTTCTAGTGTTTTCAAAAGTAGGGGAATGGATTAGGTGTAAATTGATTGATTCCCTAGCTTAAAACCTTCATGTTTTTGGCACAATAAGAGCATAGGAAGTAGGGTTGGTAGAGAAACTCTTTGAAAGTGGTTTAGAATTTCTGAAAATGTTGAGGAAGATCATATTTGACATGTTTGAGGTGTTGGATTGAAGTTTAGAACCTTGGAGTGTGAAAATCCTGTTGAGACCTAGTTGAATGAGCTTAATTAGGCCTTTACCAAAACGAGACAGTCAATTTTAGAGCTTTGTGTTACAAAACACCCCCACTTGAAAACTTGGTATGTTGTTAAATGCCAGAATTGGTATCTAAATCTGGCTCTAGGAAAATTCATCGCCATCAATTTACCGATGGAAAATTCATCGCCAGCAATTCACCGTGGGAAAATTCACCGTCATGACAAATTCATCGTGGAAAAATTCACCGTGATGAAAAATTCACCGCCAAGTAAAATTCACTGCCAGCAATTCACCGAGCGGAAAATTAACCGCCATTAATGTTTTTTAATATATATTTCAAAAATGTTCTTCTTTTGCAAAAGAATAATTTGATTTATGATAATAAAAAATTAATCGCATTAACTTTAGAGAATTAGAGAATTTAATTTATGATAATGAAAATAAAAATTCTTATGATAATTTTCCACTTTGGTGAAAAAAAAATGCAAATGAAAATAAAAATTACTATGAAGCAAATCTAACAAAAAAATAAATCAATTTTTAATATATTATCATAAAAACATTCATATCAAAATAAACATAAAAAATATTTAAAAAATAAAATTGTAAATAAATTGTAACGAGGTGAAAATTACTTTTTAAGAAAAAAAAATCAAAAGCAAAGTTAATTTTCCACTTTGGTGAAAAAAAAATGCAAATGAAAATAAAAATTACTATGAAGCAAATCTAACACAAAAATAAATCAATTTTTAATATATTATCATAAAAAAATTCATATCAAAATAAACATAAAAAATATAATTGTCAATAAATGGTAACGCAGGTGAAAACTATTTTTTAACAAAAAAATTTAAAGCTTACAAAATATATATTAAAAAACATTATTGCATTTAATTTTCCACTTCGATGAATTGTTGGCGGTGAATTTAGCTTGGCGGTGAATTTATCATGGCAGTGAATTTTCCCACGGTGAATTTGGCATGGCGGTGAATTTTCCCACGGTGAATTGCTGGGGGTGAATTTTCCATCGGTGAATTGCTGGCGATGAATTTGCCGTATGCCTCTAAATCTATAATTATTTTATGGGTATGAAGTTTGGTTGGGATATTATGCTAGAAAAACCAATGTTTGTTGCCCTACAAGGCCTAGTGGCAAATTGTGAAGAAAGTCACTTTACTTGAGGAGTTAGGACTTTGACAATTTATTTTTTTTGTTTGAGCTTGATCTTGATACCACCCTGCTCTACATCATAGTATCCTATCACTAGTTTGATAGGAGATCAAAAAACTGCTTGTCTTTATTTTTTTGTTTTTGTTTTATTTTCTCTTTTTTTATCGGTACACAATTTCCAAAAACCTGGTTTTAGATATGTACTACCTAGGGATGTCAAAGAATCAATTTTCACCCCTAGGTTATTGAATTGGTTACAAACTACTAGAAACCCAATTTTCAAATTGTAATCATCTAGCAATGCCCAAAAGTTTTCATTGCTAGATTGTTTTTTTTAATTTTTTTTAATTTTTAACTAGAAGTACCTATGGGGTACTTGAAGAGGCAATATGAACTCATTATACAACATTGAGTTCCTTCATCAAACCAGATACACAATATTCTTTAGAAATAGGTTGCTTGCATAATTTCAAGTGATGCCCACAAACAACAAGAGTCATATGATCAAAATCTACTGGACAAAGCTTGACAATACCATTGTCATAAAAAACCTCAATATCATAAGGCCCTAACCATCTAGTGTGGAAATTTCCTTTGAAATTGTGAAACTTGGAGTCATACAGTAGTGCCCAATCACCTGGTTAAAATGACCACTATTTGATGAAATGATCATGCCAAAGAGCATGTTGTTTCTAAACTATCTTAGCATGGAAAAGAGCTTGTTGTCAAAGTTCATCCAAGGAATAAAGTTGAGAAATTCTCTCTTTCTAAGCATTAGTTAGACTCATTCCTAATTTCAAAGTAGTACGTAGGGTCTTTATCTCAAGATCAATAGGTAAAACTAATTTCTTACCATAAACCAACTCATATGGTGTAAGACTAGTGGTGGTCTTCCATGTGGTGTGATATGCCCACACTACTTCTGGAAGTCTTGATGCCCAATATTTCTTGTGAAGGGTCATAGTCTTTTTTATAATATTCTCAAGCTCTCGATTGGTCACTTCAACCTATCCATTCACCTATGGGTGATATGGTGAGGACTTGCAGTGCCATATTTCATACTCATGAACTAGAGAAACAATCAACTCAGACGTAAACTAAGGTCCTTGATTAGTAACAATATCATGAAGCATGCCAAACTTGGTAAAAATTTCAAAATACAAAAATTCAACAACCTTAGTATCTTGTGCATGTTTCAATGCCACAACCTCTACCCAGTTAGTAACATAATCAATACAAACTAATATATATTCCTTATTTTTCGATGGGGAGTTAATTGGTCCCACAAAATATAGACCCCATTTTTCAAACGGTTCAAGAGACAACTGGGGCTATAGAGGCATCTCATCAAAATGTGTGAGTCACCCCATATGTTGGCATTTATCATAGTGTTACACATACTTTTTACAATCTTTATGAAGTGTAGGCCAATAATATCTAATAATTAGGATTTTATTGGCAGTCCTTTAAGATACAAAATGACCTTCACAAGGCTATAAATGAAATGCTTGAAGTATATCAAATACATCATCTTTGGCTACACGTCACATAATGTTGTCGATGTTGATGTAGAACAAGAGTTCATTAATCCATGTATATTGACCGCTTAGCCCCACAAGGTTCCAACGATCTTGAGGAGAGAAGTGTAGGGAAAACTTGCAAGTGACCAAGTAGTTTGCAATGTCTGCAAACCATGGACTCTTAACTAAAATGGAAAAAAGATGCTCATTAGGGAAAGCATCATCAACATGCATAGGTTCACTCTCGCATTGTAACTAGGATAGAAAATTTTCAACCACATTTTCTTGACTAGGTTTATCAAGTATAGTTATATCAAATTCTTGCAATAAAAGTAACCATCTAGTTACTCTTCCTATAACTACTAGTTTATTAATTAAAAATCTTATTGCAGAGTGATCTATATGGACAAGGACTTTATAACCAGTTATGAAATTTACCAAAATTTATTAATTGCATAAACAACAACAAGAAATTCCTTTTCAGTAACCGTGTAGTTCACCTCAAAACTTGTAAAATTATTACTAATGTAATAAATAGAATAAAATAATGTGTCCTCCTTTTGACCAAGGATAACTCCCATTGAAAAATCAAAAGCATCAGTATGGATATTAAAAGGAAGTTCCCAATTTGGTCCTCATAATATTGATGGTCACAAGCTTCTCCTTGATAGGCTCAAAAGCTTGTTGACATTCCTACGTCCAAGAAAAACAATCTTAATAAAAAGAGGTGCAACACTTTTACTAAATTTCTGAATATAAAATGCCTATAATATCTTGCATGTCCTAAAAAGCTACAAACATCTTTTTGACAAATAGGAATAGCCAAATCTTGAATTATCTACACCTTCTTTGGGTCAACTTAAATACCTTTAGAAAAAATATAGTGTCTGAGTGTACTATATAGGTTCCATCATCAAAATGTGACACTTTTCATGACTCAAAGATAAATTAGTATCTTCACACCGCTATTTAACTTTTTCAAGATTATGTTTGGCTTCTTCATAGGTATCACCATACATAGTAAAATCATCCATATAAACTTCAACATAGTCATGAATCAAATTAAAAAAATTCTTAACACCACCCTTTAGAAAGTAGTAGGGGCATTACATACACCAAAAGGTAAAACATTATAAGAAAATGTCCCCCATGGACAAGTCAAGGTCATCTTGTCTTTATCCTCAAGTGTGATGTGGTTCTAATTATACTCGTTGAATCCATCCAAGAAGAAGAAGGATTTCTTACCCACAAGTGTATCCAAAACTTGGTCAATAAAAGGTAATGGAAAATGATCCTTTTTAGTAGCCTTGTTAAGGGCTCTATAATGAACACATATCCTCCATTTACATTTTTCTTAGGAACTATCACCAAAGGGGAAACCCATCGACTATTAGAAATTGGATATATAAATCCTAAATTTAATAACTTATGTAATTCCTTTTGCAATTTCTTGTAATATTGAGTTTAACTTTCTTTAGGGTTGCCTAATAGGATGATTACCTTCCTCTATCTAAATATGGTGTGTGCATGTATCTCAATATATTCCACACATATCTTGATATTCCCATGCAAATGCATTTTTTTGATTTCTTTACATGGAAATTAAATCTTTAATTTGTGCATCACTCAAATTTGGATTAATATTTAAAGTATGTCTTGATAAAATTTCCATAGCTTGAGAATTTATACAAAAATCTATAGCATGTGCTTGTGAGGTGGATGGTGAAGAAGTGTTAGAAAGCATGAATGGACTATATACATAGTTATGTGGAATCAATTGATGCAATTTAATAAAAATGTTGAAGTGATTGTTAATCACTTAATAGTGGAAAGTTCCCAAATGGACAATTATCTATATAGGAATGAAAAACAAATCTTTCTAAAACATCATCAGCCACATCGATTTTGAAAGAAATTGGAAAAAATATTATCCTCTGATAACTCCTCCATATCAAGTGCTTGGTCAATTGTCAACACATGTAGAGATTCCTCCAAATCATTGTCAACCCACAAGGGATCTTTAGTCTCCAATAGTGGTTGCACAGGTGGATACAAGGTCAATTGTTTGTTTTGTTCCCCATTAGAAATAACCATATTAACTGACTGAAAATTGATATAGGAATCCACTGCAGCCAACATGGTCTCCAGAGAATTAGGGGGTATCCCCTAGCTTTATTTTAGGCCACAAGATCATGAATTTGGTAGGATATTCCCAAGATTTTATAGAAATAACATCTTCTATCATACCTTCAAGTTTGACTAGGGAGCAATCTACCATTTGTAGGACTGTAGGTGTAGTCCTAAGTCCTTGAAGGCATAAATTCTACCTAGTTTCATTGGTAATGACATTAATGGCAACTCCTAAGTCAATCATTGTATTTGGAATGACAATGTGACCAATTCGTACCTAAATAATAGGGCTCCTTGGGTCTGAATACTTGAGAATTGAAATATTTCCCAACATGAGATCAACACGTTGCCCAATATCTTGCACTATCTTTGGGTCTCATTTCTTTGTCTAATTTTGGGTGCACAAGTCTCGAACTATCTTCATGTACACTGAGACGTCCTTGATGGCCTGCAAAAGAGGAATCTTAATATTAGCATTTCTCAATTCATTTACAAAATAAAATTCTAGCTCAACCACTTCCTTTTGTTTTGGCTGAGATTGGAACTTGTCAAGATATGGATGCAACCTAGATGGTTCACCTTGTTTGTCTGGATGTTCCTCATGTTCATCATTTATTCCAGTAATAGTGGTCCCTTAGAGGGCTTTACCTTATTGTAACTAAACTCCATTAATGTCTAGTGTGTTGATAGGGTGGGTTGGGTGTCCACCACCTTATTATTGTATATTGGTTGTGTCATCTTATTATTTGGGTTTGGAGATGGTTGTGTAGGCATGGGTTTTTCCTTAGGTGGATGTGATGTGTTGGATGGTGAACTATTAGATGAGGGTGGTATTGGTGGTAAGGATTATGGTGGTTATTGGTATGGAGTAATCATAGGTTGTGTGGGATAGAGCAGATATTGTGTAAACTGTGATGGTGGCGCCCTCCACACTTGTTTCCAAGGTTGAGGGGCATATGGGTATTGGATTTTCCATTGTGAATATGGTGGAGGTTGTTTCCACCCTCCATACCATCTTGGTTGAGTTGGAAAGGAACTAGGTTGTCCACTAGTCCCTACATTAGGAGGTGTAAATAGTTCATTCATCATTGGGGGCATAGTTTGTGGAGGCCAAGGCCTCCGTAGGGCCATATAGTAAACATGTTCTTTGCTAAATTCCACATTTTCCATATATGTTGGAAGAGGTCATAATGTAGTAGCCTTACTAGCATCTTCTAAAGAATAATTTTTTGTTTTGCTATAGGGACTTTCCTTATTACCATGTTTTTTATGACAACTAGGACAAAATAAAACAAATTCTTTCTCAACCTCTTCTTATTTCTTACATGTGTACAAGGTGTTGATTTGCTTACCCATGTGGCTTAGAAGATTAGTTTTGAGATCTTCTAGCAATGTACCTAGCTCTCTTTTTGTGATACTTGATGTGCCTCTAGAAGAGACATGCTTTCCAATGTACCCTCTTACCGATTGGTGGGATCTTGAATAGTTCCTACAAACATCACAAATATCATCAAATCTCAATTTGAAAATATCATCAAATCTCAATTTGGAAATATCCCCACCACCCATAAGATTTAAAATATCCAGACATTCATCTTGAATACCCCTAAGAAAGAGTATTTTTACAATATCATTGTTCAATCCTATTTGCCTAGTCCTTTGAAGACTAAATAAGAATCACTCAAGGTAGTCTTCTAAGGAATTCTCTTCGCATTCTATTATGCAATTTATATCTCATCTCTGATTTCATTGGTCTTACAATATTCCTGGTATTTCTCCAAAAAAATTATCATGTTATCCCAACTGTGAATAGTTTCACGTCCTAAGCCCATGAACCATCAAAATGTTGCATCTTTCAAAGTAGATAGAAATAATTTAAGTTTTTGTGCATCATTATGATATTCATAACCATGAAAAAACATCAAATTCAAAGAGAAACATGTTGGGATCTTCTATAGAAAGACCCCGAAAAATAGGCAAAGCAAAATGAGGTATGTTCTTCATGGGGACATCTTCCTTTGGATGGGTAATGAGAAATTCAAAGGTGACAAGATTTTTATTGTCCAATGCTCTTTACTGTTGTTATTTTTGTTGTTGTTATTGGCCATGGTTTTGAATGCCCAAGGGGTGTAAAAAGATGAGAATAACTTAGGATCTTTGTTTATTTGAGTTTTACCACTTCAAAGTTCATAGGATTCTTGAAATAATTTAGCAAGCTTCCTAAATGAATCTTTTGGGGTCTCAAGTATCCCTTGTTGGATGCTAGAAGGAGACTCAAAATTAGACTCGATAGTAGTGGACTTGATGACACACTTTTCAATATCTGGTTCAACTAATTCCTTCTTTGATGGTGTATTTACAATTAATGGCTTTAATTCTTTTTGTAGGTTTTCTTGTTTTGAACTACTTCCTATATCTCGCTTAAAAAAACTTCCTTTACTATCTCTATTGTGATTTATGCATCTATATGATCTAAAATATATCAAACCAAGGTTAATTGCTTGGGTGAGGTCGACAATCACAAAGACTTTTTCCTTGGTGCACTGGTCCTAACTCAACTCACTAGACTGGCATGCCTTTCACACCTTTCCCTAGAAACAACGCCAAAATGTTTGGACAAAACTATGGATCAATATTGGGGATAAACTATCCTTGTAATTCTATCAAATTGGCTTAATATACTTGAATCAATCCTTGGGAAATTTGTGTTGATTTCCTTAGTTTGTTCCAAAATGTCAATCCGGGGATCATAAACCCATGAAAGGTGTTGTGGCTATGTATCAAAGGGCTGAAATTAGCAAATTAAGTGGAGATGAAATGCATTCTATGAGAGTAAACACTTAAATTTAAATGATTTAAGAGAACAAACTTAAAAGCACTCTTAGATTGTACTCTTAAATCTTTGGAAACACTTTTTAAACCAATAACTTAACAAATTATTTTAACATATTTAAGATCTGTCACATTCAACTCAATTCTGATTGAATGCTTCTAAATTTTTTTAATACTATATAACTTTAGAAATTACGACATTTTGTGTTGATAAAATTTTGGTGATAGGACCTGCTAAATCTAGCGACAAGAACTGTGTAGCATGTATAAAACCTTAAAAAGCACAACTGTTAATCCCAAATACTATTTCAAGCTTAAAAAAAATATAATAAACCAAATAACACATAAACCACACTCACAAATTAATAACATTCACTGAATTATACATAAATCATTCTCACAAATACATAACATAAAAGAAAATTCAACTAGTGGTTGAAGAGTGGGTCCTGCCTCTCAATCGATCGATTGAAGAAAGCAATCAATAGGTTCTCATGTTCAAACCCAGATAATAAGATTACCAGTATTATATTGCTTCATTCAAAAGTTGAAAATGTTTGATACAAAAGGAAACTTATATAGTCTTTTACATGAAACTGAATTATCTAAATATTACACATGGTTTTAAGAGTTCAACAAGATCCAAATTGGTTGAAGATAGAATGAGGTGGCCTACGGCCATTCTTTCTAAAAGCTAATAACCGATTTACTATCACTATGCAAAATACATTAACTACCCATTCTTTCTAAAGGCTATAGATCGATTTACTATTATTATGAAAAAGATATCAACAATGTTGATTTGCAGTTGGAAACAAAGGGGATCATGACAAGCTTTTCCATTATTCCTTCCTGCAGCCACATTAACCATGTTTTCACACATAACCACTAAAATTAGTACTAAATAACTAATTACTTCTTAAGGTATATTATGTCCTTTAATTCATATTAAACACTTTTAATTCTATAAAATTATTATGGAAATTATGGAGAAAGGATTAAAATATAGGCTAGAATTAATGGAAAAACTAGAAAAACTTTTAGCCCATCATCACTTTTCCCATAGAGCTAGGGCTAGGGTTTGACTCATTCAAAGAAACAATAGAGGTATTAGAGGCTTTATTTTCTTGAAGTTTAATTTTAGAATTTCTCTTAGTCTTGGGGTTGATGGAAGGAGTCATGGAAAGACAATACTTATATAGGTCCATAATAAGACCTTGGTGCAAGGGGTAGGAACTATCAAGAGTATATGCCTCTAGGGATGAGAAAAGATAGAAAGGAAGGTTGATTTTCCTACCATGTCTCAAATGGTTGAGGATTGGAAAATGGTAACCATGGACAATTTTGAACCTACCATAAAGAGTAAAATACTTCATTTAATGCAAACTTACTAGAGCCCATAGAGCCAACAACTTCTATGTTGAAAGTATGAGTAGTTGGTGTTGTTATTGATGCCAAAAGGCTTATGTTTTTTTTGTCATTGATGTCAATTGGTGATGGTTGAATTTTTTTTGATGATGCATTGATTAGTTTCATTATGTTGTCATTAGTAAGTGTTACTAGTGTTAACCTCTAGTGTTGCTTTGATAAGCATGTGTATCATTGAATTTCTATGTTTCAGTTAGTTTGATTGTGATGAGGAGGTGTTCCAAATGATGATAATGTGTTTTTGGTGCTTTTTTTCCAAGTGATAAATTGAGAAAATTTGAGTAAAAGAGGAAACAACGTGTTGTAGAGGTATTCTAGCATATAGAGTGGTGTTCTGGTTTTTGCTTTGCATTTCTTCTAAGTTGAAGATATGCTTGTATAGTTTGGATATGTTGATTAGAGGTGCTCATAGGTGTTATATCCAGAGTTTCTTGGTCTGGATGGTTGTGTAGAGAAATTTGTGTTCACCAGTGTGTGAATTGTGTATTGCAGTAGTGTTTGGGAGAAATGGTTTTGCTCCACATTTCTTCGTAGTTTGGTTTCAAGTCTTACGGTTCTAGAAGTATACCTATATTACTAGTATCTACCTCTAGTCTAAATTGTTTATGTTTTGGTGTTTCACAAGGTTGGATTCAGGTGTTGTAGTGTGTGGAAGGTTATCCAACTACACAGGATGAGTATGTTCTTTAGGTGAAATTTGTTGTGAAGGAATTTGTTGGAATTTAGGGTTTTTTTGGAATATTCTAGATTATGTTCAAATTTTGTGCATGGTTTGCAAGTCATCTTTGGATAAAAGGAAGCATGTACTTAGATGTTCAATGGTGTTTACACAGGTTCAATTGACCTAGGGTGTTTACACTAATTGTGAATATGCTTTGATGTTTGTGGAAGTGTGGAATGGAGTGTTTATATGAATTTGGGTCTAAGTTAAGGTGTGTTATGGTCCTCCTTAATTCCTTTCCATTGTAGGAATGCTTAGTTCCAACCTAATTTGAATTTGCACAGTTGAGGTGCATAGTTGACCTTGTCAATTGTTTTCTAGGTTGAAGATGGTATAAATAAGTGTTGAGTTGATGGAGAATTAAAGTGTGTAGTGTGTGTGATGTGAGATGTCATGTGAAGTGCGAATTTGTGAAACATATAGTGCAAGATTGAATGTGTTAGGCTATTGGAAGAAGTGAGAAAAAGGTGTGTACAATATTCAGAAAGGATATGAATGTGTTGGTGATGTTGTGGTGGAATTTTTTGTTACATTGAGATGGATTTCTCATTGTAACATTCTTCTTTCTTCTTTTTTGTAATCTGACAGTGATCCCTTCTTTATTTTGGGTAGTGAGACCTCTGATAGTGAGCCTATTGCATTTGGGGTTGCAATTACTTTATATTGTTAGCTAATAATCATTGTGGTTTTGACCTTCTTGGGTTTTCCATGTAAACCTAGTGTTCTATTTTGGATGGTGTTGATGTGTTTTAGTTTTTGTTATTTTCTTTCATGCTAAATCATTCTAATAGATTAAAGGCTAATGAAGTTGATGTGGATCTGAATATTAATGAGGGTTTTGATGTTTTAATGTACAATTGATTCACCCCCCCTCTTAGTTGTCTTGTGCACTCAACATTCTCCATGTTGTAGCCATTTTGGAAATGGACTAGTTTCTCCACTTCGACAAAGAAGGTAATGATGAACCTTTTGTATTCCCTTTTTCTCTTCTTCTCCACCTTAAGTCCCTCACAATAAAAAAATAGTGGCATTGTAAATCAAATCATCAAAGCCATAAAAATTGATGGAACTAATGGAAACCTCTCCTTGAGACCATGAATTCACAAATTTAGAGGTGAGTTTTTCATTATATCCCTTCATAACTTGAAAGAAAGGAGTGAAGCCACCTCTGTCAAATAGCTCTCATAGCTCCAAGTTCTATTTAAGATCTTCAAAGAAGATGCGTTTGGTCATGAGATGAGAGCCTCCCATAATATTCATTCTTTCAAATAACACAAAGAGCCAACATAGTAGTAGGAAGTAATCCAAGACAACCAAATACTAAACTCAGAAAACAAATACAAAGGGCCTTCTCATGAATTTTTTTAAATGAAAAACTTCTCCTAGTGTTAGTATAGAAAGAGAAAATCCAAATAATCTTACCTCTTCTGACATAGTCGCCAACCTTGGTAGTACTAGGGTCATAATTGTTTGGAGCCTCCTCCATCTTTAGGCCAACAAATATAATCTTTCCTTTAATGGTCTTATGAGGGAAAAGACCACCCTCACATGCAAGAAGTAACATTTGTATAGAGGGAGGGGAAATTACCAAAATGAGCTTCACAATTAACTACCAAGTATACTAAATTTTTTTTGCACCCAATCATAACCCATAGCCTTAAGATCTTCCCTAATTCCTTTAATATAACACCATTTACAAAATAAACTAAAACATGATGCAAAATGATGCAATCCATTGTGATACCTAACCTAATATAATTATTTCATTCCTTATAGTTATCCTATAATGGCATGCATTTGTACCCCTTGCAAATTCCATATTTACACACCTCCTACCTTAGACAAATTAAATCTGATGATGCTATTAGATGTCCTCCATCTGCTTCCCATCCACTTGGTAGTTGTTTTTTGCGTTGGTGGAGGATATTTTGTAAGGGACACTAGCACGGTGCATGGACATCTATGTGGCATGCTTTCATCTTGACAAGATTCCTACCTCTGGAATCTCTAGAGGAATTATAACTCTCTATTGGCAATGAAGTGTAACTTTTTTGCATCCTTGACCGACCTTGAATGACTCCTTTTCCTCTAATTTCATCTTCAAATTTCTATCTCATTCATTTTCTTCAACTTCTTGATCATTCATACATTAGACAACTCTTTCTTCACTCTCTTCACAACATTTTCACAACATTCTCACCTCCATTGAAGTTGCAAGTTGGTGTTTTTTGGACTCAATCTCCTCGTTGTTGTGGCAACATCGACATTTGCAAGCTTGCGAGCTCACTCCTCCCATTTTCCTTGAGTGCACATGGTTGAAGGTGATAATTTCATTCCTACCCTTGTTATAATATAATGATCTACTAAGAGGGGGGGTGAATCAGTAGATATACAAACTTTTAGACTTGAAACCTATTTGTAGAGACAACCTTACAACCCAGATGTGTAGATTAAAACATAAACCAATGCAACAATCACATGCACATGAAACAACTCATAACACTAGATATACATGGAAAACCCAATATGGGAAAAACCATGATGACAAAAGCTTCTTGAGTCTATTGCTCAAAGCTTCTTGAGTCTATGTAATAAATTCTCTATTACAAAGTTTAGGGTTGCAACCCAAGGAAGCTTCAACTCCCTAATTTAGAAGCTACAACTTCAAGGATGCTACTATACCCTATTTTAGGAGCTACAACTCCAAGGAGAATAGAATCACCTAGTCTGAGTTATAACTCAGTTCAATAAGGCTACAAACTCAACAAAATTACAAGTTCATATATGTGCATACAATTAGATTCTACTCAACCTAAAAAATGCACCATTATATTCAATGAATTGTTACACACTCTACAACTTACACTACTGCTGCTGAAGATGCACTCTCAACAAAACTCCCCTGAATGAAAAACCTAGATGATAGTCTGTGTCATGTCTAGGTTACACACACATGTGCATTCATTTTTTGCACTAGTAGCTATCTCACTCTCCTCTTCACTTCTTGCAGTATTTTCACACATAGACAATTCTGTGTTTTTCTTCTTTTTCTTCTCTCAACGGATCTACAATCTCAAACTCAAGATTCTCTCCACCGTCTAGATCATCTCCACCTTACTATTAGGGTTTTCTTCACAAACTAACTTCACCAACAAGCTTCCTTTTGCCTCAAGTCACACACCACTATCTAGCTCATAATTAAGATGTCTGATAAAGTTTACCAAATATTTCCATTTCTTGCATTGAGTCGCCCAACATTCAATTCTTGTTATAGAGAATTTACCCAAATTAGCTCTCTGTCAAACCCTAAAATCTGATTATGCATTCAATGCGCTCTTTTGATTATTCGATCTTATCTTTCTCTATAATCACCCTTGTAACCTGTGTCACCGTCTTGTCCATCAAATCTCATTTTCATTGTTCGTTGGGTGCAGTTGGACCAATTAATTCCTTCCTCTATGTCGATTACCAGACAAAACCTTGTTTACATGGACTTAGCCATTTGAGATCTTTACCTTTGAATCTGGGTCGTCGATCTCCTTTTTCGTGCCATGATCCTATGCTGTCCATTTACTGTCACAACTTTAAATCATGACTGTCTGATAAGTGGTCATTTGAATCTCCTCCTTTTCTCTTATCCTTCATACACTGCTTGCCATACGCGAGGTCCACCAAGACATGTGTCCAAAGCTCACTAACCTCGCGAGCTCAAACAACGGGCCCACACAAAATTTGTAGGGTTTGTGGGTTGTTGGAATTTTTCATCCACATCATCATCATGCAACTCAAAACAACGATGTGAGTTGATATATCGAGCGATCACTCTTTTCCACCTATCGACCTTCATCAGAATCCATCATCATCACCATCCTGTTTGGTCCCACCAGATACACTACATGTAGCGTCAAATATTCCTCATTGAATCTCTATCATTCATGGCATACATCATCTTGTCCAGCCTTCGTAGGTCTAACCATGCATACTGTGAGCACCGTTGATCTTCAACATTCCATCACCATCGTTCCCCGCTGACCCCACGGGTCTTAATCGGGACCCACCACAAACTCAGTGGTGCTTGTGGGAACCATTAGATCTTGAAGCCATAACCATCACCGTCAATCTCACAAAGACAAATATATGCTCAATACTTAGGAAATATTAGACTCACCAAATATCTACTCGGTCGATAAATGCAAGGTGAAGGGGCCAGTTCCCCAAACAACTTCAAAGGCTTAAGTAGTAACTTAAGCTACTTGTAACTTGCTACAACCAGTCAATTAAGAATTAGAAGAAACTTTTTACGCCCATGACTCTTTGATCTTTTGAACATGGATTGACTATACATAGTCCACTAGATAAGTCATCACCATGTGCCATCCTCTCATTCACATTATCACTATGTCGCTAAAAATTAGAACTTTAGAACTCATGTCGAAGGTTATGAAACCTTGAAGACCTGTGACATCACCGACAACACGAAGTCACTAAGTTGGGAGGTTATGAAACTCTAGAACCCCATGATATATGTTATAAAAACTTGAAATCTCACAAATTAAGAAATATTGCAACTGCAAAATATTTGTCGAGCTAGTAAATAGAAGGTGAAGGGTCCAATCATACCCATGACTTCAAAGACATAAGTTGTAACTTATGTGACATGCAACCACTGATACATAGTCAACAACAAAATAGAATTTCTATGAATTCTGTGACTGTAAACTCCTACACACTTAGGGCTTAATTGATAAACCCTAGATCGAGAGCATGAACAAACGAATGCTAACATCTCCACTGATATTAAGACCTGCACAATACCTTTTTGGAAAGCTCTCGAGAAATATAGATTGAATCTACCATCTAATTTTCCATAAGATCGAATACTCCCACACTCATCCTCTGTAATTATGCCAACAATCTCCCTTGCATGATTTACACTTTTGAGATCAATTAAAACTATATGCCAACAATCTCCCCCTTTGGCATTGATGGAAAAAATTGAAGTGCTCATATAAGATATAGTATTGAAGCTCTATATCAACTTGACTAAACTCACAGTAGCATAACAAATCCCCTTGTGACATACATATCATCTCTTCTCACTATGCTTCACATTGCTCCACATTTAGATTTTCTCCCCCTTTGACATCAATAGAAAAGGGTACACTCCTCCTAAGGAAATGTAGAAGTTTGACATTTGTTGCAACCATCAAGTCATTAGAAATTTCTAAAACAATATTTTACATGACTTGATCACATGATTCTTAACCAGGGTTAAATAAATGATCAATGAATCTACCCCTGGATATGTGCCCTATCACTAATGTTTAGTGATATGAGGTGGGAGAGACTACTCCCAACTTCTGCCTCAAGTATTCAAACTGCTCTATGGGAAGAGGCTTAGTAAATATGTCAGCTACTTTTTCCTTTGTAGGAACATACTCCATACTAACTTCTCCATTTGTAACCTTTTCTCTGATGAAGTGATACTTGATTAATATATGCTTGGTTCTAGAGTGCACCACTAGATTCTTTGAGATGTTGATTGCACTTGAATTGTCACAAAGAATTGAGATAGGCTCACTGTACTCTACCTTGATGTTCTTTAATGTCTACTTCATCCATAGGGCTTGAGAAAATAGGCAACTACTACAACATATTCTGCTTCTATTGTAGAAAGGGTGATAGACTCTTGCTTTTTACTCATCCAAGAAACTAGTTTGTTTCACAAAAAGAAAGCTCCTCCACTAGTACTCTTTCTGTCATCCACACTTCCTGCCTAATCTACATTTGTGTATGTTGTTAAAGTGAAGTCTTTTCTTTTGGGATACCATAAACCATAGTCAAAAGTGTTGTTGATGTATCTAAAGATTCTCTTTACAACATTGACATGTGATTCTTTTTGTGTTGTCTAAAACCTAGCTACCATACAAACTACTTGCATTATATCAAGCCTAGATGCAGTTAAATATAGTAGAGTTCTAATGATAGATTTGTATGTATTCTGATTTACATCAAGTGACTCATTAGATTTGCTTAATTTGCAGCTAGTAATCATGGAAGTACTGACTGGTCTACAATCCTCCATGCCAAACTTTTTAAGCATTTCTTTTGCGTACTTGGTTTGTGATATAAATATACCTTTATCAGTTTGTGTAACTTGCAAACCAAGAAAAAATCTGAGTTCTCCTAGCATGAACATTTCAAACTCATCTTGCATGTTTGTAGAAAATATTTTGCAGATTACATCACTGCTACCACCAAATATATATTGTGGACATTGGAAAAGTAACCCTTCTACTTTTTCTCATGTTCAGGCCCTCCTAGTGGACTATGGCTTGCTTTTACCTAGATTTAATGTTATAATGTGGCCAACACATTCACATTAGGTCTTGGACCCTTGTGAATCATTAAGACTTCTAGGATGTCTTGTAAAAGTGTTGTAAAGTGTTGTAACCAACTTCCACACTTTTCTAGGACCCTTTTATTATAAATCACTTAAATAACCCCTTTTTATTACTTACCAAGTCTTATTTCAAAGTGTTGTAAAGAGTTGTAAAAAAATTTCACGTTTTTCTAGACTTGTCATCACTAATTCAACCCTTTTGTATGTTTAAATGACCCCTTAATACACTTTCTAGCTATACTTAAGTGTATTTTTTAGAATATTCCCGTTAAACATCATTAAATACACTTCAATCCCCGACACCCAGTAAAATTACCCTAGTGGGACCAAGTCACCACCTGGGGCGACTTAGTCCCACTGGGCACAAAAATCAAAATAATTTTAATTTTTTGGTGGGATTTTATTCTCTTAACCTTGAGGTAGGCCTACAATGTGTTATTTTCAAGAAATATTAGAAAATCAAGTATAAATAAAGGGTTTTCCTCACATTTTCACCCCCATTTACCTAATTCATTTCCAAGCATCCTAATTCTTTATTCAAGCATTCAAGCAATCTAAGCATTATCAAGTCATCCATTGGAGCACTTCATTGCATATCTTCATATTTCAACATCAAGGGTTTGGTGAGTTTGTGACATTGATGTTGTTTATTCAGGGTAAAAGCACAGTAGTGTGTCACACTTTTGGCCAAATAAATGGTTTCGGGCGAACTATTTTCGGCCAGAAGATTTTAGGCTGAGTCGCTTTCGGCCAAAACCATGTGGCACCGACGTGGCAGGTACCTTTTCAGCCGAA
Source organism: Sequoia sempervirens (assembly GCA_007258455.2). Taxonomy (NCBI): domain Eukaryota; kingdom Viridiplantae; phylum Streptophyta; class Pinopsida; order Cupressales; family Cupressaceae; genus Sequoia; species Sequoia sempervirens. The sequence continues at coordinate 553,919,187 of VDFB02281492.1, forward strand.
GAGGTTTCGACTGAAAGTTACTCAGTCGAATATGGCTGGCAAAAAACATAGAAAAAGTGAGCATATCTCATATTTATGGCTTGGAAATATCAAGGCATTTTCGGCCGAGTACGTTTTAGCCGAAACATACTTGGCCGAAACTCTCTTGGCCAAGAATGTCTAGTTGGCATCCTACATGGCAACCAACTCATCATTTTTTAGAATTTTCTGAAACATTCAAATTTGGCAGAGTATTTCTCTAGTCAAAATGATCTTTCTACAAAAAATAAAAATACCCTTTTGTAGAGATCAGAGTGGAGAATCCAAATAAATATTTTTAATAATATTTTGATTAGTTTTAATATATTTTATTTTTAAAATAATACAAATAGGTTTTAAAAATAAAAAAAGAGGCTGATTAGAAAAAAAAAAGATATTAAAACTTATTAAAAAAATTTAAATCTTATATGGGGCACAAGAGGAGAGAGTCTTCTTCAAAAGGGTATATTTTGTTTTTTGAAAATGATTAAAAAAAATGAAAATAGTTGATGACTAGTGAAAACTGTCAAATTATGATATGTCTGAATTTAAAACATTATTACGACAAAAATATACATCAAAATGTGATTTTTTTTTCCATGCACAAGATATTGAAGTTACCTATTTGGAGAAAAAAAAGAAGGGAGAAATGAAGTTTTTTTCAATTTGTTTCTTGATGGCCTGCGAAGTCACTCTTTTCTGAAATTTTCAGCCTTCCAAAATTTGTCCTTAAATTGATAAAAACATAATGAAAACAATTTTTTTTTAAATTTTAAAAATTACAGGAATAAACTACATAAAAATTTCTACATTTCATTAGTTCACACCATTTTGAAATTCAAAACATAAAGACCACTTTTATGTGGTCGAAGTTTAGAATTGTTTTTACTATTGGTCGATTCCTTTTAAAAGTGTGACACAGGTTTGTGCTTTTACCCTTCATCATTCTCTTTCTATTTCATTTCATTATCTAGGGTTTGACTACCAAATCAGGGTTTGACCAAGGCAAACCCCTATTCTCTAACCCTTAACCCTTTTCCCCCTCTTTGCATGTGTGTTTGTAGGTCTTGTATGTAGATTTGTCAAAGAGTTTGGTGTTAAAAGTGGTCAATAATCCATCAAAGTCATTCAAGTCAAAAAAACCCTAATTGAAGCTTGGAGACCTCTTTCAACCCATTTTCTGCAGTTTCTGAACCAGACACCTGTCAGGAAGGGAAGTGTAGACCAAAAGCTACAAAATCCTATCCCGAATTTCCTGAGATTCTCAGGTGGACTAAGTCACCATATATGGAAAAATAGTCCCACTACTAGGCCTGGAAAGTGGTTTCTACATTTCAAAGTACCCATTTGGTAGATTCATGTTTCGATAGAATTTCCCTGGAACTAGACTAAGTCGCCCAGCTTGGCATAAGTATCCCAGTCAACATTTCCAGTCAACTCTAAAAGATTCCAGAGCCTCTCTGCATTAGACTTCAAATTCTAGGTGCACCTTTCCAGTCTTGTTTTATTCTATCATTGTTTACTTGCATTCTTAGGTGTTTTTGCATACATCACTGTGTTTTCAAACAATTTGCATATCTTAGGTTTTGCATTAATAATCATCTTTCTTTTTCATTTTATTGCATTTTATTTAGGAATATTGCATCCATCCTTGCATTAATATTGAATGTTTACATTGCATTTTAGCCCATCTTTCTCCTTTTAGGTGAAAAACCCTAGAAGTGCAAGAAAGCCATTGGGTGCCAAAATATTTGTTTACAAATATCATCTACATAAACTACAACAATGATCATGTGCTTACCTTCAGATTTGAGATATAAATTTCTATCAACACAACCCTTCTTGAATCCTTGTTATTGTAGATATTGATCCAGTCTTGAATACCATGCCCTTGGGGCTTGTTTTAGACTATACAATGCTTTTCTCAATCTGTAGACGTAATCATCATTCTCTAATAGCTAAAATCCTTCTAACTACTCAATATATACTTCCTCTTCAGGTTTCCATTTAGAAAAGTAGATTTGACATCCATTTGATATACTTTAAAACCTTTATACACAGAAAATGCAAGAAACATCCTAATAGCTTCTAATCTTTCAACTGGAGCAAATGTTTCTTCAAAATCAATACCTTCTACTCTAGCATATCCTTTGCATACCAACCTTGCTTTGTTCCTAACCACTAATCCATCTTCATTCAACTTATTTCTGAATACCCATCTTGTGCCTATTACATTCTTGCTTGATGGCCTAGGAGCGAATTCCCAAGTTTTGTTCTTTTCTATTTGATTGAGTTCCTCCATTGATTTCATCCAACTCTCATCCTTACTGGCTTCATCAAATTTTTTTGGTTCAATCTGAGATAAGAGAGAAAATTTCACATGTTCCTTGTCCTTTGCAAGTCTTCTTCTAGCTACACACCTTCATTCTTTTCTCCAATTATTTGATCTATAAGATGATCTTTTTGCACATATTTTGTAGGAGCACGTTCAATCTCTTGCTCATTATCTTCTTCCTCTTCCTGTTCTTATTCTTTTGTTTTTGCACCTATATCCTCATCATTTGATTCTCTTTCAAGATTGATTTTGCTGGACTTGGATTGATTTTCATCAACCCTGACATGTACACTCTCTACAATTTTATGCAATCTCTTGTTGTAACATTTATAAGCTTTTCTTTGGTTGGAATACCCTAAAAATATCCCTTCATCATATCTTGACTCAAAACCTCTGGTGCAGGAGCACCCAGGGCCTTCAAGGAGCACTTCAAGGATCATGAGTGTGCAGGGGTTAGGAGGACCTTTCAAACAAGTCAAAGCATCAATTATGACCTATTGGAGCCTATAATGGCATTTGGGATGAATAAATGTAATGAGAATGTTAAAAGTTCTAAGGTTCCTGATAAGGAATCTAGGTTAAAAATGCAATGTAAAGGGAAAATTATGTTCTAGGGATTTTATTAGTGATCTAATGCTTTAGGTTGGTCAAATAAACTTGGATATTGAAGATCCAATAGTTTTTAGGTGGTGGTTTTTAATAAATTTCAAGTTTGCAATTCCAAATTTTTGAATTTTAGTTTAGGTGGGAAAGGGAGTTTTTAGCATTTTAGAGTTAATTAAGCAATGTAATCAATCCAAATCGGTTGGATCAGTTGGAGAATGGGTTTATAACCCTAAAATGCTCATTTTTACGGAGGTTAGGTGATTGGTGAAAGCTTTGTACGGACTGTCCTCAGAAAATTCAACAAAAATTCCTGTTTTTAAGCAATTTTCTGTGTTTTCTTGATGATCCATTGATTTCTATTGAAGTTATCTACTTTTGGGTGCCTTATGGGTTTGTATTTACAAGCTTTGATACCTTTCACATGTTCTAATAAAGGAAATAGATCAATTCTTGCATGTTTTTGCTGACTGTCTACAGGAAAATACAGATTTTGCTCTGTTTTGAGAGTTTTTAATGAAGGAATGATCCATTTCATGGAGTATTATGACTGAAAATCTATGAAATGGATCACATATGACATGTATTATAAGAAACTAACAAAGAAATGTACAGGGAAGAGGAAAACTAACATGTGCATAGTGAATTAGCAAAGGAAAAGGCATGAAGATGGACCCTAGGGTATAGCAGTGGAGAATCTTCCTTAACAAGAGGTACATTTTTGAGTTGCAGTAGTTGAGCAATGATGAATTAATGGTGAAAAGTCAAAATTTAAGACCTGGAAGTGTTTGGAAGTCCTAGAATAAAAAAGCCCTAGTTTTAAGCCAATTTAGGGAGGGTTTTGTAATTGGGCATGTTAAGAGTAACCTAGAAGATTAAAAGTCTGAAAATATTTGGTTTGGGAATGTTTTGGAAGACTGTTGAGAGTTTCAAGGTCAGGGGACAAATTTGAAGAGGGGTTACTTTGAAAAATAGGGCTAATTAGGCCTAATTTTGAGGAAACAACAGGGTTTGAAGAAAGATTGTCTGAAACAAGTGATGCCTAGGAGTTGACATGATGTTTGTCATCACAAACCACACCTGAAACAATCTTTATATTGGAGGTTCATTTGCAAAGTTTGAGGGAAAAGTCAAGAATCCTTCGCTAAAGGCCTAATAGGGCTAGAAGGCTAGTTGTGGAGCAAAGGTGAGTTTTGTTCAAAACAGAGGGTTAGGGCTTGAAACTCATTTGAGTCAAGTTAGGTTAAGTCCTTTGAGATCATTTCAGTTGTTTGGAACCACAAGGGAAGCAAATAGGTCATGAACGTAAAGTTGAGGCCTTATCTCCAGGTTGGTGCCTAGTTGAAAGGTTGTGAGTGAACCATTGATATTCTTGTAACTTGGTGAATTTCTTTCAAGATCCCCGACCCTCTGCATCAACCTCCCAAATATTTAGCTTCTCTTTTGATATAGCATTTACTGCCAAATAATTTGAAATGCTTGACTGATGTAGGCCTACCAAACCATAATTCATATGGCATTTTACCACTGTTAAATTTGATAAGAGCTCTTTCTTGAATGTATACAACAATTTGTATTGCTTCTTTCCAAAAAGTATCTATCAAGTTTGTCTTGTTCAACATGGCTCTAGCCATTTCCTTCAAAATCCCATTTCTTCTCTCTACCAAACCATGTTGGGAGTTGAAGATTGCATCAAATGGTTGTCATTGATGTCAATACAGTACTACATATATGACTAATTTATTGAAAGTTATTTCACATTGAAGTTGACCATTATATGTGGTCTGACATGTTGGTTTTAGGTTCGGTTCCTACTGTGTGACAAACTATGATTCAAATATTTCAAGATCTTGGTCGACTTGGTGTATGCAATACTTTTATGGATTTTTTTGCCGACCTAATCGATGTCTAAGTTATATATATATATATTCATATGTGTCTTTGAAAAGCAGAGAGAAGAAAAAAGAAAATTAAGAGAGAAGGATGTGAGATACAAGGTTATAAAAGAAGAACATAAAGTTAGAAAAGTGTGTGGTTGTAGCAAATCAAAATAAGTGAACTAGGTGAAGAAAAAAAGTGTATAATCAAAGTAGAAGTATTGAGTGATTAATGACCTTCATCTAGAATTGAATTCAACATAAGAAAGGTGTAATTCATTAATTCACTTTTGGTGATAAGCCATAACTTTTGTATTCTGGTAGTGAGCCATCTTCTTTGTATCTCTGTGGTAGGGAGCCCTCCGGGTTGTAGCCCTATGGAAAGTGAGTCCTTATTTCAAGCAGTGAGCCTTATTTTGGACTGTAAGTCCTTATTTCAGGCAGTGAGCCTTTTGTAATCGGTTTTGATATTCTCTATAGTGTGAGTTAATCTTCGCCATGGGTCTTCCCTCACTGGGTTTTCCATGTAAATCTGGTGTTATTGTGTTTGTGGATTTGCATTTGATGGTTAATCACTTAATCATTTTATGTGTTAGTTTTGGTAATTGAATTTAATGTTATAATCTATGACAACTGATTCACCCCCCTCTTAGTTGTCCTATCCAACAATTGGTATCAGAGTGAGGTATATTGGAATAAGTTTAAAAGCTTGAAGGAGATCTTAGAAAGTTTAAATAAATGATGAAGGGATATGACTTAGAAGAAGAACTGAGAGCGGAGACCTCAGAGTCTGAGAATGAACATCTGAAACAAAATTTCAAGAAGGTAGGTGAAAGTATTCATAAACTAAGAAACCATATCCAAAAATTTAAGTTGAAACATAAATAAGTTTACTAGAAACTAAAGAAGCAAATGAGACTGCTAAAAATCTAAGGATGAAAATTGAAGAAAGCAAGAGAATGGAAGAGAATCTAAAATTGGAAATTGGAAAAAGTAAAGAAATTATCATTCAAAAGAAAAAAAAATATGACAAGCTTGAATAGGAAGTAGCAATTCTTAAGTCTGATCTGGAAAGGGAAAAAAGTTTTGAAGACAAATTTAGGATAAGTTCAAGAATGCTCGATGAATTAATTTCATCTCAGAAGCCTGCAAAGGATAAAGGTGGTCTAGGACATGAAGAAGGACAAAGTTCAAGGACTAATCCAAGTCTCAACAAAATGAATAGTCAAAGGAAATTTCAAGGAAATACTTATCAAAGCAAGAATAAAAGGATCAATATTGAAAGGATACCCAACCGACAGCCTAATGATCAAAGGTACACATATTTTAATGAATTTTGTTATTCATGCAATAAATTTGGACATAGAGAAACATAATGTAGAAGAATAATGAATCATAATAGATTCTTTGGTGCACAATGCAATGTTTGCAACAAGTTTAGGCATAAATCTACAGAATGTAGAAGTCAGATAATGATGAACAAATTTAATACCGGTAGAATATTTCATTCTTTCCAAGGCTAGTATTACACATACAATAATTTTGGACACAAGGCTAAGCAATGCAGGAAAAATATGAATACAAACTCTCTTGGTCAAAGATTTGTTGTATGTCACTCTTGCAACAAATCCAGACATATCTCAAAATTTTGGAAGAGAAAAGTTGGGAAGAAATTGAATCTGAAACAAAAGAACATGCTTAATCTAGAAGAAGTGAGGAGAGAAATGGAAAAAATCTAGAGAAAGAAAGAAGAACCAGAGAACAAGGACAAATAAGATAATCCTATATTCGCATCCGATGCAGATACCTCTTATGTGAAATAAATCTAGTAATAGCCTTAGGGAAAGCAATCACAAAAAAATCTATCAAACCCCCGGTATAAGAGATGTCATGCGATGACATAAGGATATGCGATATAAATTTTTATTCTAAAGGCAATGAAGAAAATTCAAACAGAAAACAAGCATTACAAAATATTTGTGGAAACCTTTTTGCTTACTATGCATCTCACAAATTGATTGACAGCTTAGGTGGAAAGAGAACCTGATGAACTAAAGTATAAATGATGATGTGGCAAGCAATAAATTATCCTTTATGATGAAACCCTAAAAGGGATGAGTTAAATAAGGAAGATTGAGTGGTATTTTTCATTTTGAAGTGAATGAGTTAAGAAACAAAGAGTTAGGGTTACCAGCTAGCGAAAGTATGGAGAACAAGGCAGAAGCAATGGAGTTAAAGGAAATGGTGGTATTTAATCCACACAACAACGAATTGTAAAAATTGAGTAAGTTACAGATTGATGAATTTTATCATGAAAAAATTCAAAGTCTCAAAACTTCTCTTTCAGTTGAGTAAATGTAAAAGGTCAAAGATTTAGGGAACAGGGGTTTATACATTTGGAGTGAATTTTCATACTTTTCAAATGTCGACATTGTTCGGGTTATTTTAAGTAGAGTTCAAGATAATCAGATGATCCATGAAAAACCCTATGAGATCACGAAGGAAGCAATTGCGGGAATAATAGGACTATGTGATGTCAAACCTGTTCCAGTCAAGAAATTTGTAAAGAACAAAGAGGTCGAAGCCCTAATTGGGGTAACAAGAGATCAAAGGGAACTTATAATTTACACAATAATTGACCAAGTGATAAGGTATGTGGCATATGGTATCTCATATAAAATTTATTTCAGGAATAGGGAAGTTCTACCTCAACAATTGTTCTTTATGTTGTGAATCAAATGGTTTAGAAAAAGGAGGATTTTGACTTGTGTGAGTTACTGAGAAATCAACTGATGGAAAATATAACTATGAAAAGGAATGAAAATTATCCTTTTCACTTTGGAACTTTGGTTATATGCTTGATGATGTATTTTCTAAATTCATTACCATTGAAAGAAAATGTTGTGTGGAAGTATACTATACCATTTGGGAAGCAAGTTTATCAATATCTAGAATGTCTAGCTGAAAGGGAAAAGGTTTTCCAAGAGTATTTTGAAATCAAGATAAATGCATGGAATTCCAGTATGATTTCTAGTCCAGTTATGATGTTTGAGGAAGGATTCTCCTTCGGAAAGAGGAAAAAAAGGAAAAAAAATTAATGTCTCCCTCCAAAAATGAAGAAGCTGAAGATAGAGGAGAAGGAAGAAGGAAAGAAAGAAAAAATTGCAGGAGCACTTGATTAGGTATCAACAAATGATGATGAAGAAGATGTTACTAAAGAAAAGGTGTTAAATATTCTTGAGCAACCTGATGGGATAAAGAAGATTGGAGATATATGGTTGTCTCAACCATCATATGAATAGGATGAAATTACAAATGCTCTAGCTATCTATGTAATTCATAATGATGTTAATCTAAGAAAATTGACAAGTACCTTACCAGAAGTATTGATTGAATAGATTGTAGATAGATTAAGGGCACTGTCACCTGGTAAAATAGTAGAAAAAGCTGAAATTCAATTGGCCTTAGAAGAAATATGCAAAAATGAACAAAAGAGGTTGACTGAGAACATAAATGAACTAAGGAGTTGTATCAAAAGTGTAAACAGTGTATATAGGTATTGTCTCTGGTGGCCTATTGCTATTGGGAACTACAGAACAAAAATTGATACTATTGAGCATGAATTGAACTCTATTGGAAAAACATATGATCTTAATGACAAGGATGGAACACAAAGGAAAAGGATTAATTCCTTACAATTTGATCTTGGAGTCATAATTGTACAAAGGGATGGTTTTATGAAGACCTCTTGGAAATTCAAAGAGATAATTGAGTTAATATTGGAACAAATTTTCAGTCTCTTGGAGGATGTTGAGAAAAATGCATACAATATTGCCATTCCAGATACTCTTCTGGAAATAGTTGATTCAATAGAAAAGAACCGCAGTGTTTTTCTATACATCAAGCTGGAAATGGATTCCTAGAAGAAATTTCTTCTGGAACTGAAAGAATTTAGAAAGAAGGATTGAGGTAAAGAATCATTTTTGACAAAATTTTTGATAAAATTTTTGAAGTAAAGGGCAGATAGAAACTTTTTTTGTCATTGATGTCAAAGGGGGAGAGAGAGCATGTGAAAAAGTGAGAGAGGAAGCATGTGAAAAATGAAAATAATTTTTTGTTGTTGTTGGATTTTCACATCTTTTGTTGCCATCAATGACAAAGGGGGAGATTGTTGGAAGTTGAATATTGCATCAAATGGTTGTCATTGATGTCAACACAGTACTGCATATATGACTAATTTACTGAAAGTTATTTCACATTGAAGTTGACTGTTATATGTTGTCTGGCATGTTGGTTTTAGGTCTGGTTCCTACCATGTGAAAAACTATGATTTGGATATTTCAAGATCTTGGATGACTTGGTGTATGCAATACTTTATGGATGTTTTTGGCTAACCTAATCAATGTGTAAGATATATATATATATATATTCATATTCATATGTATCTCTGAAAAGTAGAGAGAAGGGAAAGAAAAGCAAGAGAGAATGATGTGAGATGTAAGGTTACAAAAGAAGAACACAAAGTCTAAAAGTGTGTGGTTGCAACAGATCAAAATAAGTGAATTAGGCTAAGATAAAAGTGTGTAATCAAAGAAGAAGTATCAAGTGATTACTGAGCTTCATCTAGAACTGAATTCAACACAAGAAAGGTGTAATTCATTAGTTCACTTTTTGCGGTAAGCTATAAATTTTGTATTTTGGTAGTGAGCCCTCCGGGTTGTAGCCCTGTGGACAGTGAATCCAGATAGCGAGTCCTTATTTCAAACAGTGAGTCCTTATTTCAGGCAGTGAGCCTTATCTCAGGCAGTGATCCTTTTGTAATCAGTTTTGATACTCTATAGTGTGAGTTAATCCTCACCGTGGTTTTTCCCTCATTGGGTTTTCCATGTAAATATGGTGTTATTGTGTTTGTGGATTTTCATTTGATGGTTAATCACTTAATCAGTTTATGTGTTAGTTCCGGTAATTGAATTTAAGGTTATAATCTGTGACAACTGATTCACCCCCCCTCTCAATTGTCATATCCAACTAAAGTGAGGCATTGAGACATTTAGGTCTCTTCCATGTTGACCCAAAATAATTTTTCTTTTTTTTCACTCTCTTGTGTCATTCTTCTAGTTCTATGAGTATTTGGGGAATGATGATAGTTCCATGCTCTATGACAACATTGTAGAAAAGACATGCTAACCCCAAATCCATAGATCCCTTATGTATTTGTGGGGGCAACCCTTCCATCTTATTTCATGACGCATCTTTTTTAAGAAACATATGAGTTGACATAAGGTATTCCAAGGAAATCTCTGATGTCTTGGGAAAAACATTTGGCTACTTTAAAGAAATTTCTCACAGTAATGGTGTAGAAACTGCTTTAAAGTGGGGGCATACATCAATAACATCCTTCAACAAAATTTCATGGTGTGATTTTTCTTTTTTCTTGTGACGTGTCCTCTTCTTGGTGGTGTCATTGGGTTTTACATCCTCCAAGAGTGTATGATCTACTATCATGGCATGATACAAATGAGGCATCCCATGAGTGATGATCTAACACCCTTGACTTGTCCTCTCTTGGAGACATTAGGCACAATGCTCCCTAAGAAGAAGACCTTACATTAACTTGAAGAAAAATCCACTTTAACAAAAACTTGCATACATGACATTGTAAAAGAATTACATTGTGGTGCCTTATCAAAGTAGTCATGAGGATAACTTTGGTATGGTATGAGAGGCTAACATGATTCCCTCATTTTCCACCTCATTGGGATAACTCACCTAGTGGATAGATTGAGGTTCCACTACCCCAGAGTGAGAACATACATATTTTGGGACAAGTCACCTAGTGGAAAGATTGAGGTTACACTACCCCAGAGTGGGAAACATATGTTACAGACAAACAACCCCATTCTACATCGTGTTGGAATGATTGTGCTTGATCCTTTTGTTTTTCTTTACTTTTCTTGGCCTTTGACAGGGTATAATTATGTATCTTTGTTATTGTTGCATACTTAGGTGTCTTGAATGTCTACTTTAGTGTGAGTTTGACATGGGGTCATCCTCTCACTAAAGTGGGGGAAAAATGTAGTAACATAAAAATTATCCCTTTTCCTTACTTAATTTGGGAATAATTGTCATTGAATTAACCTAATTTTTCCTAGGTTTAATGTTGTAATGTGTTGTAACACATTCACATTGATATTGGGCCCCCTTTTAATAAAATGTACTTAATTTGTACCCTATTTATGATGTTGTAAAGTGTTGTAACACACTTTCACACTTATCTAGGGTCATCTTAATTAATTATGGTTAATTAGAGTTAATTAGCCCCTTTAATTCAAATTTAAGCCCTATTTGTGACACCTCTTGAAGATCTATCCCGACACCCATAGTTCATATTACATAATATTTAATTAGGAAAATTTGAGGTCCTAGAAATTGGTGCTAGGACCCATTTTCCCTAGGTGGAAAATGGGTCCTCCCTCTATATGACCCCCCTTTTCTAGCAGATTCTACATGGTTTTTTGATGTACTTTCATTCCTCAAAGGCAAGGTCCTAGAAAACAATGCCAAGACCCATTCGCCCTAGGTGGCAAATGGGTCCTCCCTTAATAGGGACTCCTTTTCAAATTTAATTATGGCAAGAATTTAATAATGTTTATTTCCAGATCTGGTATCAACTTGAATTGTTTGAATTTTGGGGTTAATATCTTAATTCAATATAAATAAAGGGTTAATTCACATAGTTTCATCCTAGATTTTCATGAAAACTCAAGAGTACATTCACAAGAGCATTTCAAAGGCATTTCAAGGTATATTATCAAGAGTTTATTGCAACAATTCAAGATCATATCATCATGCCAAGGGTTTAGAGCATTCATGCACATGTTGAGCTAAGATATTAGATGTAGCTATGAAGATATCCTTGCAAGCATTGTTTACATCTTATTTGAGATCAAGATCAACATTCTTCATGACCACTACATGTTAGATTGCATATTTATCTTCCAAGACAACTTCCAAGGTATCAACATTACATATTTCATGTCCATGCTTCAATTTCATTATTTCATCATTTGGTTTAATTACCTACAATAGGTTTAAATTAGGCAATCCCCTATTCACTAACAATCTGTTGCAAGTATGAAGAAGTTGTTGCAAGGTTTTGGCATTGATGTCAACCGGTCAATTGGTTATCAACTGGTTGTTGCTAGTAAGCATTTTGTAATTGGTTTTGGTATTCTCTATAGTGTGAGTTAATCCTCACCATATTTTTTCCCTCATTGGGTTTTCCACGTAAATTTGGTGTTGTGTTTGTGTGATTGTTTTTAGTTTTTGCACTTGCACTTAATATTTATTCATTTTAGCAGAGTTAATAATTGTGATTGATTTAAGTTTCGGTGAATGTTTTAAAAGGTTTAAATTTGAGACAATTGATTCACCCCCCTCTTAGTTGTCTTTCTCAACAATTGGTATCAATGCATGGTTCCTTGGAGAAGAGCTTAACCACTTAAGGAAGGTCTAGGATGGCTGGTAAAATCACTCATGATTATTCAAAGTTCGATGGAACTAATTATGCTATCTAGAAAATATTGATGGAAGAGTATCTATAGTATTGTGGATATGATGTAGAGAAAGCTTACAAGAATTCTTACACTCCTCTTGCTAACGGTCTGAGTACAACTGATGACATCAAGGCACATGAAGTGAACAATAAGGGAAAGTACATTTTGAAGAGTAGGCTTGTACATTCTGAGTTGATTAAAGTTCAAAATATAAAGACTACTAAGGAAGTCTGGGATTCTCTAGAAAAGGCACATGATGGTAATGAAAGGGTCAAAGAGGAAAAAATGCAGAATTTGGAGACATAGTTTGAGCTCTTACATATGTTAGAATATTAAAATGTTAAAGCTTATGTACAAAGATTGGATGAGGTAGTAGTTGGAATGCAAGGACTTGGTGCTACTATAGACGAATCCAAGATTGTAAAGAAGATTCTTAGAACTCTCCCTAATGCTTACAACAAAAAGGTATGCGTTATTGAACAAACTATAGATTATGACTTACACTAAAGATTAGTTGTTGGGATCTTTGATATCTTATGAGATGAGGAAGCCAAATTTGAGAAATGGATTCATATCAGAGATTGATTTTAAAGCTAAAAAAGTTGAAGATCTGGCAGAAGAAAATCCTGATGAAGAAGAAGCTAACTTTGTCAGAAAGATGAAGAAAGGCTTTGGAAAGTATGAAGGTAAGTTACCATTTAAATGCTTTAGTTGTGGAGGAATTGGTCATTATGTTGTAAGGTATTTGGAAAGAGCTAAGAGGAATAAAAAAAGATATGAGAAAGAAAGGAAGGTAAGAAGATCAATAAAGCATATTATGTGAATGAGGATGCTAGTATATCTGATGAGGAATATGATTATGAAGATCCTCATGACAATGAATGCTTGTTCTTGGCTATAAAAGATGAACCTACTTTTGCTAATTCTAAAAATTAGGTGAAGGAATGTCCTCCAAAGAAGGAGAAAAATGAAGGTACTATAATCTCTACCCTACATGCTAAACAGGAAAATAATTATTTGGTTGTTGATAGTGGTTGCTCACATCACATGACTAGTGATAAGAGTAAGTTTGTTAAACTTGAAAATTATGATGGAATCTTGGTTATGTTTGGAGATGATACTGGTGTTAAAATTTGTGGGATAGGTTCAGTAAGTTTTGATGGAAAGAATAATATTGATGATTTCTACTATGTTAAGGGTTTAAGGCATAATATTTTAAGTGCTAGAAAGATGTGTAGTAAAGGATATAAACTAGTATTTGAGGATGAAAGACGTGTGATCAAGAAAGGATCTGAAACAGAGATTGCTACAGTAAATAAATTTGAAGGAAATATCTATCAACTTAAGGGTGCTGATGGATGATGCTTTATGACTCATATTAATGATAGTTTGTTGTGGCATCAAAGAATGTGTTGTGAATTTTGATAACTTTGCAAGGATTAGTGCAGTTCAGGCCGTGAGAGATTTACCAAGGATTACAAAGCCTGTTAATGCTATTTGCAAGAATTGTCAGTTTGGAAAGGAAACAAAAAAGCATTACAGATCAAAGGAACAATCTACTACTAGACTACTAGACTTAATTCATATAGATCTCTGTGTTCCTACAAGAGAAAGAAGTCTACAAGGTGAAAGTTACTTTATGCTTTTGATTGATGATTATTCTAGATATACATTCATTACATCTCTTGGAGAGAAATCATATGCATTAGATAGATTCAAGACATTCAAAGCTATGGTTAAAAATGAAGTAAATTTGAGGATAAAATGTTTAAGGCCTGATGGAGGTGGCGAATTCACTTCCCACAAGTTTAATATGTTTTGTGAAGTGCATGGAATAAAAAGATAGATCTTCCACGAGAACTCCTCAATAGAATGGAGTTGTTGAATGGAAGAATAGAACAATTAAAGAGGTTGCTAGATCAATGATTACTGAGGCAGGTTTATTGGAATTTTACTGGAGAGAATCTATTCACACTGTTATTTATGTATTCAACCGAGTTCAAGCAAGAGTACACAATACAAAAATCCCCTATGAGCTATGGTGTGGAAGAATTCCCACTATTAAATATTTCAATGTATTTGGAAGAAAATGCTATATTAGAAGGGATGAAGAAAATTTAGGAAAGTTTGATGCAAGAAGTGACGAAGGCATTTTTCTTGGATATTCTACTAGAAGCAAAGCTTACAGATGTTTCAACAAAAGACTAAGGAAGATTGTAGAAATCTCAAATGTAAAAGTTGATGAAACAATAAAGAATTCAATTGATATTGATGGATATGTATTTGATGAGCCTGATTGTGTAAGAATTGAAGAAATTGTGGAAGAAGAAGAAAAGGATGAGCAAGAGAAGTAGAATGAAGAAGAAGAAAAAGAAGAAGAAGCTCTGATAGTGTCACCTAAGACACCTAGATATGTGTAGAAGAATCATTCAGAAAATCAAATCATTGGAAACAAAACAAAAGGAGTACTAACAAGAAGTAGACCTGCTATTGGTGAAGCAAATCTATGTTTACTTCCTGAGATTGAACTGAAGAATGTAAGTGAAGCATGTAAATATGAGCATTGGATGGAAGCTATGAAGGAATAACTTATGTAAATTGAGAAGAATCAAACTTGGGAATTGGTACCAAGACTAGTAGACAAAAAAAATATTGGATCAAAGTGGGTATTAAGAAATAAGTTGAATGAGAACGGAGAAGTGGTTAGAAAAAAAGCAAGGCTTGTGCGTAAAGGTTACTCACAAGTAGAAGGTATATATTTTTAGGAGACTATTGCTCCGGTGGAAAGAATGGAAGCTATTAGATTGTTCTTAGAGTTTGTTGCTTATAGAGATTTCAAATTTTATCAGATGGATGTCAAGTCTACATTTTTGAATGGTGAGCTAGAAGAAGAAGACTACATGGAACAACCAGAAGGATTTTAGTTGTCAGATCAACCATATATGGTTTGTAAATTGAAGAAATATTTATAAGGTTTGAAGCAAGCTCCTAGAGCTTGGTATGCAAGATTAGATAGGTATTTGATTCAACAAGGATTTGAACAAAGGTACAATAGATAGTAACCTATAATTTAAAGTTGAAAATGAATTTTTATTTATTGTGGTTGTATATGTTGATGACATTATTTTTGGAGGAAATGATTTCTATGTGTAAAATGTTTGCAGAAGAGATGCAAAGAGAGTTTGAGATGTCTATGTTTGAAGAGATGATTTTCTTTCTTGGGCTATAAATTAATCAAACAAAGAAAGGAATTATTATTTCACAATCTAAGTATGCGAGAGAGATGTTGAAGAAGTTTGAGATGGATGGTCCCAAACCGGTATGCACTACTATGATGATTGGTTACTGTAACCAAATTTTTGCCACAACTCGATTGGTGGAGCTGGGCGAATGTTATCACATCATAAAGTGGAATTGTGGTTTAAGTTCAATGTTGTTTTGCATTATCATTATTATGCATTGAGTAACAATTATGCATCTTTAAAGAAGAAATAGAGTTTCAGAAATTAAGTTCCAGAATGCCATTCAGAGGTTCTAGGAATGATAGAAATATAGAATTGAACAAATGAGAAAAATAGCATTTTAGATGCTTTCTATTATTTCATAAGAACTCATATTTATACAAGGCTTCATTTGATTTCACAATCAGAATGATATTACAACATTGCATGAAAATGCATTTTTTCTTTTCAATTGAAAACCAGAATTGAAATCAAAGATCCACACAAGCCATGGATGTAACTGTTACAACACATTGCTAATAGCACATTGTACTACAAGAGGTGCATAAAGGAAAACACATAAGTGACGACACAATCATCATTGCCTGATTATCGACATTTGATGCTAAATGGTGCACCTTGCCTTCTTGAGCTTCGTCGACCTATAAAAGGAAAAAAGAGGTGTTAGTGGCTCTGATTATGATGTAACTTATATTGAGCACCCACAATAGTACAACCTACTATCAACTATGCATTGAAATAATCGATCAAGTGCAGTACAAAAGAAATGAGTTGAAGGAGAGATAACAATATCATGATCATCATGTTCTATTTCTTATGCTAACATTGTTTGTTTCCTTGTGCAAGTATAGGTAAAATCACAAAGCTAAACATTATTAGATGACCAAGCATGTGGAGGAAAACGGGCTCCCACAAGGGTAGAGCTCGGCATGCTGCCGTATTCATTAATGGGCTGATTTTAAAGATACATTATCATATTCATCAAATGAAAAGAAGAACAACTGAAAGAGTAAAAATAGAGTTATCCATCAAGCAACTAAACCAACTGTGCATTCATAACGACCAGGTTATGCATTCTGAAGGCTACAAGTGAATAGTGAATTTAGTTCACTTAAGGAATTCAACTGAGTACATTTACATCGGAGAGCAGATTTTGAAGACTGTTTGTTAAGAAAAACATAAAAATGCATGAATAGTACCATGTTATAGATGAGTACGAAATATAGATCGGACACTCAAGTGGTTAATAAACTATCAATTTCAGCTTGACTGGCAATGCATGTGTATTCAAATGACAAATGATAACCAGTTTCAGTTGACTGGTAAGGGTAAATACAACATTGTGAATTGTAATAACAAGTGATCATTTTAGGATGATAAGGGAAGAGCAAGCATTTCTTTCTAGAAGGAGTTCTGAGTTGTCAGTTATGCATGTGAGCTAGTGAGCAGCGTGTGGTCATGATGTTACAAGTTTCAATTTAGTTTCTCTACATAAAATCCAAAGGGCAGAAAGCAATAGCAATGTTGCTATATGGTTAAGGTTGAGGAAAGTCAGACGAGCACTATTGTGCGTATAGTGAACAAGCATGGAGATAGTATACATTAAGAGGTCATCCTTTTCACAATGGACAAACACAGAATCATGCTGAAAATAAGAGATCTGAATGCTTAAAGAAGCCCAGACTTTGCACAATTATTTGGATTACTAGTCTTTTATATCTTAAGCAAGTTTGCATGGTGGAGATCACTGCTTTTCAGAAATATATGGAGCTCTAATTAATGCAGTATTTCTAAGAATAATAGACCACATTCATTTCAGATTAAGGGACACAAGAAATAGCAAGATTCGTCCAAATTTTGAATAGTCGTGGCTGTGTGATAGTTTTAACAGTGTTGTAGTGGAAATACTCTCTTTTCATGATTAACTGAAAATGTAGAGAGGAGGTGGGTCATGCATCAAAGAAGGAGAGGTACAGTTTTCTTTAGAAATATACAAACATCATATCATTATTTTGTTTCAAAAGTTCAGAATGAACCACCAATTGTTTTGGGTCGAGCTTGTACAAATAGAACCAAACAAATGAAGTTCCAGTTTCGAGTCTCAAGTACCCACGATTGGGGTTTCTAATAAACACACTAGTTTTCATATTTTACAATCATTTATGATACCCATTTTGGGGTTTGCATTCAAAATGCAAGAAATGCAATAATGGAGATAACCCATATGGGTTTTACATTCAAAAGCAGTATAATATAATAAAATGCAATTTCTGTGATGAAACGAGCATCAAAATGAAGAAAGGACAGTTTTATTCAAATTTCTATGATACCCAAAAGCGGATTTATCTTTAGAGAAACATAATGATGATTTTTTTTTCTGGGTCAAACCAAAAATATATAAAACAAAGCTTTCTATGGATCACATCTGGTATGGCCTGGATAAGGCTAGAAATTCATTGGTAAGGAGAGTTCCTTTTAGTCACTAAAGAATGGAGTATACAATTGAGTGTTGTCATACCTGTATGTCGTGTGGAGGATATATACAGCCGCGGCCAAGAGTTCCAGATAAGGTCCAGAGGATAAGATTTCAAGCCTTTAAGAGGACGGTCCAACTCTCAATGTGGGTCGAGTTCACAGAGATATAAGTGCAAGCACAACAAAATGCAAGACAAAGGCATTAGAGGCTGTATATAGCCGCGGCCTCAAGGCCAGAAAATTAAAATATGGAGCCATAGAAGTCATAGAACTATGATAAGAAGCTTACCCTTACATAGTAGGAGAAAGCAATAACCCACGAGCTCTCTCTTAGAGATTTTAGGAGGAGCTCGAGTTCATGTCGGCAAAGGTAAATCAAGCCCATAGAAAGTGCAAAGAAAAATCAGAGAAGAAGCATGACAGGCCGCGGCCTTATTTCTTTTGTTCTTTCAATAATAAAGAAGAGCTTCAATACAAAGCCAAACAAAGCTTACCGCAGATGAGTTTTAGTCGACTAATGAGCATGGTGAATATTCCTGGGCATACAAGATGCATATTCAACCATCATGGCGGCACTATTCTTCCAGACAGAGTTTCTTTCTTCCAAAGTCACGAGTGCAAAATGATTGATCATTAGGGTTTGACTTCATTTTGATTGAAACCCTAATTCAACCCTATCATCATCCAGAATATTCGATCAAAGCACATGTTGAATTTCAAATGGAGGCTGAAATTCATAATGTTTTCATTGTGACCTTATTAAAGTCTGAGCTAAGGTATATGTGGGGAGGCCGAAAATTGTATGTGCCTAGGTCATAGTAAAGTCTTTAGAACTTATTGTTTTTGCCTTAGTGAAATATGAGGCCTTGGGTATGGTTTAAACAATAATAATATTAATGAATATCTTGTGACCTAAGATTAGGTTTTGATGCCATATGACCTAGTTTCTTTGGTTTAGGGTCATTTACCTTGTTAGGGTTTTATTTTGATTGATTTTGAAGAAATCAATGGGAATTTTGATAAGGAGAGAAGAGATATGATGTGTAATGTTTTATTGATTTTTTGAGAAAATCAAAACACTATAATGGAGAAATAAGGATATTTTCTTCTTTTTGCAAAAGATTTTTAAAATCTTTAATTGCAAAAAATAGATGAATTGTGCAAATCTGCATCTTGTAAAGCAGAATCATAAAGCGATATTCTATGAATTGCTTTGTGCTTTCTTGCTATTTTTAGTAGATTTTATTGACTTTTTCCCTTGGTCAGATTTCAGACCTTTTCTGGAGAGATAAGGTGTTTTTTGAGCTTTAAAGCAAGATTAGCATATTTTTAGAGGCTTGAAAGGTTCATCATAAAAGCATTGTGCTTTTTTCTACTTTTTAGCAGTTTTTGAGACAGTTTGAGGCCTTTTTCCTTGAGCTTTTTTCTGAGCTCAGATTAGGGTTTTCTTGAGAGCTATGTTTTGAAAGACTTAGTCTTTTTCTCTCTTTCTTAGTAGTTCATATCAGAGTTCTGACTCTTATGCATTTTTTAAGCTTGTGAACATTGTACTTAGTTTTGACAGATTGACACTCTTTTAGTTCCAATAATACAGCAGAGTTCTTCTTTCCATTTTCTTGTCTCAAGACTGGTAACAACAGTTTGATGCTTTGTGTATTCAAATTTTGAAGCATTAATGTCCTGCTTTTATAAGTTTTTCTACACAAGTTTTCATGCTTTTAGGTTATATGTTGTATTCGATGCTCTGAATCTTTGTATGAATTACTGATGAAATCATGTATTGGTGAGATTATAAGAACTATTGTAATAAAGGGATTGTTGTGAGTGGCAAGATCCAGTTTTCTGTCAAAAGTTTTAAATCTATCATCAGTTAGACTCAGTTTTTTTTTTAGTTCATCTTTTATCCCTTTCCCTTGGAAGTTTTAAGAGTAATATTCATCATTCGGAGAACTAGCTAGCTCTGGAGATTCCTTATTCATTCAGATCACCCACATCTGAAGAAGGTTTCCATGTTTCAGTAGTTTGCTGAATAATGCATTCAGCAGGGTGCAAAACTATTGATAACAGTTTTTGGCAAGCCCGGTGGGACCCTGAAAAGCATTTTTAGAGAAGTTTAATCTTTTAAAAGTTGCTGTCTGGTGTATGCAGCAGGTTTTTTTTCAGCCTTTTGGAGGCCCTTTTCAATATACCTAACGACTCCGTTCTCTGATTTTCAAGCAGATCCAGTGTGAACAGCACATAAAAGAACACATATTGAAGGGTCAGGTGTTCTCTTTATAATTTTCAGCCTTTGGAGGCATAGTCATCAAACACCATGGCAACTCCGAGAAGCCTTTTCTAGTTTCAAAATGATCAAGTGCTGGTATGCTGTTAAGATTCTAAGTTTTTGCTCATTTTTAGCCTTTAGATGAACAAGCATGTCAAGGATTCATGATAATATGTCATACCATCTGCCATATTATGAAAGCCCTACGTCTCCATATTCGTATCAACCATATCAGCATAATCATGCTGCTGCTTTTAGTCCCATGGCTTTTCAAAACCAACATACCCAGTATAGTTGCCACCCACCCACCCTTGCTCATTTTTCATCTTAGCCCTCATATGTTCCAAATCAGTCCAAGGAGACTGAAGACTTGAGCTTCAAAAATATATTGTTGAACTATGAAAGGAAAACAAATGAAATAAATCAACAGGAGGGGATTGCACGTATAAAGAGCACACTGCTTGATTACATGAGTCAGCTGGAGGAGATCAAGAAGCAACTTGAGTATAATCCACAGCAGGAGGAGCTGGGTTATCAAACCTATCTACATGAATAGGAGTTAGAGGCCCAAAGAACACAGTTTGAGGAGGATTTGGAGATGGAGGCAGCTGCACAAATGAAGCTTCTGCTTGCTTAGTATCAAATGCATGAAGCCCAAACAACTCCTGCCATCTAAGAACACCCTATTCGAGAAGAGGTTCGTGAGTTTAAGTTTCCAAGTTTTATGAAAACTGCGCCTCCTAACCCTACTAAAATCAAAATTCCTAGCTTTAGAGATTTTTTACCTTTGCAAGAACCTAGGTTAGAATGTTCTGAACCTGTGAGCATTCAAGACCAGTCCATTAGAGAGAAGCCTCTTTTCCTATAGGAGACTCCAGAGATTCGTCAAGTTTCCCGACCAGATAAGTCTTATGGTCCTGCCACTACTTGCCTTTATGAGAATAGATCTATTGTCTTGGAAAATGACTCACCTTTCACCATGGAAGAAGCTAGAGGAGTAAATTTATTGCATATAGCTATGGAGGAATATCATTTGTAGCAACGAAAGATTGAATGAGAAGAGTCTTCTCTTATTGAGTCCTTTCATGTTTTCACTAATGAGCTGCCTTGTTTTGTAGAAGAAGATGAAAAGTGTTCAAGAGAAAAATTGTTGCAACATGCCAAGCATGAAGTTGCTGCTGATTGTGCCATTTTCTCAGCTAAATCTGAGAATGTGGCAGGTGTGGAGAAGATTGGTTCATTGGAGCAGCAGAGTTTAGCTGACTATTTCGAGGTATCTAGTTGGTACAGCGAAGAAGATACAGAACATCAGGAGCAATTGTTGCAAGAGATAGAGGAGGCTATGGTTGAAGAGCTCCACACTCTAGATCAAGGAATGGTTGATAGTTCACAAGTTGTAGTTGGTTTATTTAATGAGTTACCTTTTTTGTTAAAGACAACATGCAGGTTCCCAACTTACCAGCTGATTTGGGACAGCCAAGGGATGTTACAAAAGAGAATGCACCATTGTTTCATAAGTGCAAGGATGAGGTTGAAGCCTCAGTTCAGTTTGAGGAGCAAAGTGACATTCTTGTTTCCAAATCTAGTATGCTTGATTGTCAAGACCCTGACTGTTCAGCTTGTAGAGAGCTTGCCACTCTGTTGAATTCTTGTAGTGATCAAATGCCTTGTTCTGAGCAGCAAAATGATGAGAGCCATTCAGGAAAAATACTGGTCCATGAGAAAATAAATGAGGGAAACTCGGTTGTGGAGGAGCATGAGGTTGAATGCATGATTCAACCAAGGCAAGAAGCAGTTGTGGTTGGTGAGGCAATTGACAAGAGTGAAATCAGAGGAAACAATTCCAATTTTGTCTTGACAATAGGATGTCCAATTAGACACATTGCTGAAATGGAGGCTAACAAGAAGGTTCCCATCATGGTTGAACCCAAGCATGGAAGTATGGATGAAGGAGAAAAAACTCAAGTCTCTTTGCCACCTCGAGTTAGTATTGATTATTTTCCATATGAGGAGGTTTCTCAGCTTGTCTACATTATTCAAGGTCTGGTACAACTATTTTATGGCCTTTTCCCCTTTGTTGTTTTTTATATAGCTGTCCAAAATCATGTCAAGCATCCAATATTCTGCAAAAAGGGGAGCTATTTCACCCAATCAGTGAATGGTTTTGTTTGACCAACTACTTTGGCTGGTTAGATTAGGTTAGGTAGAATAGTTTACAAATAAGTGCGTTTCACACATTTAATTTCAGTAGTTTTGCTTTCTCTAAGCGCTGCTGCGCATTGTTCTGTTAGCCATCAGGGCCTGTTAGTTTTCTTTCAGTTTTGTTTTGTTTTCTTGCTGTTGTTTGGAGTGTTGCTGTTCAAGTTTCTGAGTTCAAGAAGGGGCAGATTTGACTTCGTGCCCAATGAATCGTTTAGAGGGCACTAATCTATGCTTAGCAGGAAAGCATATAGCAGACTTCTCCAAAATGTTACCAAATTTTTGCCACAGCTCGATTGGTGGAGCTGGGCGAATGTTATCACATCATAAAGTGGAATTGCGGTTTAAGTTCAATGCTATTTTACATTATCATTATTATGCATTGAGTAAGAGTTATGCATCTTTAAAGAAGAAGTAGAGTTTCAAAATTAAGTTCTAGAATGCCATTTAGAGGTTCTAGGAATGATAGAAATACATAATTGAACAAATGAGAAAAATAGAATTTCAGATGCTTTCTTTTATTTCGTAAGAACTCATATTTTTACAAGGCTTCATTTGATTTCACAATCAGAATGATATTACAACATTGCATGAAAATGCATTTTTTCTTTTCAATGTAAAAGAAGAATTGAAATGAAAGATCCACACAAGCCGTGGATGTAACTATTACAACACATTGCTAATAGCACATTGTACTACAGGAGGTGCAGAAAGGAAAACACATAAGTGACGGCATAATCATCATTGCCTGATTATCGACGTTTGATGCTAAATGGTGCACCTTGCCTTCTTGAGCTTCATCGATCTGTAAGAGGAAAAGAAGGGTGTTAGTGGCTCTGATTATGATGTAACTTATATGGAGCACCCACAATAGTACAACGTACTATCAACTATGCATTGAAATAATCGATGAAGTGCAGTACGAAAGAAATGAGCTAAAGGAGAGATAACAATATCATGATCATCATGTTCTATTTTTTATGCTAACTTTGTTTGTTTCCTTATGCAGGTATAGGTAAAATCACGAAGCTGAACATTATTAGAAGACCAAGCATGTGGAGGAAAACGGGCTCCCACAAGGGTAGAGCTCAGCATGCCATCGTATTCATTAATGGGCTGATTTTAAAGATACATTATCATATTCATCAAATGAAATGAAGAACAACTGAAAGAGTAAAAACAGTGTTATCCATCAAGCAACTAAACCAACTGTGCATTCATAACGATCAGGTTATGCATTCTGAAGGCTACAAGTGAACAGTGAATTTAGTTCACTTAAGGAATTCAACTGAGTACATTTACATCGGAGAGCAGATTTTGAAGACTGTTTGCTAAGAAAAAAAGAAAAATGCATGAAGAGTACCATGTTACAGATGAGTACAAAATATAGATCGGACACTGAAGTGGTTAATAAACTATCAATTTCAGCTTGACTGGCAATGCATGTGTATTCAAATGACAAATGATAACCAGTTTCAGTTGACTGGTAAGGGTAAATACAACATTGTGAATTGTAATAACAAGTGATAATTTCAGTATGATAAGGGAAGAGCAAGCATTTCTTTGTAGTGATCAAATGCCTTGTTCTGAGCAACAAAATGATGAGAACCATTCAAGAAAAATACTAGTCCATGAGCAAATAAATGAGGGAAACTCGGTTGTGGAGGAGCGCGAGGTTGAATGCATGATTCAACCAAGGAAAGAAGCAGTTGTGGTTTGTGAGGCAATTGACAAGAGTGAAATCAGAGGAAAAAATTCCAATTTTGTCTTGATAACAGGATGTCCAATTAGACACATTGCTGAAATGGAGGCTAACAAGAAGGTTCCCATCATGGTTGAACCCAAGCATGGAAGTATGGATGAAGGAGAAAAAACTCAAGTCTCTTCGCCACCTCGAGTTAGTACTGATTATTGTCCATATGAGGAGGTTTCTCAGCTTGTCTATGTTATTCAAGGTCTGGTATAACTATTTCATGGCCTTTTCCCCTTTGCTATTTTTTATATAGCTGTCTAAAATCATGTGAAGCATCCAATATTCTACAGAAAGGGGAGCTATTTCACCCAATCAGTGAATGGTTTTGTTTGACCAACTACTTTGGCTGGTTAGATTAGGTTAGGTAGAATAGTTTACAAAGAAGTGTGTTTCACACATTTAATTTTAGTAGTTTTGCTTTCTCTAAGTGCTGCTGCGCATTGTTCTGTTGGCCATCAGGGCCTGTTAGTTTGCTTTTATCTTTGTTTTGTTTTCTTGCTGCTATTTGGAGTGTTGCTGTTCAAGTTTTTGAGTTCAAGAAGGGGCAGATTTGACTATGTGCCCAATGAATTGTTTAAAGGCCACTAATCTATGCTTAGCAGGCAAGCATATAGCAGAATTCTCCAAAATGTTACAAAATTTTCACCACAGCTCAATTAGTGGAGCTGGGCGAATGTTATCACATAATAAAGTGGAATTGCGGTTTAAGTTCAATGCTAGTTTGCATTATCATTATTATGCATTGAGTAACAGTTATGCATATTTAAAGAAGAAATAGAGTTTTAGAAATTAAGTTCTAGAATGCCATTTAGAGGTTCCAGGAATTACAGAAATACAAAAATGAACAAATGAGCAAAATAGCATTTCAGATGCTTTCTTTTATTTCGTAAGAACTCATATTTTTACAAGGCTTCATTTGATTTCACAATCAGAATGATATTACAACATTGCATGAAAATGCATTTTTTCTTTTCAATTGAAAAGCAGAATTGAAATCAAAGATCCACACAAGCTGTGGATGTAACTATTACAACACATTGCTAATAGCACATTGTACTACAGGACGTGTAAAAAGGAAAACACATAAGTGATGGCATAATCATCATTGCCTGATTATCG
This sequence comes from Sequoia sempervirens, assembly GCA_007258455.2. Lineage (NCBI taxonomy): Eukaryota > Viridiplantae > Streptophyta > Pinopsida > Cupressales > Cupressaceae > Sequoia > Sequoia sempervirens. Next base: position 553,944,630 of record VDFB02281492.1, read on the forward strand.
ACGTTTGATGCTGAATGGTGCACCTTGCCTTCTTGAGCTCCGTCGACCTGTAAGAGGAAAAGAGGGGTGTCAGTGGCTCTGATTATGATGTAACTTATATGGAGCACCCACAATAGTACAACCTACTATCAACTATGCATTGAAATAATCGATCAAGTGCAGCACGAAAGAAATGAGCTGAAGGAGAGATAATGATATCATGATCATCATGTTCTATTTTTTATGCTAACATTGTTTGTTTCCTTGTACAGGTATAGGTAAAATCACGAAGCTGAACATTATTAGAAGACCAAGCATGTGGAGGAAAATGGGCTCCCACAAGGGTAGAGCTCGACATGCTGCCCTATTCATTAATGGGCTGATTTTAAAGATACATTATCATATTCATCAAATAAAATGAAGAACAACTGAAAGAGTAAAAACAGAGTTATCCATCAAGCAACTAAACCAACTGTGCATTCATAACGATCAGGTTATGCATTATGAAGGCTACAAGTGAATAGTGAATTTAGTTCACTTAAGGAATTCAACTGAGTACATTTACATCAGAGGGAAGATTTTGAAGACTATTTGTTAAGAAAAACATAAAAATGCATGAAGAGTACCATGTTACAGATGAGTACGAAATATAGATTGGACACTCAAGTGGTTAATAAACTATCAATTTCAGCTTGACTGGCAACGCATGTGTATTCAAATGACAAATGATAACCAGTTTCAGTTGACTGGTAAGGGTAAATACAACATTGTGAATTGTAATAACAAGTGATCATTTTAGGATGATAAGGGAAGAGCAAGAATTTCTTTCTAGAAGGAGTTTTGAGTTGTCAGTTATGCATGTGAGCTGGTGAGTAGCGTGTGGTCATGATGTTACAAGTTTCAATTTAGTTTCTCTACATAAAATCCAAAGAGCAGAAAGCAATAGCAATGTTGCTATATGGTTAAGGTTGAGGAAAGTTAGAGGAGCACTATTGTGCGTACAGTGAACAAGCATGGAGATAGTATACATTAAGAGGTCATCCTTTTCACAATGGACAAACACAGAATCATGCTGAAAATAAGAGATCTGAATGCTTAAAGAAGCCCAGACTTTGCACAATTATTTAGATTACTAGTCTTTTATATCTTAAGCAAGTTTTCATGGTGGAGATCACTGCTTTTCAGAAATATATGGAGCTCTAATTAATGCAGTATTTCTAAGAATATCATACCACATTCATTTCAGATTAAGAGACACAAGAAATAGCAAGATTCGTCCAAATTCTGAACAGCCGTGGCTGTGTGATAGTATTAACAGTGTTGCAGTGGAAATACTCTCTTTTCATGATTAACTGAAAATGCAGGAGGAGGTGGGTCATGCATCAAAGAAGGAGAGGTATAGTTTTCTTCAAAAATATACCAACATCATATCATTATTTTGTTTCAAAAGTTCAGAATGAACCCCCAGTTGTTTTTGGTCAAGCTTGTACAAATAGAACCAAACAAATGAAGTTCATTTTTCAAATCTCAAGTACCCACGGTTGGGGTTTCTAATAAACACACTGGTTTTCATATTTTACAATCATTTATGATACCCATTTTGGGGTTTGCATTCAGAATGCAAGAAATGCAATAATGGAGATAACCCATATGGGTTTTACATTCAAAAGCAGTATAATACAATAAAATGCAATTTTTGTGATGAATCGAGCATCAAAATGAAGAAAGGATAGTTTTATTCAAATTTCTATGATACCCACAAGTGGATTTATCTTCAAAGAAACATAATGATGATTTTTCTATTCTGGGTCGAACCCAAAATTTATAACACAAAGCTTTCTATGGATCACATCTGGTGCGGCCTGATTAAGCCTAGAAATTCATTGGTAAGGAGAGTTCCTTTTAGTCACTAAAGAATGGAGTATACAGTTGAGTTTTGTCTTACCAATATGTCATGTGGAGGATGTATACAACCACGACCAAGAGTTCCAGATAAGGTCCAGAGGATAAGATTTCGAGCCTTTAAGAGGACGGTCCAACTCTCAATGTGGGTCGAGTTCACAGAGATATAAGTGCAAGCACAACAAAATGCAAGACAAAGGCATTAGAGGCTATATATAGCCGCGGCCTCAAGGCCAGAATATTAAAATATGGAGCTATAGAAGTCATAGAACTATGATAAGAAGCTTACCCTTGCATAGTAGGAGAAAGCAATAACCCACGAGCTCTCTCTTAGAGCTTTTAGGACGAGCTCGAGTTCATGTCGGCAAAGGTAAATCAAGCCCACAGAAAGTGCAAAGAAAAATTAGAGAAGAAGCATGATAGGCCACGACCTTATTTCTTTTGTTCTTTCAATAATAAAGAAGAGCTTCAATACAACGCCAAACAAAGCTTACCCCAGATGAGTTTTAGTCGACTAATGAGCATGGTGAATATTCCTAGGCATACAAGTTGTAGATTCAACCATCATGGCGGCACTATTCTTCCAGACAAAGTTTCTTTCTTCCAAAGTCACGAGTGCAAAATGAGTGATCATTAGGGTTTGACTTCATTTTGATTGAAACCCTAATTCGACCCTATCATCATCCAGAATATTCGATCAAAGCCCATGTTGAATTTCAAATGGAGGCCGAAATTCATAATTTTTTCATTGTGACCTTATTAAAGTCTAAGCTAAGGTATATTTGGGGAGGCCGAAAATTGTATGTGCCTAGGTCATAGTAAAGTCTTTAGAACTTATTATTTTTGCCTTAGTTAAATATGAAGCCTTGGTTATGGCTTAAACAATAATAATATTAATGAATATCTTGTGACCTAAGATTAGGTTTTGATGCCATATGACCTAGTTTCTTTGGTTTAGGGTCATTTACCTTGTTAGGGTTTTATTTTGATTGATTTTAAAGAAATCAATGGGAATTTTGATAAGGAGAGAAGATATATGATGTGTAATGTTTTATTGATTTTTTGAGAAAATAAAAACACTGTAATGGAGAAATAAGGAGATTTTCTTCTTTTTGCAAAACATTTTTAAAATCTTTAATTGCAAAAAATAGATAAATTGTGCAAATTTGCATCTTGTAAAGCAAAATCATAAAGCGATATTCTATAAATTGCTTTGTGCTTTCTTGCTATTTTTAGCAGATTTTGTTGACTTTTCCCATGGTTGGATTTCAGACCTTTTCTGGAGAGATAAGGTGTTTTTTGAGCTTTAAAGCAAGATTAGCCTATTTTTAGAGGCTTGACAGGTTCATCATAAAAGCATTGTGCTTTTTTCTACTTTTTAGCAGTTTTTGAGACAGTTTGAGGCCTTTTTCCTTGAGCTTTTTCCTAAGCCTAGATTAGGGTTTTCTTGAGAGCTATGTTTTGAAAGACTTGGTATTTTTCTCTCTTTCTCAGTAGTTCAGATCAGAGTTTTGGCTCTTATGCATTTTTTAAGCTTGTGAACATTGTACTCAGTTTTGACAGATTGACACTCTTTTAGTTCCAATAATACAACAGAGTTCTTTCCATTTTCTTGTCTCAAGACTGGTAACAACAGTTTGATGCTTTGTGTATTCAAATTTTGAAGCCTTAATGTCCTACTTTTATAAGTTTTTCTACACAGCGTTTCATGCTTTCAGGTTATATATTGTATTCGATGCTCTGAATCTTCGTATGAATTAATGATGAAATCATGTATTGGTGAGATTGTAAGAACTATTATAATAAAGGGATTGTTGTGAGTGGCAAGATCCAGTTTTCTGTCAAAAGTTTTAAATCTATCATTAGTTAGACTCGGTTTTGTTTTCAGTTCATCTTTTATCCCTTTCCCTCGGAAGTTTTAAGAGTAATATTCATCATTCAGAGAACCAGCTCGCTCTGGAGATTACTTCTTCGTTCAGATCACCAACATCTGAAGAAGGTTTCCATGATTTAGTAGTTTTCTAAATATTGCATTCAGCAGGCCGCAAAACTATTGATAATAGTTTTTGGCATGCTCGGTGGGACCCTGAAAAGCATTTTCAGAGAAGTTTAATCTTTTAAAAGTTGCTGTCTAGTGTATGTAGCAGGTTTTTTTTCAGCCTTTTGGAGGCCCTTTTCAATATACCTGGCGACTCCGTACTCTGATTTTCAAGCAGATCCAGTTTGAATAGCACATAAAAGAACACATACTGAAGGGTCGGGTATTCTCTTTAGAATTTTCAGCCTTTGGAGGCATAGTCATCAAACACCATGGCGACTTTGAGAAGCCTTTTCTGGTTTCAAAATGATCAAGTGCTGGTATGCTATTAAGATTCTAAGTTTTTGCTCATTTTTAGACTTTAGATGAACAAGCATGTCAAGGCTTCATGATAATATGTCATACCATTTGCCATATCATTGAAGCCCTACGTCTCCATATTCGTATCAACCATATCAGCATAATCATGCTGCTGGTTTCAGTCCCATGGCTTTTCAAAACCAACATACCCAGTATAGTTTCCACCCACCCACCCTTGCTCATTTTTCATCTCAGCCCTCATATGTTCCAAATCAGTCCCAAGAGACTGAAGACTTGAGCTTCAAAAATATATTGTTGATCTATGAAAGGAAAACAAATGAAATAGATCAGCAAGAGTGGATTGCAAGTATAAAGAGCACACTACTTGATTACATGAGTCAGCTGGAGGAGATCGAGAAGCAGCTTGAGTATAATCCACAGCAGGAGGAGCTGGCTTATCAAACCTATCTACATGAACAGGAGTTAGAGGCCCAAAGAACACAGTTTGAGGAGGATTTGGAGAGGGAGGCAGCTGCACAAACGAAGCTTTTGCTTTCTTAGTATCAAATGCATGAAGCCCAAACAACTCCTACCATCTCAGAACACCCTATTCGAGAAGAGGTTTGTGAGTTTAAGTTTCCAAGTTTTATGAAAACTGCGCCTCCTAACCCTTCTAAAATTAAAATTCCCAGCTTTAGAGATTTTTTACCATTGCAAGAACCTAGGTTAGAACATTCTGAACCTGTGAGCATTCAAGACCAGTCCATTAGAGAGCAACCTCTTTTCCTACAAGAGACTCCAGAGATTCGTCAAGTTTCCCGACCAGATAAGTCTAATGGTCCTGCCACTACTTGCCTTTATGAGAATAGATCTATTGTCTTGGAAAATGACTCACCTTTCACCATGGAAGAAGCTAGAGGAATATTGTTTGCGGCAATGAAAGATTGAATGAGAAGAGTCTTCTCTTATTGAGTCCTTTCATGTTTTCACTAGTGAGCTGCCTTGTTTTGTAGAAGAAGATGAAAAGTTTTCAAGAGAACAATTGTTGCAACATGCCAAGCATGAAGTTACTACTGATTGCACCATTTTCTATGGTAAATTTGAGAATGTGGCAGGTGTGGAGAAGATTGGTTCATTGGAGCAGCAGAGTTTAGCTGACTATTTCGAGCTATCTAGTTGGTACAACGAAGAAGATACAAAAGATCAGGAGCAATTGTTGTAAGAGATAGAGGAGGCTATGGTTGAAGAGCTCCACACTCTAGATCAAGGAATGGTTGATAGTTCACAAGTTGTAGTTGGTTTATTTAAGGAGTTCCCTTTTTTGTTAAAGACAACATGCGGGTTCCCAACTTACTAGCTGATTTGGGACAGCTAGGGGATGTTATAGAAGAGAATGCATCGTTGTTTCATAAGTGCAAGGATGAGGTTGAAGCCTCAGTTTAGTTTGAGGAGAAAAGTGACATTCTTGTTTCCAAATCTAGTATGCTTGATTGTCAAGACCCTGACTGTTCAGCTTGTAGAGAGCTTGCCACTCTGTTGAATTCTTGTAGTGATCAAATGCCTTGTTCTGAGCAGCAAAATGATGAGAGCCATTCAGGAAAAATACTGGTCCATGAGCAAATAAATGAGGGAAACTCGGTTGTGGAGGAGCGCGAGGTTGAATGAATGATTCAACCAAGGAAAGAAGTAGTTGTGGTTGGTGAGGCAATTGACAAGAGTGAAATCAGAGGAAACAATTCCAATTTTGTCTTGACAATAGGATGTCCAATTAGACACATTGCTGAAATGGAGGCTAACAAGAAGGTTCCCATCATGGTTGAACCCAAGCATGGAAGTATGGATGAAGGAGAACAAACTTAAGTCTCTTCACCACCTTGAGTTAGTAATGATTATTTGTCGTATGGGGAGGTTTCTCAGCTTGTCTACGTTATTCAAGGTCTGGTACAACTATTTCATGGCCTTTTCCCCTTTGCTATTTTTTATATAGCTGTCCAAAATCATGTCAAGCATCCAATATTCTGCAGAAAGGGGAGCTATTTCACCCAATCAGTGAATGGTTTTGTTTGACCAGCTACTTTGGCTGGTTAGATTAGGTTAGGTAGAATAGTTTGCAAATAAGTGCATTTCACACATTTAATTTCAGTAGTTTTTCTTTCTCTAAGCGCTGCTACGCATTATTCTATTGGCCATCAGGGCCTTTTAGTTTGCTTTCAGTTTTGTTTTGTTTTCGTGCTGTTGTTTGGAGTGTTGCTGTTCAAGTTTCTGAGTTCAAGAAGGGGCAGATTTGACTCCGTGCCCAATGAATTGTTTAAAGGCAACTAATCTATGCTTATCAGGCAAGCATATAGCGGAATTCTCCAAAATGTTACAAAATTTACACAACTCGATTGGTGGAGCTGGGCGAATGTTATCACATCATAAAGTGGAATTGCGGTTTAAGTTCAATGCTGTTTTGCATTATCATTATTATGCATTGAGTAACAGTTATGCATCTTTAAAGAAGAAATAGATTTTCAGAAATTAAGTTCTAGAATTCCATTTAGAGGTTCCAGGAATGATAGAAATATAGAATTGAACAAATGAGCAAAATAGCATTTCAGATGCTTTCTTTTATTTTGTAAGAACTCATATTTTTACAAGGCTTCATTTGATTTCACAATCAAAATGATATTACAACATTGGATGAAAATGCATTTTTTCTTTTCAATTGAAAAGCAGAATTGAAATCAAAGATCCACAATAGCCGTGGATGTAATTGTTACAACACATTGCTAATAGCACATTGTACTATAAGAGGTGCAGAAAGGAAAACACATAAGTGATGACATAATCATCATTTCCTGATTATCGACGTTTGATGCTGAATGGCGCACCTTGCCTTCTTGAGCTCCGTCGACCTGTAAGAGGAAAAGAGGGGTGTCAGTGGCTCCGATTACGATGTAACTTATATGGAGCACCCATAATAGTACAACCTACTATCAACTATGCATTGAAATAATCGATCAAGTGTTGTACGAAAGAAATGAGCTGAAGGAGAGATAACGATATCATGATCATCATGTTCTATTTTTTATGCTAACATTGTTTGTTTCCTTGTGCAAGTATAGGTAAAATCACGAAGCTGAACATTATTAGAAGACCAAGCATGTGGAGGAAAATGGGCTCCCACAAGGGTAGAGCTTGGCATGTTTCTGTATTCATTAATGGGCTGATTTTAAAGATACATTATCATATTCATCAAATGAAATGAAGAACAACTGAAAGAGTAAAAACAGTGTTATCCATCAAGCAACTAAACCAACTGTGCATTCATAACGATCAGGTTATGCATTCTGAAGGCTACAAGTGAACAATGAATTTAGTTCACTTAAGGAATTCAACTGAGTACACTTACATCGGAGGGCAGATTTTGAAGACTGTTTGTTAAGAAAAACATAAAAATGCATGAAGAGTACCATGTTATAGATGAGTACGAAATATAGATCAGACACTCATGTGGTTAATAAACTATCAATTTCAGCTTGACTGGCAATGCATGTGTATTCAAATGACAAATGATAACCAGTTTCAATTGATTGGTAAGGGTAAATACAACATTGTGAATTGTAATAACAAGTGATCATTTCAGGATGATAATGGAAGAGCAAGGATTTCTTTTTAGAAGGAGTTCTGAGTTGTCAGTTATGCATGTGAGCTGGTGAGCAGCATGTGGTCATGATGTTACATGTTTCAATTTAGTTTCTCTACATAAAATCCAAAGAGCAGAAAGCAATAGCAATGTTGCTATATGGTTAAGGTTGAGGAAAGTCAGAGGAGCACTATTGTGCGTACAGTGAACAATTATGGAGATAGTATACATTAAGAGGTCATGCTTTTCACAATGGACAAACACAGAATCATGCTGAAAATAAGAGATTTGAATGCTTAAAGAAGCCCAGACTTTGCACAATTATTTGGATTACTAGTCTTTTATATCTTATGCAGGTTTGCATGGTGGAGATCACTACTTTTCATAAATATATGGAGCTCTAATTAATGTAGTATTTCTAAGAATATCATACCACATTCATTTCAGATTAAGGGGCACAAGAAATAGCAAGATTCGTCCAAATTCTGAACCTGGTCGTGGCTGTGTGACAGTTTTAACAGTGTTGCAGTGGAAATACTCTCTTTTCATGATTAACTGAAAATGCAGAGAGGAGGTGGGTCATGCATCAGAGAAGGAGAGGTACAGTTTTCTTCAGAAATATACCAACATCATATCATTATTTTGTTTCAAAAGTTCAGAATGAACCACCAGTTGTTTTGTGTGTAGCTTGTACAAATATAACCAAACAAATGAAGTTCCAGTTTTGAATCTCAAGTACCCATGATTGGGGTTTCTAATAAACACACTGGTTTTCATATTTTACAATCATTTATGATACCCATTTTGGGGTTTGCATTCGGAATGCAAGAAATGCAATAATGGAGATAACCCATATGGGTTTTACATTCAAAAGCAGTATAATACAATAAAATGCAATTTCTGTGATGAATCGAGCATCAAATTGAAGAAAGGACAGTTTTATTCAAATTTCTATGATACCCACAAGTGGATTTATCTTTAGAGAAATATAATGATTATTTTTCTGTTCGGGGTCGAACCCAAAATTTATCAAACAAAGCTTTCTATGGATCACATCTGGTGCGGCCTGGATAAGCCTAGAAATTCATTGGTAAGGAGAGTTCCTTTTAGTCACTAAAGAATGGAGTATACAGCTGAGTGTTGTCTTACCAGTATGTTGTGTGGAGGATGTATACAGCCACGACCAAGAGTTCCAGATAAGGTCCAGAGGATAAGATTTCAAGCCTTTAGAGGACGGTCCAACTCTCAATGTGGGTCGAGTTCACAGAGATATAAGTGCAAGAACAACAAAATGCAAGACAAAGGCATTAGAGGCTGTATATAGCCGCGGCCTCAAGGCCAGAAAATTAAAATATGGGGCCATAGAAGTCATAGAACTATGATAAGAAGCTTACGCTTGCACAGTAGGAGAAAGCAATAACCCACGAGCTCTCTCTTAGAGATTTTAGGAGGAGCTCGAGTTCATGTCGGCAAAGGTAAAACAAGCCCATAGAAAGTGCAAAGAAAAATCAGAGAAGAAGCATGATAGGTCATAGCCTTATTTCTTTTGTTCTTTCAATAATAAAGAAGAGCTTCAATACAACGCCAAACAAAGCTTACCCCAGATGAGTTTCAGTCGACTAATGAGCATGGTGAATATTCCTAGGCATACAAGTTGCAGATTCAACCATCATGGCGGCACTATTCTTCCAGACAGAGTTTCTTTCTTCCAAAGTCACGAGTGCAAAATGAGTGATCATTAGGGTTTGACTTCATTTTGATTGAAACCCTAATTCGACCCTATCATCATCCAGAATATTCGATCAAAGCCCATGTTGAATTTCAAATGGAGGCCGAAATTCATAATTTTTTCATTGTGACCTTATTAAAGTCTAAGCTAAGGTATATGTGGGGAGGCCGAAAATTGTATGTGCCTAGGTCATAGTAAAGTCTTTAGAACTTATTATTTTTTCCTTAGTTAAATATGAAGCCTTGGTTATGGTTTAAACAATAATAATATTAATGAATATCTTGTGACCTAAGATTAGGTTTTGATGCCATATGACCTAGTTTCTTTGGTTTAGGGTCATTTACCTTGTTAGGGTTTTATTTTGATTGATTTTGAAGAAATCAATGGGAATTTTGATAAGGAGAGAAGAGATATGATGTGTAATGTTTTATTGATTTTTTGAGAAAATAAAAACACTATAATGGAGAAATAGGGAGATTTTCTTGTTTTTGCAAAATATTTTTAAAATATTTAATTGCAAAAAATAGATAAATTTTGCAAATCTGCATCTTGTAAAGCAGAATCATAAAGCGATATTCTTTAAATTGCTTTGTGCTTTCTTGCTAGTTTTATCATATTTTGTTTACTTTTCCCTTGGTCGGATTTCAGACCTTTTCTGGAGAGATAAGGTGTTTTTTGAGCTTTAAAACAAGATTAGCCTATTTTTAGAGGCTTGATAGGTTCATCATAAAAGCATTGTGCTTTTTTCTACTTTTTAGCAGTTTTTGAGACAGTTTGAGTCCTTTTTCCTTGAGCTTTTTTCTGAGCTCGGATTAGTGTTTTCTTGAGAGCTATGTTTTGAAAGACTTAGTCTTTTTCTCTCTTTCTCAGTAGTTCAGATCGAAGTTCCAGCTCTTATGCATTTTTTGAGCTTGTGAACATTGTACTCAGTTTTGACAGATTGACACTCTTTTAGTTCCAATAATACAACATAGTTCTTCTTTCCATTTTCTTGTCTCAAGACTGGTAACATCAGTTTGATGCTTTGTGTATTCAAATTTTGAAGCCTTAATGTCTTGCTTTTATAAAAAAAATTGTACAGGGTTTCATGCTTTCAGGTTATATGTTGTATTCGATGCTCTGAATCTTAGTATGAATTACTGATGAAATAATGTATTGGTGAGATTGTAAGAACTATTGTAATAAAGGGATTGTTGTGAGTGGCAAGATCCAGTTTTCTGTCAAAAGTTTTAAATCTATCATCAGTTAGACTCAATTTTTTTTTAGTTCATCTTTTATCCCTTTCCCTCGGAAGTTTTAAGAGTAATATTCATCATTCGGAGAACTAGCTCGCTCTGGAGATTCCTTCTTTGTTCGGATCACCCACATCTGAAGAAGGTTTCCCTATTTCAGTAGTTTGCTGAATATTGCATTCAACAGGGTGCAAAACTATTGATAACAATTACAAATTAGGGAAAGACGATGACTCACCTAAAGCTTATCAGAGAAAGTATACATCTATGATTGGTGGACTATTGTATTTGACTACTACTAGACCAGATGTTGTGCATGTTGTATGTCTTATGGATAGATTACAAGAAGATCCTCAAGAAACCCATGTTGCTACTATTAAAAGGATATTTAGATATATGAATGACACTTTGGACTATGGCTTGTGGTATCCTAGAGATACTGACTTTACACTAATTTCTTATATAGATGTGGATTGGGCTGGATGTGTAGATGACAAGAAAAGTACAAGCGGTGGTGCATTCTTTCTTGGTTGTAGATTGGTGTCATGATTGAGTAAAAAGAAAGATTCAATTTCCCTATCTACTACTAAAGCTGAGTATATTGTTGTTGCATCTTTCTATACACAAGTTCTATGGATGAAACAAACATTGAAAGATATCGTAGTTGTGTATGATGATCCTATTTCTATCTTCTATGATAAGACAAGTACAATTAACATTTCAAAGAATCCAATGATACAGTTGAGGACAAAGCATATATCTATCAGGCATCATTTCTTGAGAGAGAAGGTTGTGGAGAATGAATTAAATCTCAAGTATGTCCCTATAAAGGATTAGATTGCTGATATATTCATGAAGGCTCTTCCTAAAGATACTTTTGAGTAGCTCCGGGAAAAGTCAGGGGTCATTTCCCCTCCTTGAACTAGATGCATCAGTCTGATGGATCTATGGATCTATCTTTCTTTTGGATTGATATTTTGGTGGCTACCTTTTAGGGGGAGCAAGTAGTGTCATGTGTTGTCATTGTATGAGTATTGTGTTTCCAATGTCAAAGGAGAAATCAATGTAAAACATCTTTTTCCTTTGCCATTGATGTCAAAGGGGAAGATGAGAGAGATGTAAAATAAAGATAGAGATGTAAAAAAAAGAAAAAGAAAAAGATTATCTAATAAGGGGGAGCAACAAAAAGAAAAATCATAAGAAGTATGTTCAGTGATATTATGTTGTCTTTGATGGTTTTTCACATCATGTGTTTCCATCAATGAAAAAGGGGGAGATTGTTGCAAGTATAAAGAAGTTGTTGCAAGGTTTTATCATTAATGTCATCTGGTCAATTGGTTATCAACTGGTGGTTGCAGGTTATTGACTGTATATGTCAAGGATATTGAGAAAATTGTATTGAGGGAAGATTGTAGGTGTTTAGTGGTTGCTCCAATTTTTTCTTCTATGTGTGTGTGGTTCAGATATGTTGATCATGGTCATTGTAAGCTACTATATCTAGATTTTTGGTTTCTGATTCATTGTACAGTGCAAATTATGTTCACTAGTTGTGAACCGTGGTTTTGTGTGTATCTAGTTGAGGTCTGAGAGAAATGTTGTTGGTTCGGATTTCTCTTTGGTTAAGTATTATGAATTTCAATTCTAGAGTTAAGTTTTTATGATCATGATGAAGATAAATTTGGCATATGGAAGGATTATGCTTAATTGCTCTATGTGTTTTACGCTGGTTTGGTTGACCTTGTGTTAAACACTACCTTCAAAATTGATGAAGCATGTTGGGACCTATATGGGTCCTCATGAAGCATGTGTTTATATGTCACTCTCATTCTAATTCCACCCTAGGATGTTTTAGCACCAACCTAATTTGAATTTAATGTTGGATGACAAACTTTGGATATGTTTTAAAGTTTAAGATGGTATAAATATACTATGAGTTAGTGGTGAAAGTAGAACAAAGAGATAAGTGCAAATAAATAGAGCAGATAGATTCAAAGTAGGTGAAAATCAAGTGGATGAATGTAATGAGAGTGTGTTAGATCGGTTCGAAGTCTAAATGTTGAGTTTCCAAATGCAGTGAGCTAAAGGTGGACTCTATCATTCATGCATGTCTACAAGTGGTTGAGAAAATTGTGGTGGAAATCTTTGTTGCATTGAGATTGTCTTCTCTCTGTAACATATCTCTTCTATCTTCTTTGTATCTCTATAGCAATGATCCCTCCGGGTTGTTAGCCCTATTGGATAGTGATTCTTGATCTGGACGAGTCCTTGTTTTGGAAGTGAGCCTTATTTTTGAGGTAGTGAGACTTTTTAAATTGGTTTTGGTATTCTCTATATTGTGAGTTAATCCTCACTGTGATTTTCCCCTCATTTGGTTTTCCACATAAATCTTGTGTTGTTGTGATTGTGTGATGGTTTTCAGTTTCTGCACTTTCACTTAATGTTTATTCATTTTATCAGAGTTAAGAATTATGATTGATCTAATTTTTGATGAATGTTTTAAAAGATTTAAATTTGAGACAATTGATTCACCCCCCCTCTCAGTTTTCTTGTTCAACACACTCAATAATTTTTTCTCTCCTTGAATGTGTGTTTGTAGATTTACAGGTTGAAGATCAAGTGGAGAAGAGTTTTAGAGCAAAATTGTCAAAGTTTTCAAGTTGCAAGATTGACCTTTATAGTGCAAAAACAAAGAATTGAAGCTACAAAAATAATTTTAGGTTTTCAAGAACTAACAACCAGGATTTGAGAGTGCTGATATCAAGGAAAATAACCTAGATCTTTGTTTCAGAAACCCTAATAGGGACCCATTTTCCACTAAAGGCATATGTGTCCTTTGTGCCCTAAAAATAGGCTTCTTGCAATAAGGTACATATCATTTTAAGCTCTAATAACTCCCCTCATAGTTGCTATAATAGTTGGGGTCAATTTCTAATTATTATTTGCATCTTTTGGCCCTCATAATTGCATGAATTGTAGTGATTTTTTGTGGAAATGTTTAGTGGTTTATCATCTTGATTCATTTCATTTTGGTAAACCATATTTTTCACCTAATCAATATGTATGTATGTATGTTTTTATGTATGCTTGTATGTATGTTTGTGTGTATGTATGTATGTATGTATGTTTGTATGCTTGAATGTATGTATAGATATGTTTGTATGTATGGTTGTATGCATTTACATATGTATGAATGTATGTATATTTGTATGTATTTATTGTGGAATCTATTTCCTTAGAGCGAGTATTCACCATTAGGAGGGGTCCTAAAGTGGCTTTAAAAAGTGTGTCAAATTTATACACCAAAATGGTTGACTTCAAGCTCTAGAGTATAGGGTTTAGGGTATTAGGTTGAGGTTTTAGGGCATAGGGATGAGGGTTGAGGGTGCAGGGTTTAGTGTTTAAGGTATAAGGTTGAGGGTTGAGGGTATAGGGTTAAGTGTATAGGTTATAGGGATTAGGGTTTAGGATATTTGATAAAGGTTTGAGGGTTTATGGTTTAGGGTAAATTAGGGTACAAGGTTGAATGTATGGTTTATGGTTTAATTATGGGGTTGAGGGATTATTGTTGATGTATAATATTCAAAGTTAAGGGTGTAAGATTAATTTTATAGGCTATAAAAGGATTAGGGTTAAGGATATTGGCTATAGGGTTTAGGATATTAGTTGAGGGTATAAGGAATAGGGTTAAAGGGTTAGAGTGTAGGTTTTAGGGATTAAGTATAGGGTTGAGGGTATAGGGTTGATGGACAATGTTCAAGGTTTATGGTTTAAGGTTGAGAGTATAGGGTATAGGGTATAGGGATGAGGGTTGAGGGTTGAGGGATAATGTCCAAGGATGAGGGTATAGGGTTAAGTGTATAGGGTATAGGTATTGATGGTATAAGGCATAGGGTGAATGGTTGAGAGTTTATGGTTTAGGGTTTAAGTATAGTGTTGAGGGACAATGTTCAGGGTTTAGCATATAAGGTTGAGGGTATAGGGTATACAAATGAGGGTTGAGGGTGTATGTTTTAGTGTTTAAGGTATAGGGTTTATGGTTGAGGGTGTAGAGTATAGGGTTGAGGGTTTAGGGTTTACAATTGAGGGATAATGTTCAAGGATGAGTGTATAAGATTATGTGTTTAGGGTATACAAATTAAGTAAATTTACAATATTGTGGATGGGGTATAGGTTATTGGCTTTTGGTATGAGTGTAGGGTTTAGGGTTTAAGTATAGGGTTGAGGGTTGAGGGTTGAGGGATAGTGTTGAAATTTTAGGGTATAAGGGTGAGGGTATAGGGTATAGAGATGACAGTTGAAGGTGTAGGGTTTAGGGTTGAAGGTACAAGGTTGATGGTTGAGGGATTAGGGCTTAAGTATAGGGTTGATTTAGCCACCCTGTTGGTTGCAATTATTCACCAATTTTAACTTGGCTGATATGTACTATTCGCCAATTGGCAAAGATTTGCCACTGAAAAAATCCCTAATAAAGTGGAGATAGGGTGCACTCTACTTCAGCTCTATTTGAGGAGAAATAAGGGTTATAGGTGAAAGTATTATGTGTATTACATTATATTCTATGCTATTTACCTTTAATAACTTCTTGTCTTCACTATGTGAATAAAAAAATGTACCCTATTTGTTATACTTTATGATGAATAAAATAGCCTAGGACCTAATGTCCATGAATTACAATAAAATAGAAATAAAATAAATTTATTTTATATTAGTTAATTAATCATGAACACATTGAGACAATTGGGCCATAAGAAAATGAATAGACTTCAAATATATAGGAATCTTGGATGAGTGAGTTAGTATGAAATTTATCTAAAAGGTCATGAGTTATATCTCAATCAATATATGAGAAAAAACTTATTAACCTGAGATAGAGTCAATTGATCCCTAGTTAGATAGGCTTGACATCTAACTTTCATCAATCGATAGTTAGTGTGGGAGTGGTGATACTTGATGACCTGAAATCAAAGGTGACACATCTCTTTATTAGCTCATTAAGTGAAGAAATATAAAATATTCCATTATCTTGAGTAAACTTAATAAATTCGTGGAGTATTGCACTTAGGATATAGTTCTATCCTAGGTGAAACATAATATTACACCAACACCCCCTTAAGTGTATCTTAGGATGAATAGAAATGGATCATAATCAAACAACCATTTTAGGTACCCATATACAAAGATAGAACCCCTAAAAGAGGAGTATCAAGGGACATACTAGGTATCCCTCAATATATGGTATCTTTTTCACTAGAAATACATGGACAATATTGAGTGTTTTGATTATATGGGAAAAACAGGTTTTGAAGGAACCCGAAACGCTTTACAACTATGGATACAAAATTTTGCTCTAAGGATGTGACAATAAACTATCAACAATAACCATCAACAAAAAAGAAACAAAATAATAGGAAAGAAACAAAAACCCAATAGAAAAAAAACAAACAAAGAAAAATGCATAACTGGACACTACATGTTTCTTAAGGTGTTGGCCACCTCAAGTTCCTGGTTGCTATGAAGGCCAATCATGTCCAAAAATTCTTTTTTTTCATCCTTAAAAGTCTTCCTCCATTCACCCGTCCCTCTAACAGTAGGGCCTTTGACATCGTCCTTTCCAACTTTTTTCCCTTTTCCTTTAGTCACCTAATCCTACTCAATCAACTCATATAAATACAACTGGTCTTCTCTAAGCTCATTGATCTTGCGAAACATGACCTCTAAAGAATCTGTGCTATTCTTAATAGAAATATGACAGGCACAGAGTAGTTTCTTGATTTCTGCATTGGTATCCAACACCTTGGCCTCTAAATCAGCTAGACATTGTTCGCATAAGGACTTAAAATCAATGAATGAACTCTCAAGATCAACAATTCTCTCAATCATAATATCCAAGGCAAAGCCTTTTGGGATATTCTGCACATTCTCTTTCAATCCCTTGATTTTGATGTTAACCCTGTTGAATTCTTGAAGAGTCCATTTAGCCAATTTGAAAGTACCACACTAGTAGAATTTGGCAAATAAATGACTACGTGACTAAAATTTTTAGTCACGTGACTAACACTAGTAGTATTTGGCAAATAAATGACTAATTTGGTCATTTATAAGTGACTAATTTGGTCATCGGGTAAAATCACAACTAAATGACTAATATCAAACAAATAAAAATGACTAAATAAATGAAAAATATTAGACAAATAAAAATGACTAAATAAATGACTAAATATATGACTAAATTAATGACTAAATAAATGACTATTACTCCTCTATTCTTTTTTCTTTCGAATTTGATCATAATCCATATTAGAGCTTAAGCCCCCCTCATGGGACCCCTACCTAAGCGGGCCATTTGGCCGCCTAGGTTGCTTGGTGCACCAAAAATACCTATTACGTGGAAGGCATTGACTCTCAGTGTAGTCTTAAGGCCTTCACATACTTTATAAAATTTTTTAATGTTTCACAAATAAAAATGACTAAATAATTAGTCATACAAATAATTCAGTCCTACAATCATGTCAGATAACATATAGTTCTACCAGTGATTCAATAAGAGTTATGGTACATATAATACATATATATATTATAAATTATTTCAATCCATTTGAATAGATCATTTAAGGATTCATGAATCAATAGTGTTATTCCAATAGTCCACCATGATGGGGTCAGAGAGGAAGCATATTTGGGAGCCCTAACTTCACTACATCTAAGCCCAAGAGTGCGAAGTATGTTGGGGAGCCCTAATCTAGATTTATCTAAACTTATTTCATTCTATTATTTATCACTTATTATTAATTGTTTAAGCTATCCACATGCAACTAGAATTTGTAGCACATCCATGCACAAACATGTACTCTCTAACATATTAACATACATATAGTTTTCTATCAACATAATCCTTGAACCTCCTTTAGGCACAAGTGTTAGTATATATTCCTCTCTATATAGAATTGTCTCCCCCTCTATCTCTCTTTCTTTTTACTAATCTCTCCAAAGATCAATTAAACTATTAGATTTTTATATATTAATTTAATTTGTTCTATATAAGAATATATTAATTAAAATAATTTTATATTTTTTGTTATAGAATACAATATATAATAATAATATAACCTATATATACTATTAAAAATAATAATATTTATAATTATATTATATATAAATTAATCTTATTACTATTATATTAAATATATATAATATATTAATTATATTTTATATTATATTTAATATATTAATTTTTTATGATTAAACGAATCTTAGTTGTTCATCATTTTTGGCCCCTTTTTTGTTGCTTTTCACCATTTTTTTGCTGCTTTTCCCGTCACTATTGGTTCTTGCTCCTCCAAACTCTTCCTCTTCTCCAATTTGGTGAGCTACAACTTGAAAATAAGGTTTTTCCAAATAAGGTGAGAAGGGGAATGCATCTAGAAGATATGATATGTGGTGAAGAGGAGCAATATAAATCTAAAGAAGAGCAAACATTTGATTAGAAGATAAAAGAGAAGCCAATAGGTCCACCCTTAGATTTGGAGATTCCACTTTGCACACCACCAGGTCTGCTAGACAAGGTAATTAATGCAGTTCATTTGCATCCTGAACCCTTTGTTTCTCAGCCTTGTTTTAATCTTTGTCAAATATTCCACAATAGAAAGACTCGATCATATAGGAAGAGGTGGATCAACATGAAGTTTCTGTCAGTTTTTCTTGTTTCTATTTTTTGAAATTTTTTTATGGTCTTTTGTAGCTTGGGTTGTAACTTTTTAGATCAGCTGTGCTTTTAGTCATACTATGTAGATTTTCCATTTTCTCTTATAGGTTGTGCATATTAAATCCATTTCAATGCTTGTGGATCCTATTGGAAAGATTGTATATCTTATGAAACTATTCTTAAACCTAATTGGAAAAGTTGTGGTTTTATAAAAAGTACCTTTGTTCTAATTTTTCATTGAATTTCAACTGAAATATTGTGTTATCTTATACAAAAGAAGGAAAAAAAATTCAAACTATAAAAGAGACTTTAACTGTGTAGCCTGAACTTTCCCCCCATTTTTTGGTATGCATTTTAGTAGAAAACATTGCATATAAAATTTAATCTGAGGATGCCATCAATTGTAGTTGTCAATGAGCCTTTATTGTGAAGGCTAAATGGTTCAAGAGTCAAGGCCTTTTTTGGTCCAAGATGAGAGAACCATCCTAAATCAACTGCTTGATGAAGTGCATGTGGATCTCAATTTGCTTAGTCCACTGATGCTCCACTGGGTTGCGGGAAATGTGAATGGCACTCTGATTGTCACACCAAAGAATAATGGGACTATCAAGAGGAAACCCAAACTCTGTCATCAACTGTTGAAGCCATAGAATCTCCTGACTAGCTAACACTGCTGCTCGATACTCAACCTATGTAGATGATAATGCAATAGCAGATTGCTTCTTGCAAGACCACGTGATAGGACCACAACCAAGGAAAAAAAAAGAGCCAAAAGTAGACTTCTGATCATTGACATCACCAGCCCAATCTGAGTCAATGAAGCCAATAATGTGAGGGGATCCTGAAGTGTAGTGAATGCCATAATGTGTGGTGCCTGAATGTACCTCAAGATACATTTGGCTACTTGTTAATGGCTATCATGAGGATCATGTGAGAACCGAGAGACAAGGCCAATCACAAAGGAAAGATCAGGATGAGAATGTGTCAGGTACAACAAACTGCCAACCAACTACCTGTATAAAGTAGAATCCACTGAAGGAGTAGTACAAGTGGAAAAAAAACAATACCTGACTAAAATGGCCTGGGGGAAGGCTTGCAATCAAGCATGCCAAATCTCTAAAGCATATCAAGAGCATACTTTTTTCTGAAATATGGAAATCCCATCCAAAGATTGAATAACCTGTAGGCCTAGAAAGAAGTGCAGAAGATCAAGATCTTCCATCTCAAACTGCTCCATCAAAGCTCTCTGAACACTCTGGATCATGGAGGATGAGCTACGTATAAGAATGAGATCATCTACATATAGCACAAGAATCAAAAGATCACCCTCCTGATGCTGAATGTACACTATGTGATCAAAATGACATGTGAAGTGAGAGGAAAGCAAGAAAGAGTCCATCTACTCATACCAAGCCCGAGGGGCTTGTTTGAGACCATATAATGAATGTTGAAGTTTGCAAACCAAGGAAGAGTCCTACATAAAACCTTGAGGCTTCTCCATATAGATCTCCTCATGAAGGTCTCCATGCAAGAATGCACTCTTCACATCCATCTAAAACACTGTCCATCATTGTGAATTTGCAAGTGAAAGTACAAAGTGAATAGAATTCATCTTGGCGATAGGAGAAAAGGTCTTGGAGTAGTCAATACCCTCTACCTAAGAAAACCCCTTCGCAACAAGACATGCCTTATACTTATCAATCAAACCATCTGCAACATACTTGGTACAATACACCCACTTGCACTGAACCAAGTTTCTTCCCTTAAGAAGAGGACAAAGATCCCAAGTATGATTCTTCATCAAAGAAGAATACTCCTCATCCATGGCTATCCCACTCAAGGTGACCTATCACCTTTGAAATTTTTTGAGGATCATCCAAAAGGGCATGATTCAAAAGACTAGAACCAGATGTCTAAGCACGAGTATGACGAGTATCTGAAGGATCACCTACCAAAGAACCAACTGCCTCAACAGTAACACGGGCCCACCTAGGAAAATTATGAGTGGCTAGTGGTGGTGGAGATGGTGGATCATCATCTGCATCGTCCTCAAGAGATGAAGAGGGAGGAGTAGGCAGTGAGGGAGAAGCTGGTGATGGAGAATCCATTTGAGGATAGCGCTCATCAAACTGGAAATCCCGCCGAAACAAGACCTCTCTAGAATTAGGATCAAACAACCTATACATCTTAACATCCTCACAGTAGCCAAAAAATATGAGTGTTGGCTCTTCCTCTCCATGGATTTTCGCTGAGCATTGGGAATAAATTCCCAAGCCTCACTACCCAAAAATAGGAATGTAGAAACATCAGGCTTGACATGGGTCCAAGCCTCCTCAGGAGTCATATGTCGTAATGCCTTATGAGGCATCTGATTCTAAATATAATTGGCACAATTGACTGCCTCAGCCCAAAATGAAGAACTGATAGCTCAAGACTGTATCATACAATTTTCCATCTCCCGTAAGGTTTTGTTCTTTCTCTCAACAACACCATTCTACTGAGGGGTGTAAGGTACTATAAACTGATGCTGCAAACCATGCTCAGTGAAAAAATCCATGAAATCCTAATTAACATACTCCCCCCATTATCTGTGCGTATCTTCTTGATAGAAATTCCAAATTGCTTCTCCACAAATGTCTTAAAGATCTTGAATGAATCAAGACATTAGACTTGTACTTAAGAAAGTACACCCATGTATGTATGGAGAAGTCATCAATAAAAGTGAGCACATATCGGGCCCCTGAAAAAGGAGTCAGAAAGGACATAAGATCATTGTGTACCAACTCTAGGGGTGCCTTAGCACCTGTGGCTCAACCCTTAGGAAAAGGATATCGGTGATGTTTTCGAAGAGCACAACCTCGACATACACCATCAGTACAGGAAATGTGAGGAAGTCCAATCACAAGCGCCTGAGCACTAATCTGTTGTAGATATCTGTAATTGACATGGCCAAAATGCTCATGCCAAAGCCTACTCATTGAGTCTGCATGTGCTATAAGAGAGGAATTTGTAGTGTCTGAACTCTCAAACCAATCAAATCTATATAAGCGATATGCAAAGTCCACAATCCCAGTAGCCACAACCAAATCAAGATCATGAACGTCTCGAATAACCACATCATGTGGTGAGAACTCAATTGTCTTACTAGAGCCAGAATGAAAAATCTGATAAACGAAAAGAAGGTTTGTTGAAATGTCAGGAACAAGAAGCACATCCTGAAGACAACCACCATCTAAAGAAACAATACTTGAACCCTTAACTGAAATTTGTGTTGAGTCACCAACTGCAATGTGTGTAGTACTAGTAGGGACAAGTGTGGTGACCAAATCTTGTGTGTGTGTCATATGTTGAGAAGCACCAAAATCTACAATCCAATTGGACCCTGAAGATAATGATCATGCAGAAAGAGTATGACCTTTCCCCGTGAGTGCAGAAGGAGGTTGAGGTGAGGTGGTATGATGCTGCTGCATGGATTCCTCTAAAGCCTCTAATCATTTCCAACACTTGGAAACTAGATGTCCTTCCTTGCCATAGAAACTGCAAGGATCTCCTAATTTCTTCTTAGTCTTGGAGGAAGACTCACTAGACTTAGAAGATTTTCCATGTTTAGGATTGCGATGTGGTTTTGAACTAGACTTAGGAGGTGGCTTGGATTATTTTTCACTGCCAGTTGAATCTGTCTTAGGATTTGATTTCTATTTTTGCTTCCCCTTAGATGTTTGAGCTACTAGTGCTTGATTCTTAGATCTTGAGAGAGCATTCAACTGTGATAACTTGGCCTTCTCTCATGTCAACCGATCATAGAACACCCCAAAAGTATGCATGGTATGTCGTGCACCCAAGGCATCCATGGTGGAATAAAATGTGGAAGAGAATATCTGAAAGGAACCTCGAAGTTTAGAAAGAATCAAGAAAATGAACTCATCATTTGTTTTTTTCTTACCACAACCCTATAACAATGATCTCAGTGATTTAAACTTCATCCGAAAATCCTCAATGGTAGGATATGAATCAGGTACTAAGGAAGTCAATTTAGCCTTAATTTGAAGAGCTCAAAACTAATTAATGGTGCCAAATAGAGTTTCAAACTTCAACCACATAGCTCAAGGAGTTGCACACCCCTCTAGATGGAATAAAAGGCTATTTGAAAAATGCAAGGATAACAAACCCATGGCCTCATCCATTTTGTTCATGTGCTGAAAGATCTCAAACTACCATTGCAACTGAGGCTAAACTTCATCCAAACATGACCATAACCCTTTTGACATGAGAAGTCTGGTCATATGTGCCTTCCAAGTGTGATAATTGTGTGGGGTAAGGTGCTCAACAGAAGATGCGTCCACCATAATGAATGAGTTTTGAAATGTGTTTTATGTTTGAGGTTTCTAGTTTTTTGATGTAAATTATAGAAGGCAAGAAAAATACACCCCCCACAACACAAGAACCCAAACCCCAGTACAATTTTTAAAGCTAAAAAGATAATAAAAAGAAAAATATTCTTAGGACAATGCTTTGTGTACCTATTAAATTTCAGATGAAATAAATTTCAGATCTGGAAAGATCATAAAACCACCTTTCCAATGCCTATTCGTTTGTGAAAAACAGAGTCTGTATGCAATAGTTACACCTACGGGAGTGCAAAAGGAATGTTCTGGCTTTGATAGGTGAAAACGGCATCAAAACAGAAAAATCAAGAGATAAAACCTCCACCATCACATCGGGGTCAGAACCAGCTTTCTGACACCTATTCATTTTCGAAAATTTGAGATCAGACGTCCATTTTACACCTAATTTACCGAAAGAGGTCAAAAAAGGCTTAAAGAGGGGCCCTGGTGGCTCCACTCGTGCTGGCGGCACTCAGGCGGTGCGCAAGCGATGCTTCAGCGGTGCTCCAGTGGGTGGCAGAGTAGTGGTGGACTGGTGGAGAACTGGTGGCTGGCAGTGGGCCAGTGGCGGGTCAGTGGTGAATCGGCGGTGTTGGGAGGTGGTCACCACCAAGCTAGTGGCCACTTGGCTAAGCGGCGGTGGTGCCCTCTTTAAAACTATAAGCATAGTTTTAAAGCACTTTTATTGTGATTTTTTTTTTTAATTTTTTAATTTTTTTGCATGGGAATGCGTGCCCTGGGGTCTGTACAACCCTAGGGCAATTTTTTTTGCCTTCTGAGCCAACTGCACCAAAACTAGGCAAATTATATATCAAAAAACTTGGAAATGGACTCCTAAGTGCAACCGTGGTGTCGGTTTGGGCTCAAATTGCACTTAATAAAAAAGTATGCCATAGATCAAAAAGGAAAACCCAAACCCTTAAAGCTCCAAATATCTTCAAAAACAAGAACATGCAGTAGCAGGTCCATGCTCTGATACCATGTAGAAGTTGATAAATCCAACTTCACAGAACCCAAGAACACCTACATGCAAAAATACCTGTCACAAGAGAAGAATGGGGGCAAAGCAAGAATGGTTCTAAAAATTAAGAGTATATTATTCAGAGAGGGAATAAAATAAAATACAATGATCAATCCTTATAAAAGGAGATTGTGCATCCCTAAAGAAACCCTAAAGGGAAAATGTATTTAATAATTAAAATAATTATTAAATACCTACAATGCATAACTAAGTGAATATTAAGAAAGGAATAAAAGGTGACTTAATTAAACTAATTAAGTGAAATAAACCTTTTACTCTAACATAGATAAAATAACTAATGTTGCTACACAGTTTGGTAGAGCATACAAACAACAAAGCTCGGTGGTTTGTACAAACTTATATTTTGAGGAAGTGAGATTGTTTGAAGGAGATAATAATCAAATTTTGGGATCATTGCAGAATTGTGTACCGATCATGTATGTAGAAGTACATTAAAACAATGCAGTATTGATTTGACTGGTTTAGGGTTTAGGGTACATTGGAACATCTGGTTACTATTGCTCAATGCTAGGTTTGCTTATTTATTTTTCTATGTTTTTTGATTAGGAAGTTGTTTTAATCAAGATCATGAAGATGAAAATAATTTTTTCCTTTGTTGTGTTCTTGCATGCAATGTGATGATTCTATTTGTAGTGTATTTCATGGGGCTTCATTTGCCATATCATATGTATTTCATTGTGTTCAGTATAGTATCCTTTCTATATGAGAGCTCTAATGTCCCTTGTGAAGCTAGCTAATTTCTAATTCATTGGTGCTCTTTTCTTTGTGTTTTCTAAGTGGGACCAAATGTGTAACATAGATTTTAGGACCCGAAATGCTTGCTCTCTTCCTAAGTTTTTCACCTAGAAAGAGAGAGATTTAGATCCTAAAATGCTAGAGATTCATTCAATTAAGGAAAAGTGTGATGTAATATGATGCAAACTAACTAAAATAAATGCAATTGACTGATTTAAATGATCCAAAATGCATGCAAAACTAAGAATTATGCCTTGTTTGAAAACACAATGTGATATGCAAAAACTATGAAATATGAAGAAATTGAAAGAAATATGCAAAACAAAGAGTACAGGGTCAACTATGAGTGCACCTAGATGATGTGTGAGCTTTATAGAATGTTTGGAATGCTGATCAAAATTTCTTATTTTTCATAGTGGGACTCATTCGCCAAGGGTGGCGAATCAGTCCTCTAATTGGTGAAAAAGTGTTGGGAATTGATTTCTGATAGCCGAGAGTGAATTTGTGAAAAAATGCAGATTTCCAGATTTCAAGTGGGACTCATTTGCCAAGGGTGGTGAATTAGTCCTCCCCAAGATTTATGAAAAGTCAAGGGTCAAAACTGCTTCTCTAGATTTGGAAATGACTGAATAACAGCTTGTCGGGGTCAATTCTGCAGAAAATGGGTTGAAAGTCACTCAAATTGCTTGAAAGGATGATGAGTTGATTTGAAGAGCCTAGTTGAATTGGAATCCACTTTTCAACACCTTTAAACCTGTCAAATCTACAAAACAAAGGCTACAAAGACACATGCAAAGGGGAAAAATGTTGAGGGATTAGTGAATAGGGGTTTTCCTTGGTTAAACCCCGCTTTAGTAATTAAACCCAATTGAAATGAATGAAATGCAATAGGAATGATAAATGAATAAAATGGAAGTATTGAAAACCTACCACATCCTTGAATATGCAAATCTGAAGTGATGTCAAAAGGCTGCTCCAAAGTGCTTGAGAGTGCTTGAATTGAAGATGCAAAATGCTTGAGTGCTTGAATGCTTGTATGTGGAGAGATCACTTGAATTAGGAGATAGTTGGAGATGTAAAATGAGGTGAAAAATGCCTATTTATACAAATATTGTGCCCTAGTATCTGTTCATACCTCATTACAAGTTGACATGAAGTGAATTTTTAGCAAAATCCTAAAAGAAATTTGAAATATTTTGAATTTGGGGCCAAGGGGGACTCATTCGCCACCCTTGGTGAATGAGTCCCACCTAGGACCCAAAACCAAGTGTCAGAAATAAAGTTGTTTGTCAGGATAAGACCCAAAAATACACTTAATATAAGCATATGAGGGTATAAAAAGACAAAATAGAGCATGAGAAGGGTGTAAATAGGGAAAATATGCCTTAAAAAGTGTGAAATCTAGTTATAAGACTTTACAACACTTCAAAATAGGACTTGTTGATATATGGAAAGGTGGTTTTTAGGTGAATTGCATTAAATAGAGTCTAGAAGAGTGTAGAAATGTCTTACACTTCACAACACTTTCAAAAGACATCGTTCTTTGAGTTTTAGCACCAAAATAAGCATGTTCAAGCCAGGATACATCATAAAATTAAAGCAACATAGCTCTAACACTATGAAACAAGGCCTAAAGACTATGAAAATGGGAAAGGTCCATTTTTCTATGGTACATTTAGCCCCCACTTTAGTGAGAGAACCTTGCTTCCTCACACTAAAGTAGCCATGAACATCGAGACAAGGGTTCAAATGCACTTATGTTAGCAAGATGGAATACAACAAACAAGGAGGATGATGAAGCCCCCAGGATGAAGATCCCATAACAAACTGAACATAAAGACAAAGGAACACACAAGTGTTGAAATGAATTAAGTGAAGTTTCAATCATCAATCCAACTAGTTGTGAAAAGAGATCTAGGCTGATGAAATGTGTACTCACTCTGGGGCCATGAAACTACTTTTCCGCGGGGTGAGAAGGCCCAAACATTAACATAAATATGCTAGTTGGTATGCACTCACAAACAAACACAAAAGTGGCTATGGGGAAAATTCATGCCGCTAGTTGGGCTTCTTGCTGAACAATGCTAAAGCTATACTCACTTGATAACTTTAACAAGGTGCCACAAAGCCAAAGAAAATGTAAATGTTGGTTTAAAATAGGATGGCACTACAGGCATGCAAGTTGTGTTATGCAAGATGGTTGAATGATAATGTAATATGTAAAAATATTATGTGTAATATGTTCAAAGGAGTCTTGTTTAGTTTATGCAAGGTTAGTCACTTAGGGAACATTGTGTCTAATGTCTCCAAAAGAGGACCAATCAAAGAATAGTATATTCACAACTTAGGGGATGTTGTGCATCGCATCAAACCATAAAGAGGAATGAAATATGATGAGATAGATCACACTTATGAAGGACATCATACCCAATGTCATCCACAAAGTGACAAACGCATCATGCAAATGAAATAATGTTAATGTATGCCCCCACTTTAAAGGAATTGCTACACATTGTTTTGTGGGCAATTGCTTGGAAGCAGAGAATAAAAGAAAATTTCAACAAGAAAACAAGACATGAGAGCCAACTCAGAAAGCTCTATGCCAAGTCATATATTTCGAAGTTAAGCTGTGTCATGTCAAGGAGAATGAAAAATAAAGAAAGGAAGGGAGTTGCCCCCAGAAAAGAAAGCACACCAAACACATAAGGGATCTATGGATTTGGGGTCAGTATGTTTGTTGCTGCGGTGTTTTTGTATTTTGTATGAAAGAGCTCAGAACTGTCATCATTCCCCAAAACACATAGAACTAGAAGAATGACACAAAGAGAGCGAAAACAGACGTAAAAGAAAGTTCGATTTGAGTCAACATGGAAGAGAAATTGCGGTCTCGATGCTTTGCATCATCCCCAAAAGGAAAACACAAGCAAAAACGAAAATGAAAAGAAAAAAAAGCTTTTGAGTCAACATGAAGGAGACATTTCGGTCTCAATGCTTTGCGTCATCCCAAAAAGGAAAACTAAAAACAAAAGAAAAATTAGAAAAGGACTGTTTGGGTCAACATGGAAGAGACATAGGATGTCTCTACACTTTGTGTCATCCCCAGAAGGAAAACAAAAAACCAAAAAGAAAAAAGACAAAGGACATGAGAAGAATAGAGATACAAATGGAAGAAGTGTACAAAGAGAAGGAAAACATCAAACACATGATACAGGAGAACACGATACACACATGAAAATAAAAAGGAAAATGCATGTGAAGAAAAATACTAAGTAGGCAAATGCAGATCATCCATCAAGTCATTTTATTCCTAGCCATGTTCAATGGAATGTGAAGGTGATTGACTGTTTAAAGGAGGAATCACAAGAGCCAAACTAGGAGTTGTACTAGGTTCTTCACTTGTCAGAGAATATTTATCATTTAAGCTCATTGTAGATGAAAATAAAGAGTTCAAGTCATTGTTTATTGTTTCATCTATGTTAGCAATCGTCACATCTCCATCGTCATCATCAAGATTAATAACGACAGGAGGATGAAGGGTGATTTCTAAGGATGGATGCCACAAGAGTGTGGGTTGGATATGATTATTTGGTTGCAATTGTTGGGTTGAATTGTCATGTGGTTGGTCAGGATGGTCATTGATCAAAGGTAAAGATTGGTTGTCTTGATTGGTTGCAGTATGAATTAGGAGATGATGATGACGCTGACATTCCCGAGTAACATAGTTCTATTTAATTTTTTTTTGGTTTTGTTGAGGTGTAGGAGTGGATTGAGTCAGCATAGGTTCTTCTACTTCCAAAAGGGGAATAGTAGAAGAAACCAAAGAGGAAGGATCAATCACTGTCTCTTTTTCTTTATATATTTGTTTAGTACAAGGAAGTGAGGCAGGAATCATTTCATGGTCTCTTGATCGTTTAGATGATGGCTAGGAAGTATCAGGAAGAGGTATGTTAGAGGGTGTGATGGCTTGTTGAATATTAGATGTAGGTGTAATCATGGTTTCATCGAGGATAGGAGAATTGGAAGTGGATAAAGGTGTGTGATGAAGGGATAATTCAACAATCTTTTTGGCTTTAATCTTTTGATAAGCAATGTAAAAGAAGTCTTTACGAGGAGTGATAGGTTCCATGGGTTCAGTATAAAAGGATTCTAAGGAAAAGTTACCTTTGGAAGATAGAG
Organism: Sequoia sempervirens; assembly: GCA_007258455.2. Taxonomy (NCBI): domain Eukaryota; kingdom Viridiplantae; phylum Streptophyta; class Pinopsida; order Cupressales; family Cupressaceae; genus Sequoia; species Sequoia sempervirens. Next base: position 553,973,478 of record VDFB02281492.1, read on the forward strand.
GATTAAAGCCACTATGGTTTACAGTGAATACTTCATTGCCATGTGGAAACTTCAAGCACTTGTGAATGACCAATGGGACCGCTTTCATTGAGCGAAGCCAAGGAAGGCATAACCACAAAAAAAATTGGTGGGATTGTGGAATAATACAGAACATTACCTCCAAAGTCTTAGGTCCTATTTGTAAAGGTAACATGATCGATCCAATCGTAGGGCATACAAAACCATGATGTGTTTTAATCCATGCAGTTGGTGGATTATAGTTATCTTGATATAGATCATGTAATACTAGGAACTCCTCTGTGATCACATTCTCACTAGAAGTGGGACCTATTTATATCCCATTAGTAGGTTTATCATAGATTCTATCGGCAAGGTAGAGAGGGCCATCAGGAAGCTTTGGTAGTATGTATTTAGCAGAAAAGGTAATATCAAGAGATTGAGTGGTTTGGCCCTTGCGAGGGATAATATCTATCGTGGCAACAAGTTCATGCATAGTACTAGCTTGGGAAACAAGAGGAGATGTATCAATTTTTTCAATATGTGTATCCATAGTCATTATATTAGGCTTTGACGGTTCAGTAGCCTTGATGAACGGGGTAGTGTGTTTAGGCATAGGGTTGGTGAAGATTTGGAGATTTTGGTTAGGGGGTGCAATGGACTTATTGCCTTGATCATTAACACTCATAATGGTCAATTCACCCGAGTCAATGAGGTCTTGAACTAGATGTTTAAGACACTTGCAATGTTCGGTGTCGTGGCCATTTTGATGATGAAAATGGCAATAAGCATTAGGTTTGAAGCTAGGTGGTAAGGGTTGGTTAGGATCAAGTGGTCGAACAAGTGGTAAAGTAAGCATGCATTTTTGGATGAGTTGTGTCATTGTCTGATGGAGGGTGTCAGGTAGAGGAGTGAAATGTCTATTTGGATCACTGTAATGAAAAGGCATAGCTGTTTTAGAGGCGGCCATTAAATTCTGAACTTGTGAAGTTGGTTGTGGTTGTGGTGGAGGAGATGAACTAAATTGTAATAAACCCCTATTAGGTTTCCAAAAAAATTGTGTGTTGTTTTGGTGTTGATTGTTGTTTCAGTTTTGTCAATTAAGCTAAAAGTGGATTTTGACTCTCGACTGGAAACTGAATTTTGATATTCACATAAAGTTGTACACAAATGCATGAATGAAGGTAATTTCATCATTGTAAACTTATATTGAAGGGTAGTGTGCAAATTCTCAATAAACATCTTTTGCAGATGGGCATCTAGAATTTGGACATCAAATTGAGCATATAAGGATTGGTAACGAGAGATGACATCTATTACTTTTTCATCATTGTTTTTTCTACACCTCATAAGGTCAACCATTGTCTTTTTAGGTGTCATGTGCACTTGAAAGTGATTAATGAAAGCTTCCACCAATTCATTAAATGAATGGATGGAATGATTAGGCAAGTTGGAAAACCAATCCAAGGCAATATCTTTCAAGGTCCTTGGAAAGAGTTTAGCTAAGAGTTTATCATCAAGGACAAAATCACAACACAAGGTAGTAAAAGCATTGACATGGTTGATAGGATCTCCCTTTCTTCCATATTTCTCAAATCTCGACATTTCTACCCCTTGTGGCATCGGGGTACATAAGATTTTGAATGATAAGGGGCTGCTATGAACAAGATATGTGGTTGGAGTAGTTTGAGCTTGACTAATGGTGGCAAGTTGGTGTTGCATGGATGAAATAGTGTTAAGGAGTTGTGTCATGAAGGGATCGGGATAATGGGGTTGAGGTGGAAGGGAAAATGGTGATGGAGTATAGGTGATGTTAGGAGAAGTGGTAGGAATATGAAGGGGTGTGAAGGTGGTGGAAGGAGGTTGTTATGCCACAAAAGATGTAGGAATGCTAGTGGAAATCAAGAAAGAAGTACCAACCAAAGTTGTATGGACTTGCAGATTGGTGTAATTAGTTGGTATGGAAACTATAGTTGAAGGAGGATGAATGTGAGATGTTGCTTGGGTAACAAGAATGTTTGTTGATGAAGTATTGGAAGAGGCATGTTTATTGTAAATCTCAGCAATTTTTTTAAAAAAATGCAAGCCATCATCACTCTCAATTAAGCGATGAAGGTTCTCAATAGCAGGTATAGCAGTGGTGGAAATGTTTTCAAGTGACAAGTCTTGTTGTAAATGTGCAAAGTCCTCATGAATGTTAATAACCTTTTCTTGTGGGAGAGACTTGTTTTGATTGTCAACATGCATAGGATGGAAAGCTGAAGGCATGGAAGTGGTATTGTTAGGGCCTAATGCACCATTGTCCATACCAAGAGTAGGAGCTCATGAGATCCCAAGGTCCACAATGAAAGTATTATTGTGGGATGCCATGAGTCTAGAACTTTGTATCACTAAAGTATTATCTATAGGGCACCAAATACTCATGCAAGTACCACAAAGGAAGGGTGTATGGAAATGCAAGCTATTCTAAGAATGTAAAATGTAAATAACACAAGATCTGCTAACCGTAACATAGATATGAATACAAGAAACAAAAATGCAAGAAAATGCTAAAAACAATGGAAAATTAATGTCTAAAATATGCAGAGGGACTGATTTGCCTTGGGTGGCGAATGAGTCCCAGGATGGAATTTTTTTGTATTTTTCAGAATTTTAACAATGATTTAAATGCTTTTTAGAATGCAATAACAGATGCAGAATGCAGAGTTTTTGTTTTTCCAATGAAATTGAATGCAAGAATGAAAAATAAATGAGTTTTTCACTAATGCAAAATGAAAGATCCCATAATGCAATAACAAATCAATGTACTAATTGAATTGCAATGCAAATGAAAACTAGGATGCAATGTATGGATGCAATCAAAAGTTTAGAAAATGTTTTAAAGTCAGGTTCACCAAAATGTAACATAGATTTTAGGACCCACAATGCTTGCTCTCTTCCTAAGTTTTTCACCTAGAAAGAGAGATTTAGATCCTAAAATTATAGAGGTTCATTCAATTAAGGACAAGTGTGATGTAATATGATGCAAACTAACTAAAATAAATGTAATTGACTGATTGAAATGATCCAAAATGCATGCAAAACTAAGAATTATGCCTTGTTTGAAAACACAATGTGATATGTAGAAACTATGAAATATGAAGAAATTGAAAGAAATATGCAAAACAGAGAGTACAGGGTCAAATATGAGTGCACCTAGATGATGTGTGAGCTTTCTGGAATTTTTGGAATGCTGATCAAAAATTTTGATTTTTCACAGTGGGATTCATTCGCCAAGGGTGGTGAATTAGTCCTCCAACTGGTGAAAAAGTGTTGGGAACTGATTTCTGATAGCTGGGGTGAATTTATGACAAAATGTATATTTCCATATTTCAAGTGGTACTCATTCACTAAGGGTGGTGAATAAGTCCTCCCCAAGATTTCTGAAAAGTCAAGGGTCAACATTGCTTCTCCATATCTAGAAATGATCGAATAACAGCTTGTCGGGGTTAATTTTGCAAAAAATGGGTTGAAAGTCACTCAAATTGCTTGAAAGGATGATTCAAGTTGATTTGAAGAGCCTAGTTGAATTGGAATCCACTTTTCAATACCTTTAAAGCTATCAAATCTACAAAACAAAGGCTGCAAAGACACATGCAAAGGGGAAAAATGTTGAGGGATTAGTGAATAAGGGTTTGCCTTGGTCAAACCCTGCTTTAGTAATTAAACCTAATTGAAATGAATGACGTACAATAGGAATGATAAATGAATAAGATGGAAGTATTGAAAACTTACCACATCCTTGAATATGCAAATCTGAAGTGACGTCAAAAGGCTACTCCAAAGTGCTTGAATTGAAGATGCAAAATGTGCTTGAAGGCTTGTATGTGGAGAGATCACTTGAATTAGGAGATAGTTGGAGATGTAAATTGAGGTGAAAAATGCCTATTTATACAAATCTTGTGCCCTAGTATGTGTTCATACCTCATCATAGGCCGACATGAAGTGAATTTTTAGTGAAATCCCAAAAGAAATTTGAAATATTTTGGTTTTGGGTCCCAGGTGAGACTCATTCGCCACTAGTTTGTGTTCATACCTCATCACAGGCTGACATGAAGTGATTTTTTAGTGAAATCCCAAAAGAAATTTGAAATATTTTGAATTTGGGGCCAAGGGGGACTCATTCGCCACCCTTGGCGAATGAGTCTCACCTGGGACCCAAAACCAAGTGTTAGAAATAAAGTTGTTTGTCGGGATAAGACCCAAAAATACACTTAATATAAGCATATGAGGGTATAAAAAGACAAAATAAAGCATGAGAAGGGTGTAAATAGGGAAAATATGCTTAGAAAATTGTGAAATCTAGTTACAAGACTTTACAACACTTCAAAATAGGACTTGTTGATGTATGAAAAGGTAGTTTTTAGGTGAATTGCATTAAATAGAGTCTAGAAGAGTGTAGAAATGTATTACAACACTTCACAACACTTTCACAAGATGTCGTTCTTTGAGTTTTAGCACCAAAATAAGCATGTTCAAGCCAAGATACATCATAAAATTAAAAGCAACATAGCTCCAACACTATGAAACAAGGCCTAAAAGACTATGAAAATGGGAAATGTCCATTTTTGTACAGAACAAAAGGATTTTGGATTTGGTCTCAACACAGAGGAATTCAATGCCTTTTGTCTAAGAAGAATTGATCATCTCTATTTTTATGCTCATGGCCTCAACCATTTTGTTTGTATAGTTATTTGGCCCTGTGGCAAACCAAAGCTTCATCATCCCTTTACTATCTCTGTAGAAAGTTGTTACTTCAAGACCAGGATCACCTTCAGAGGACCATCTGAAGTGAATTTTTAGAAACCTCTAGGGCGTGGGATTCACATTGCTGGGGAATTCCAGATTTAGTAGCTTATCATTGTGAACTTCTTATGATTTTCTTACTAAATATTTGATGTATTTTGATTCATTATCCTCATTCTGAATTAGCTTTGGCTGCCTTGAAGTTGCATAATCATATGTTTGTTGTTTCTGTATTAGATAGTTGAAATTGATCTTCACAGTCATCTATGTAGCATCTCATGAATCACTTGGTTATATTTCTTAGTTATTGAATATCTATAATTCACTGAAGTGAATGAAATTGTAACAAATAGGTGAGTGAAATTTTAGCTGATCTCTATATTGGATATTGACAGGCAAAATTTCTCTACAGTGATGACAAATTTTGTCAGGAGGAGTTGCAAAGTATCAAGCTAATGATACAGAGCAACTTATACAGTACCTTAGCATATTACTTGAGGGGCATGAGTGTTTTGAGGAGGAAACATTGATGAATTTGAAAGGTCATGAAGTACATTAAAAAATATCTCCTGCAGGTATTCTTGTTCGAAATAAATGATTGGAGATTCTCACATAATGGAGGGGATTTATTTATTTTTTTGCACAATATAAATTGATACATAATATATTTTTAATTTACTATATTATATATTTTTCCCTGGTGGATTCATTGCAAGTTATATTCAATTCAATTTTTTTGCACTCTTTTGCATTGGTGAAATCCTTTCCTTTTCAAATTTAGAATAGGAAATTTTGTTTTCTTGCATTTAATAGGTAGAAGGGAAATATAGTTGAATTGAGAGCTATCTATTATTCAGATAATATAAGTATGCATGTCATAGTCTTTTATACCATAACCTTCATTATCACTTTTGGCATCCTAGGTTTAGAAAATGTTGAAATTGAGAACAATTGGATTTGTAAATAAAATATACAACATAACACTGATCATTGAATGATAGGTTGGTTTATGTGATTGGCAACATTCTACTGCCATGATGGACTTCTATCCTCCTACTATAGTTTTTAGTGAATTATTTGATAGTTTGATACACTTCCATGGATTAATAGTGTTCTTTGTGTTTATTTCAATTAATGAACATGTTCTTTAGGGTTCTAGATCCATTAGTCACTATAGATACATATATTGGATTTCTTCTCAAATATTCCTTTAAGAAAACATCCTTGGTGCAAGTTCTCTTATGTCAGTTTTTCACTCTGAAGCATTGCAATAAATAAGCATGTTGTGCAACCAAGTGCCTTTGTTATTCTTCTTTTAGGATAATCTTTATGATCACAAGTAGATTTCCAGATAAACAATATCCTTATATTCTTAGTGTTCTATAATTCTATTTGACCAGCTAGAATTGTTGCATTTTCAACTTGGCTTAACAGTTCAACTTGTATTTGGAATTGTGTAGTTAGCTTTTTGCTTTCATGATATAGTCTCAACACCTAATTGAGATCATTTTCATGGTATAGTCTCAACACCTAATTGGGTGAGAATATTCTCATAGTTATTCTTTTGAACTTTGTATTTTTTTGACTTATACATATATTATGGCCCAACAGAATCCTCTTCTGCCCTATATGCATACTAGTGATGGACTGCATGGTGTGATCAGAAATGTTGATTTTTTCTAGCATCTCCTCATTTTTCATTTCTTGATAGAGAGCTTCTAAAAGATGTGCAAGATGTTTTTCAATATCAACAATAAATGTTGAGATAAAATGGAAGCATTGCTCTTGCAAATAAGGTGCTAAATCATTTATCCTTGAAGGAGATTTATGTGCATGAAGAAAATTTAGGAGTTCTTCCAAAATATTCTTGGACTCCTCATCTATGGTATCTTTTATTTGATTAACCTCAGTTCCAAAATAAGCGTTAAGGCAACCAAACCAATCTTCATCATTTTTCATCATAAATCTAAAACTCAACCAAGGTAAATTGACACTTTTCAAGTCCCCTCTCTTGACAAGCCAACCCTCACTAGTAGTTAATTTGTGCAGATGGTTTTCAACATCTTTGTAACTTTCCAAAGATGTAACTATGGCTTCAAGGCATTTTCCAACCTTAACTCTCTCACACAGATTTGCAAATCCATCGGCTATTATTTGTTTAATCCTACTAACAAAAATGCTTTCAAAAAGTTCATCCCACAGACTTTTTCAGTGCTTCAAAGAAATCTCACACACACATTGCCATTGAAACTTCACATTTGAACCAAAAACCATTTTTAGCCACTCCAAGCTCCCTTCAAATGCATCCAGACTATCCAATGTTTCTCTAATCAATGTCTCATTCTCTACAAGTTCCTTACTACTTTTCACAAGATCTAGCAAATACTTTCCCCCAAGCCTATCTGTAGAGATAATATCATTTGCTCATGTCTTATGCCATGCTAAAAAATACTATGATATAAATTCACTCAAAAAAATAATCATGGTAGCTTGTAGCTTCTCTCTATGAGATTTACACAACTGCACCTCATTGTCTGGGTTTGGAATCCCACCAAACAACTGTGATCCAAGTGGCACTGCCAACACAGTCTTATAAAAAAGAGGAAAATCATTTAGAACCTCCAAGAAGGGTTCCCCAACTTGACATAGCGTTACTTGTATGACTCTTACCACATTACAAAAAATGGAATTGATTTCCTCTACCTTATCGATCTATCGGTCGATTGTGTCTTCTAGTTCCAACGATGCATCGACGGTTCTATTTTTTCATTAGTGTGAGGATATTCTATTTGCGGGACGAGGTCTCTTGTTCTTGCGATGGTCCAATGGGGATGTTGTCAGTGAAGTTTGTGCCTATTGTCGGGACTTGGGTGGTGGTTCCAACAACGAGCCGATGTTGTTGGAGCTCATGATCTATGTCAACACCAACAAAACCAAGGTTTTGGTCATCTTGTGTTGAAGGGATAAGAAGTAGATAAGCTTCATATTTAGTTGAACCCACTTGAGATAGTCTTTGAAAATAAATTTGTAGGGCTTGATTTCACTAACAAATGGAAAATGAAGATGCTCATAGCTTAATTGAGGACCAAATCACACCAACTGAGATGTGAGAAGGTGATGAAAACCAATCTAACAGATCTTTTTGTGGCTCTATGTGTAGCCTTGTTAAACTTGCTAGATAATTTGACCAAGAATGATTCAATAGGATTTGGTTTGTTTGTGAGGAGTTCTAGAAACATAATAATCTTCCAATATAATCAAATTTTTCATAAGCTTTATCTAGTACAATGTGCTCCCACTTGTTATGTGGTTGGCTAAATCCTTTTCCAAAGCATTGGTTCCTTGCCCCTATTGGATTTTTAATTCTTTGCTACCTTGGTTGAGTTCTTGAGTTGCATTAATGGAAAATTGGTTCATCAAATTTATGTGAAGGCCAAAGAACTTTGCCTCTACCTTCACCTTTCTATTATATTCTTTCATTGAATTGTTATAGGAGGTTATATAAATCATTTAAGTGATTTGATCTTGTTTATTTGATGATTGGATAATGGTCCCATAATCTTGGTATAATGGCATGGTGGGTTCAATATCCATATATTGATCTACCAAAAAGGTCTCTATTGTTAGCATGGGAATCTCCAACATGGAGCCTTTTTCAAAGGGATGTTGAGGTGTATGATCCTTATTGGGATAGAGGTGCAACAAGTCTATGTTAGGGTCCTTGTTTGGCAATGGACATTGTGGCTATTTAGCACAATCTAGTGTATTGTAGCATATTAGTAGATCAAGCTACCAATCTCCTCAACCATCTATTGAAGGTGTCAATCTTGAGAGGAACAAATTATGGCCATTGATAGAAAGTAGGAGGCTAGGTGCATATGATATGTCCACATGGCATGAACTAGTGGATTTTAGCGATGTTTGCACTTTGGTGAATAAAACCACTCAACACTTTAGCCATCCACCAATCGGTTGTAATCACTAATATTTGGGGCAAGTTGATTTTCACTTTCAATGTTGATTGATGTTTAAGTAAAGCCTATAGATATCAAGCAGTTTTATCAAATGGTTTTGGTGAAACCATGTGGTGTGATCTAATGAACTTTGGTGGATGTAGGTACTTTGATAAATCATACCATTCAACACTTTATTAGTCTACTGATTTTCTAAAGTTGTTGATCTTCAAAGTGAATCAAAGGGTATATAGTCAAGTGCAAAAACATAAGTTTACACGACATGTATTGGTTGGATTTTGAAGTCAAAGATGTTCAAGTAATTTTGGGTTGAAGATAAGATCTCCCTTGACCATTAATATTGATGTAAACTTGATCTAGACCATTAATTGAGTGGAGTTAGAGTGCATTATAAGGGATGGTCAATTAGCTAAGCAGAACCATGTGGTGTCATCTGGTAGATTTTGGTAGATTGGTCCACCTTCCACCTTGGTAGTTTAGTTATCCATTGATATCATTGGTAGATAAAGCTAACTAGTGGTTATATGGTTGTCAGTGGCTGATGTTGGATTTTACAATAAATCAGTCATATGAAAGACTTTGGAGGGGTCCATATCCCAAAGGTTTAAATTTAATAAACAGGAAGGCTACTTTATGAAAACCTGTGTATTATGAGAAGTATAAAAGGTGAGCAACTATACAATGGATGAGAGAGCATGCATCAACCTATAGAAATTTTTTCATGATAGGGACAGTGGTAAATGAGCTTAGTGGACAAAAGTATAATAGTCAATGGAGTATCTTCAAGATTTGGGGCTTCATTGAAATGCTACTAGTTTTGTCATGTTTTGAATTATTTTAGGAGAACATAGAATAATGCATGAAGAGTTTTAAGAATAAGAGTAACCCTAAATGTCAATGCCAAACACTGGTAAGAAGAAAAAACATGAAAATAAGATGAGTAGAAATAAAGAAGAACAATACCAAAATAACTAAGACAGTGACTACAAAGAAGAGTTGGAAGTTATGCTGAAGGTGATCTTAAAAGAGTCGCATTAAACAATTCATAAGATACATCATAGACATGAAATGGCAGTAACATGACCATTGACCTGTCATTGGAACCACCACCAAGTCCTGGTGACAGGCACAAACTCCACCGACAACATCCCCATCGGACCATCATGGGAACATGAGACCTCATCCAGGTGCTGATAGAAGATCCTCACACCGATGAAAAAATAGAACTTTCGATACATCGTTGGAACCAAAAGACACGTTCGGCCGATAGACCGATAAGGTAGTCCTTTTCAAATAATTTTATTCTACTATCACGAACCAAACAAGCATTATAATTATAGACTAACAAGAACCACCAAGAAACTTTTCATTGACACATCATCTAATGGAAGAAGGATTTTTTTGGCCCAATGGATCCTGACCAAATCAGTTTAAATCCAATAGAGCAAATCTCAATTGGGTTGGATAAGCCCTGCCGAGAGTTCACTTTTCAAAATCAATCCTTAGTGAAAGAGAGCACTGGATAAATGCATCTAGAAGAGCTCCCCAACAATATACAAACTCCATGGCACCAAATCATGTATCATCCCAGACAAGAATTTCTACACCATAGCTGATTTGTTGACAATATTCTGAATCAACAAATATGTTCTTTTATACTCAATATTCAGGAAGAATGTTATACTAACCATGGATTTCACCTATTATAATTGTTCTTAGTTGTTGCGCCACTATTTCATGTTGCTATGCAACCGTTCTTAGTTGCTTTATTTCTTTGTACTGTTTGATGAACCCTTGGTGTGTGAAGTCTTCTAGCCATTTCCGTTAGAATGAAGCAGATGGAGTTTAGGGGTTTTGTTTCATATGATATGGAAATTTTTGTTTGGAACCAAATAGAGTTGAATGGGTGTTTCAAAATCAATCAAATATTGTTTAAAACAACCCAACATGAAGACAAGTGTACTTAGAAGATTTGGATTGCTTTTCTGATCATCATGATTTGGTTTAGAGCCAGGAAATTGAAGCAAAATGGTGATAAAGAACAATAGGGCATGGGCAGAAAATGTGTCAAGCTATTTTGGGAAAAACGTTCCTTAAACATTAGAGATCTTCAAATTTGGGCAAAGATTTTGAGAGGTTCCTTGCAAAATCCATTTTGTGCACATTCTGCAATCAATCATTTCATTCCATGAGATGACATCTCTTTGAGGCATTCTTTCAAATAATTCAGGTGTTTTGTCTATGATTCCAAATCTTGCATATATGTCTACTAGAGCATATCCAACTATAACATCTAGGTATCTTTTAATTCCCCTATCTTTCATCAATCTCTTTACAATTTGAACCTCATGCATATTTTTTAGAGAAGAACATAAGTTGCAGCATTTTTAAGATCCAACTAAAAATATGAATGGTTGATCAACCATGCACACCTCATGTTCAACTATATATGTAAATTGTAATGCAATAAGGATTATTGACGTGTGAAGTATGTGCAACCCTTATCCACTAAACCTTCATGACTACATGAACCTAGAACCCAAGCAAAGCTTACAATGTTAGGATGTGTTCTAGAGTGCTTCATTAATTCAAAGATTGTGAGAGGTTCCTTGCAAAATATATTTTGTGCGCATTCTGCAATCAATCATTTTATTCCATGAGATGACATCTCTTTGAGGCATTTGTCAAACAATTCAGGTGTTTTATCTACGATTCCACATCTTGCATATATTGTCTACTTAAGCTAGTTTTTCCTATAGTTGTTGTTATTTGGTGTTTTTAATATTGTAGAGTCATATTTTCCTGTATGCCCGAATGTCTTTTTTCATAAAATCAAGTTTATATGGTTTGGGGTTTCAAGGTGCGGTTTTACGTGACCACAAAAAACCTCTGTGGTTGGGAAAGAGGTATACACCCCTCTTGCTGATTACACCTTATCATCTGCTAGAGACCTCTGGGTGGCTCCTAGAAATGGTACTATGATGGATTGATGGGTAAAACAGTAATAGAAGTGGTTGTGATAGTAAAGTGGAGGTTGGTATGTACACTATTTAAGTCTGGTAAGATTCTACTGGAATCTATAGGCACCAATTAGGAAAACCCTAGTCTAAGCCTTCATAAAAGAGTTTGAAATACCAATACATAAATGAAAAAATGTATTTTATTTTGACTTGTATATCTGAATAGCTCTATTTCTTCTTGAATTAAACATTTAAAAACTGGTGCAGGAGCACCAAGGTATTTGTGAAATGTTGATTCATGGAGGTCTTAGGTTAGTTTGAGTTTTGAGTCTAGAAGTCATTAATAAGGTCATGATTGACCAATTCATATTGTAAGCATGTGCATGCATAATGAAGAGTGTTGGAGGTGGTGGTAGAGTTGTGAGAGGTTGGTAATGTCATTTTTAAATAAACCCTACCCCAAGCTAGTGTAAAGTGAGGGTTTTTAGTTACAGAGGTTAGATGAGAGTTTTCCCATCTAAAAATTGTTGATTAAGGCCCTATGTTGACTGGTAAGAAGATCTGAGTGGTTGTTTGGAGTTGGAGGAAATAATTTGAGGTACCTCCTTTGAAACAGAGACCTAATTGGTCTATTAGGACAACATTGTTTCTAGGTTTTGTGCGAGATGGTCCAAAGTGACCCATGATGGTTTTGAAGGTAAGTTATAGTTTTCCTTAAAGGGTGTATAAAAGAGTAGATAGATTGATTGTTGAGTGGTTCATTGTGAGATATGCAGACACTTAAAAATGACCTAGGCCTGCAAGCTCTATTTTTACCACTTTCATCCTAGCATAATTATGACATTTAATTATGTCTTTGGTCCACATTCAACTATTGATTAAATAATTCATGTCCTTTTATTCTTCATGATTATTAAATAAATAAATTTTTTTATTTATTAAATACGTCATTAATTGTTTAAGTCTTCCCTTAATTAAATAAATTTCTTAATTTATTTAATTATCTTTATGCATTTATTCTTCCTGACTATTAAATAAATGAATTTCATTTATTTATTTAATATGTCACTAATTCTCATGATTATATGAGTTTATTAATTTATTTAATCATTAATCGTATCTTCTAAATTAAATAATTATTTTTAATTATTTAATTGTCAAAATTAACATTAAAATGATATCACATTCCTAACTGTTAGTTCATTTTGGTAAATAATCTGAAAAAGATTATTTATTAATCCACATTTTGAATTAATTTAATTCAAAATGGTAATATTTTTTCAAAAATCAAGTAATCGAGCAGATTCTTGATTTTCCAAATTTGATCTTCAGTTCAACTCTTATCTTCTTGATTTTTTGAATTTCACAAATCAAGCAGTCTTTATCTTCTTGATTTTTAAAAATCTTTATTTTTTTGATTAATTATCTCATTTTTCCACCACTGATTTGATTTTGTCAGATGACATCTCGACCGCTCATTTAATGATTTTTCCTAACCCTGATTTGGGATTATCAGATTAAATCTTGTCCTCTAATTTAAGGCTTCTGTCAAAATTCGATCTCGCTCGTCCATTCAAAATTGCATTTTCTATAAAATGCTATTTTGCTCACATTTTGGACACACATGAATTTCATTATTCTGACGCATTGATGCTTAGAGTTTGTATGGCATTTTAGAGTCATTTTGTCATAGGCATAGGCATAGTCTTTATTTAAATCCTTCAAAGCTTGTGTAGGACTTAGTCTTTGTTTTCAAATTGCTCACATGTTCGATCTGAGGGCAATCATCAACAAGTTAGAAGGTGCTATGAAGGTAAATCATGGAAGATTCAATGAACGACAGGTATAATCATTCTTGTCTTTAATTTCCTTTGTTCTTGATAGTTTTCTTTGGGTTTTATGCTTTATTGATATTTGATAATCTAACCTAAAATTTACCTTTAGATACATTGGTGAACCCGACGCATTTAATTTTTTTGTAGTTTCCGTACGGTTTTTGGTTTTCTATTTTTTTTACAGGTACAGGTAAGGAACAATGTATTTGAGTTTTCTCGAGCCGCATTAGCTGCATCGCGACGCATTCGCAAGCCAAAATGTCACAACTACTATGATGCCTCACATACGAAGTCAGAAATGCCGCATTTGACAGATCGAGTCGCATTTGATTCTTCAAACAACACATCTGTATTCTTGAACTGCATCTGCCTGTCAGACCAGACTGCAGTAGCATCAGGCATTTGCTTCATAGGAAAGACTTGTTTGTGAGTCCCTGAGACATTAGGTCAGTCCTTTTAGGTTTTTCAAAATAAAATCATGGCGCAATCTTTGGTCATCAAGACAAAGTCATTGGTCATGCCAAACTACGAGGTCTTTGAGTGTATGATGTAGGGAAGGCCATCTATCAATGAGCCCCCGAGGCCGCACTAGGTCAGTCCATTAGGGTTCATGGCATTACATTGGCACACATGAAAAACATCTTCAAGTCAAGACAAATCATTTTTCCAAACGGGAAAACTCCTAATACAAAGTATGGAAATCATTTATTCAAACATGACAATCACATCAACATGTCAAAAAAATTGACATATGGCCAACACAAGTCAAATGATCATAACCTGTCAAACTGTCAACTCTTGGTTATCTTTCAAATGTGTCCTTCTGAAGAATAGCCTCTATCATTCATGCCTTAGGATGTGTCCTTCCTAGGCATTGTCCATGTCATTCGACATTTTGAGGGATCCTCTTGACATCTAAGGATCACTCCTCTTGACATCAATATTCTTCAGATGTGTCCTTTTGAAGAACAAACTCTGTCATTTATGCCTTAGGATGTGTCCTTCCTAGGCATCGTCATCGTCACTGTCACCTGGAATTTTGAGGGATCCCTTTTGACATTTAGGGATCAATCCTCTTGACATCAACATTATTCAGGATGTGTCCTTCCTGAATTTGACAATCTTCAACATTCATCATCTTGGCATCGTCAAAACCTTGACACCCTGGCATCTTAACATCATCAAACCTGAGATCTTGACATTAAGATACTCGACATTTAGACACACTTGGAAAACACTTGGCACTTGTCTTTTGGATTTTTATCATGTTACTAGTTTTTCAACGAGATCCCAACAACATGATTTAGAGAAGCGACGACGTATCATGATGTTTGTCTTGACTTGTTGACATGCATGATTACTAGTTTCTCAGTGAGGTCCTAATTTTGGGATTTAGAAAAAAAGTGACGTATCATGATACGGGCTCTATTTTGTATATTGGAAATCATGCTGCTAGTTTCTCAAGGATGCCCTAGAAACACGATTTAGAGAAGCAACAATGTTTCATGAATTTTCCTTCTTGTCTTTTCTGCTTGTGGTTGGTTATGAAAAAAAGACTAGGGAAATCACACTCTTAGTATGAGTCGTGATCATTTGTGTCTGTGATTGTTAGTCTCATTTGATGGTACGACCTTACACACCTTGATCTATGTCTTATCATGGTGTTTGTTGGCCATTACAACTGTCTACCCAATAATGATTAAGAGCAATAATAATTAAAGTCCTATGCTAAAGTTTTGAAGGATTTGGTCTAGGAACTAACATGCATCTCCTTCAGTCTGGTCATCTTCTCTCATCCATCTCATGATGATATCCTGTGATATACAAAACCATAAGTGAATACATGATCATATAAATATTGCATTAGGTCCATACATACATCATCCATAGCATTAAATCATATAACATTTCATTGCATATTGCATTAACATTATCATAAACATGACATCGATTCAAATAAATATATTATGCATATCATTATCACCATCATCACAAAATCAACATAACATATAAATAAGCATTGCATCATCATGGCATCATTTCATAAGTAAGCATCATAGGACATACATGACAAGACATATAAATAGTACCATCATACATCATAAATCAACATCATACATAAAACATCACATCACATATATCATAATGCATAAATCAAATAGCATTGCATAAAACACATGTGACAGGCATCAAAACTGCATCATCATATAACATCATCTCACAAAAATATACAATGTCACAGGATAGAGTCAACAGATATCCCAAAAATGGAGCTCGCAGGCTTAGTGGTCTATACATAATGTGTCATAACATAGAACCAAATGTAGCAAACATGACCCTAGGAAAGACTCTCATCATCCCCTCATGGAAAAGAGTGTGGCGGATGAGGATCTATGAATGGCACTGAAATCATAGGTGGAACGGTAACAACCTCTATCTGTAAACCTAATGGAACTGACAATGATGGCATCATCTCCATGGTAATAGGCACCTGTGATGACACTGTGGCCTGACTCTGTGACACTGATGGATCTATCACCGGTGGCTACCTCTGTGCTGACCTCTGCTCTAAACCGGTAGACCCATGACTACGGCTCGAATGATGACTCGAGGCATGCCTGTGAGAGTGGTGGGACCTATGCCCTAATGTGTGCACTGATGAGGTGGACCCTCCTGCACTCATGTGACTCCTACTGCTGCTCCCACTCCCTGATCTGTGACCACTACCTGTCCTTGTCTATGACCGCGTGAGTGTAGGATCTCATCGCTCAAGAGGCTCATCACTCAAGAGGCACTGCCTACTCATACAAGGTCTTGTACTACCCAAATTGAGTGCTCACCCTGGCAAGCTCATGAGCCATATCCCCAGAAGGTCCTAAACATAAGGCTGCAAAATCCACACACCACTGAGCTGCAAGCTCATGAGCCATATCCCCAGAAGGTCCTAAACATAAGGCTGCAAAATCCACACCTCACTGAGCTGACCCTAACGGATCACTGTCTGATCCCACTCTACTCGAGCCACCTCTAGCTCTGCCCATAGTGCCCAACCTTTGCCACACTCTCATCTAGCCTCCTCTATAGATCAGCCATCATCATCATCCGTGGCATCCTCTCCTCCTCTTCCTCTCATCCTGTCTCTCATCCACCTCCTCATCATCCTCCTCCGGCCTCCTCCATCCTGTCTCTCCTCTTCCTCTCCTCATCACATTCTCCTCCTACCTCTACTCCTCCTCCTCCCTCGGCCACCTCCCTCACCCTCCCCCTGCCTTCCATCCCTGCTTCCATCCCCTCCCCCCCTCTGCCTCTACATCCTCCCCTGACTCTCGGTATAACGACCTCCTATCCACAGGTGCTGGCCCATTTGGATCTGTCAGTGGCACTGGTCTATGTGCCTGCCACCATAAGTCATAATCGGCTGTGGTCCTGGGATCTGCCTCTCCACCTCTCCATCCCCACTACTAGGCTAATAGCCCATCAATCTGTTGCTCGACAAAGGCTACGGGAATCATTGGCCCCCAATCTGACTCTCTGGAAGTCCGAGCATACTTGGTTGTGCCTACAAGTACACCCTGCTGCTCTCCAAACTATCTGAGGACATACTATGACAGATACATCTCTATAATCAACTGGCTTTGCACTGTCCTCCTAATCAGGTAGCGATACTGTCTACAAAGGCTGGGATGGTCGACCTCATCATACCACTGCTGGCAATCTCTATACAGTCTCGAGATGAATGACACCATGGTATCAATCCGATGGAACCACCAACCTGTCTCTCCCATCCATGTCTGCTGCAGAGCATCAACATAGTAATAGGCATAAGGCATCCCCTTGACTAACTGTGGTCTCTGAATGGGAGGTCAGAATATCGCTATTTGCTCCCAAGCCTAGATCATCAAAAGTGTGGTGCCACATGAAATGCTCTCTGCCCACCTATATGCCACCTCATGAAGCTGATGGTAGAGAGTGCCTAACAAATAGGGCCCCCAGGCATATACTATCCTGTCTTGCCTCATCCCCACTATCATGTCTTCCTAACCAATGGGAAACCCATGTCCGTGACAGTCGAGAATCAATATCCCACCAATCAATGTCACTAAGAAGGCATCAAATCAAGCATAATGCTTCACCATAAACTCCCAGCAGATCTCATAGCCATGGATGCCGAGTCCTGCTCCCTCATCCTGATAGTATGCTATGAAAGTCTGATGGCCATGGCGAGGGTCATAAATGATCTGCACTCCTCGGATCAGTAGGCATAGAATGCAGTAAACATCCTCAAGAGTAATTGTCACCTCTCCCATCGACAGGTGGAAGGAGCATGTCTCTGAACACCATCACTCACATAATGCAGTCAATAGTCCCCTATTTTCTTGAATAGCAGGCATATAGGCAGCATAAAATAGACCTAGCTGCATCAACCATCATCGCTCTCGAGGAGTCAGTTGATCACCAAACTGAAAAGTTGATGGTCTACTCTCTCGCGTATATATGGGGGCTAGTTGTCTTTGCATAAAGCCAAACAACACGTCAGTACCTTCTGGACACTTGTCATTATCATCAAAAAGCATTTCAAATTTTAAAAGCATTAGAATTAGCCCTAGTCAAAGTCAAAGTCAAATGCGTCATAAAACAATGGTTGCATCATTCCGTACTTCAAATGCATCGTGACATATTGATTGCATCATTTTGTTGCTCAATTGCATCGTATCAGGGAACTTACTTGCGTCATGATATATGACACATGCGTCACGATATATGACACATACGTCACTTCATTCGAATGTGTCGCTCAAACTAGCGAATGCATCACAAAATGGCATATGCGGCGTTACACTTCTCGAATGCGACACATTATCGCGAATGCATCACACTTTTTAGCAAATGTGTTACACATCCATAGGCTCCCCTAAAATATCCTTACACTTGCGTCGCAACACATCAAATGCGTCAAACGTGAAGTCAAATGCACTTACAGGAACGCATATGCATCACAACGCATTAGTTGTTGGCCCTAAAACCCTAATTTTGGCACCAAAAAAAAAAAGACAAAGTGGGTTAGGGGTACATACCGCTGGCTCTGAGCCCTCTGGCCACTTGTAGGTCCGAACGATCTCACCGCGATGCTCTGTAACTGGAATCACCATTCTCGCAGAAGACCTCTTCACTCTTAGCTCTCGAATTTGCCAAAGTAAATAGTGAAAATGAATTGACTTTTACCCCTTTGTCAACCTATTTATAAAGTCAAAATGGCATTTGTCAACTAGGTTATTACTAGAGGCTCCTTTGACCAACTTTGACCACCCCATTGGCTGCTTAAACATGTCAGAATCCCAAATTATCTGCGCCATTGTCTTTCTGCTCATCAAATTGACTTATCAGGACCCTTTCCAAATTTTTCTGCCGCCAGCCCAAAATTTGAAAAATTTCCCGAGGGGGCATTGATACTCTGTAGCTTCACTAGGGTGGGACTTTGACTTATTTTCTTTGTCACAATGCGACACGCTACATTATGACAAAGAGGGGAAAAATGTAGACACTTAAAAATGACCTAGGCTTGCAAGCTCTATTTTTACCACTTTCGTCCTAGCATAATTATGACATTTAATTATGTTTTTGGTCCACATTTGACTATTGATTAAATAATTCATGTCATTTTATTCTTCATGATTATTAAATAAATAAATTTTATTTATTTATTAAATATGTCATTAATTGTTTAAGTCTTCCCTTATTTAAAAAATTTCTTAATTTATTTAATTATCTTTATGCATTTATTCTTCCTCACTGTTAAATAAATGAATTTCATTTATTTATTTAGTATGTCACTAATTCTCATGATTAAATGAGTTTAGTAATTTATTTAATCATTAATCATATCTTCTAAATTAAATAATTATCTTTAATTATTTAATTGTCAAAATTAACATTAAAATGATATCACATTCCTAACTGTCAGTTCATTTTGGTAAATAATCTAAAAAATATTATTTATTAATCCATATTTTGAATTAATTTAATTGAAAATGGTAATGTGATATCCTAATGTTTGACCTATTCTAAGCAAATAAAATGCAATGGAAAAGCATAAGGAAACACCTCAAGATTAGCCTAAGGAATTTGTAAAAGCAAAGAAGAAAGTGTTAAATGAAGACAAATGATTATACCTCCTTTTTGTAGCTGAAACTCCTTGGTTGGCCCTTGATTTGGATTGATTTGTATGCTCCTTGATGGCTTTTGATATGGCTAAATGCAAGTCTTAACTATATGTTTGGATGCAAATGAAAATGGGTGAAATTGAAGACTAGATGAGTGCATAAAATGGCAGCATTTAGTTGCAAAATGGCTAAGTCTTTCAAATGCCTTAGAGGATGGGGTATTTATAGAGGATCTTGAATTCCCTAGAGAATTAAATGGTTGGGATTTATCCAACAAAGTCAAGATGAAGGGCTAAGGTGAGTTGAGGACTCACAAGCCCTCACATTTTGACATGTGGAATGTGAGAGGGCTAAGGGTGAGATGATGTGTAGATGATGTGGAAGGGAGGTACATGATGTGGAGGAAGGACATGTACCTTGGAATTACATTGGGAGATGAGAAGATTCCTTGGAGGAATAAATGTGAATTAAAAATTCACATTCCTAGGAGAATCTAATGGACAAGAGAGAGTCTCCAAAAAGGTGGGAGTTTGTCACATGTGACTTGATGTGACAAGTCAAAGGTTCTAGAAGATGCATGGGAAAAGGGGATTCTAGGAGGAATAAAAGTGAATTAAAAATTCACATTGGGAAGAGAGGAGCCTTAAATGAATAAAAAGGAATTAAAAATTCCTTGGGGATGGGGAGAGTTGACCAAGGTACTAATTAGGTTTAACAATTAGTAATTATAGGATAATTAGGGGTTAATAAGGATTAGAAGCCAACTTGCAAAAGTTGGAGGATGTGACACATTCTAATCAAGGATTAGGCATGTGCACATCCTTAATGAAGAAATTAGGAGATGGATTAGGATTAGATGAAAATGACATGTGAAAAATTAAATAAATGTAATATTTATTTAATTCATTTGATGAAAAGGGGATTAAGGAGGGTAAGGTATTTAATTATTAATTGAATACCTTAGAGATTTGGCAGAATTAAGGATATTAATTAAATAATAGTAATATTACTTAATTAATTCGGATAAGAGGATGCTTAGATGAAAAGTGATAAATTTGGATAAATTAAGTGTCCAAATTTGGATGTCTACATTTTGCCCCTCTTTGAGATGGTGTTTTGAAGTAGCATCATTTCAAATAATATTAAAATATAGAATCCAAAAGGAGATGGTTAGATTGAGAAGGATGCCCTAGTCATCAAACAGACGACTAGGAAGAAATATGGAGGTGAAGATGAAGATTAGGGAAAAGGATGCCCCCTCAAGAGGACATGCAGGTTCAAGAGAACACGGATGTGCTCTTGAAATGGATGAGATGATGAAATGGGAGATGAGGAAGAGGATGAAAAGGGATGGATATGAAAGGATGAAAAGGCGACAGGAGGTTGGGAAACAAAAATGGATGCAGAGACGAAGATGATGTTGCCCCAGTCAAGGTACAAGCCAAAAGGGGTTGAGGATGGATGGAATGTTGTCAATGAGGATAGGGAAGGATACATCCCAATGAGTGGTATTGATGAGGGAAGGATACATCCCAAAACACCACTAAAGGATAGGGAAGATTACCTCCCGATGATGATGATGAAAGTGTTGTTGACGAGGGAAGGATACATCCCAAACAACACCGAAGGGATATGGAAGAATAAAATGGGATGATAATGATGAGGATGATTGGATCTAGGCTTGTAACAAGACTGAGAACCAGACCAAGGCTATGATTAGATGATTTGGGCTAAATGGAATGGATGGGGATTGGATAAAGATGTGAGATAAGGATGAAGGATGAATGGATGGGGGGATACATGCAAGACGATAGAATGGAGAATGAAATGCAATCCTAATGCAATTTTCCATCTTCAGAGCACTGATTTTTGCTATAGCATAAGACACCAAATGCCAGGGTATGTGGAACCAAGGCGTAATAGTGTCTAATGCATGAAATAAACACAACAGACAAGAAGGCTATCCCAACACCCCAAAGTCACAAAGACCTTGGTCAGGCCAGGTATTGAGATAACCAAAAGCACAAAAGGATGCCCCAGCATAACACAAGACCTCGGGGATCTTGGTAGGTACTACGTGGGACAACGAAGAAGACAAAATCAAACAAAAGAGCAAGATATGCCCCTATGTGGACCAATCAAAACACGCCATAATATGATGGATCATGGCAGCCTTGACAAGTGATGATAGGGAGCTCAAATGATAAACAAAAGCCCAAAAGCATCAAAAGATTGCAATCAATTTTAAATGTCCTTTGCCATAGGATCAAGGGGATAGATGGGATTGATGAGGTCTGTTAGGAAGGATGCATCCTGTTGAGACCGATGATGGATACTAAGCTAAAAGATCGATATGACATAGGAAGTTCAAAACTGATTGGATTTGTTGATACAAGTGGATCTTGTTTGTTAAGAACCAGCTAGATAAGGGCATAGCTTGATGATACGACACAAGACATGAGACTGAAACACCCTAAAGACCTAGGGGCTCAGGGGCCGATCAAAGATTATCCTTTCCTACGTGAAAGCGCAGAGCCCTCGTAGTTCGGTAAAAGGCTGTCGACTGACCATGGATAAAAGTAGAAAGAGGACGATGAAGACTAATGGTGGATGACAAGGACTGGAGAGACAAAAGAAAAGACTGATGATAAATGATAAAGGAGTGGATGGACAGAGCAAAAAGACCAATGCTAGATGATAGAGGAGCCCCAGGGGCAGATCAAGTGATCGACCTTGCCTACGTGAAAGCGTTGGGGCAACGTAGTTCAACCAATGACCAATGACAAACGATGGATAAAGGATGATGATAGGATGAGTGGATAAAAATATGGGACCGATAAGATGAGATATGATAGACCTGTTAGATTGGATAGGATAATGACGATCACATAAAGCTCAGGGATGGGATAGTTATCCAAATCATTAAAATGACTTGGGAGGATGATAATATGATAGATAGATGAGTGATGAAAAGTGACAGGGGATTGGCAAGATGTGTAAGAGAAGGAGTGATGATGATGAGATAAATGGCATTGGGTTGCATGGAGGGAGGCCTATAGCTAGATACCAATGACAAGGGATTGTGAGATGGGATGAGATGGGATGAGGATAAAGATGAAAGAATGGATAGAGATATAGGGATGGGGGATGGGAGGGATTGTTTGGATGGATAGGAATATAAGGATTGGGAGATGAAAGGGATGCTAGGATAGATGGATACGAAGAGGGATGGGGAGATGGAAGGATGATGTGATAGATGGATAGGGAGATGAAGGGATGTTATGATAGATGATGTCTCCAAGGACTATGTCACAAGGAAGTGCCCCCCACTCTAGATATGTCATATATGATGAGGCATGAGGAATGGAAGACGAGTGGATGCGAAGATAAAGGAGATAACTAGAGGAGGATAGGATGGGTGACCAAGGAATATGAT
Source organism: Sequoia sempervirens (assembly GCA_007258455.2). Taxonomy (NCBI): domain Eukaryota; kingdom Viridiplantae; phylum Streptophyta; class Pinopsida; order Cupressales; family Cupressaceae; genus Sequoia; species Sequoia sempervirens. The sequence continues at coordinate 553,996,626 of VDFB02281492.1, forward strand.
AGAGCACTGATGAAGGGAATGTATACCAAGAAGTGTCCAAAGCACGCATAGATAGGTGCCCTTGTTTTGATCAAGATCACAAGAAGGATGGAGGGATGGGATATAAATGGGATATGATGGTAGGATGCGGAAGATAGGTGGGATGGAGGGGATGAATGAAGAGGACGTATAGCAGGAAGACGGGTGCATAGCTGAAAGCATAGCAAGAAGCATAGCGGATGGAGGGAATGCATATCAGGGAGCTGCCCCCAAGTGCAGATGGGGATTTATGCATGACGCCTGTTTGCCAGGTTTTCATCATGGTACTTATCAAGGCGCTTGTTTTCCAAGTTTTCACCATTGAATGAATTATTTCTCTTTACTTTTTTTTTTTTGTGATTTTTGTGATTTTTTTTGTATATATTTTTTTGACTTTTTTGACTTTTGACTTTTTTTTAAATGATTTTTTTGGATTTTGTGGATTTTTTGACTTTTTTGGATTTTTGAAATTTTGGATATCATGCAAAAGGAAATGGATAGGGATAAGGAGGTGGATAAGTAGATTTAGAAGACATGTGATAAGGAGGTGGATGAAGGACTTAAGCATCAAGTTCCATACAAGGTGTTAAGACCCATGTTCAAACCAACGGTTGGATGTTGGTACAACCTTATAAATGGATTATGCAAGAGGATGAATTAGAGGGATTTGATGGGGAGATACATGGGATAATGGATGGGATGCTGCAAAGGGTATGGATGGAATAATGGGGTGGATATGTGATGGGAAGATTTGTTCAGGACCAACATTGGCACATGTGCTGGTGGATGTGAAAAGATAATAGGATTAAGGGATGGAGAATGTGGGGATAAGGGAGGAGATGGAATGGTGAATTTCGGAACATAGGGACCCAAAACAGACTTAGGAGATGAAAGGGGTGTATGATTAGCTTTTGGATTAGCGACTTTGGATGTCCTTAGAGATTTTTCATGTGATGGCATTGCATCTTTTTTCTTTGGGATCCACATGGTTTTGATCTCTTTACTTTGGGGGGCCTTTGTGGCCTACGAATTTGATTTGGATTGGATAAGGTTGATTGATGATTGATAAGATCAACTGATGGATCGGATAGGATGATGAGAGGAATTGAAAAACCCGTTCAGAGATTATCCTAGGTGACTTAGGATGCTGATTGATCGGATTAAAGGATAAATGGATGATTGTAGCACCAAATCCACCTTGAGATATGAAGGTGAATTGATTGGGCCAACGATGATGATTAACTTAGGACAGATGACAATCCTAAGCAAATGTTGATGAGGATGATCAGATCAAACACTTAGGTCAATTTGGATAATAACTCAATACAAAGTTTAGGGGATCTGGATGGGGAAAACGATGATTTGATTGGAGAAATGGATGATGAATACTCAAGATGAGTAAATGATTGATCGGGACAGATGAACGATTACTCGGAATGAGTAATTGACTACTAAGAACAAATGAATGACTCTTGGAATGAGAAGATGAAAGCTCAGAATGAATGATAGATTACTCGGAACAAGTAGATGATTGATTGGGATTGTAGAATGAGAGTTCGAAATGATTGAAGGAGGTGTGAAATAGATGAATGTTTACTCAGAATGAGTAAATGGATGATCAGAACGATAGAACGAGAGTTCAGAATGATGAAAGGAGGTGTGAAATGGATGAATGTTTACTCGAAACGAGTAAACAGATGATCGGAATGATAGAACGAGAGTTTAGAATGATGAAAGGAGGTGTGAAATGGATGAATGTTTACTCGGAACGAGTAAACAAATGATTGGAATGATAGAACGAGAGTTTGGAATGATGAAAGGAGGTGTGAAATGGATGAACATTTACTCGGAACGAGTAAACGGATGATCAGAACGATAGAACGAGAGTTTGGATTGATGAAAGGAGGTGTGAAATGGATGAATGTTTACTCAGAATGAGTAAACGAATGATTGGAATGATAGAACGAGAGTTCGAAATGATGAAAGGAGGTGTGAAATGGATGAACGTTTACTCGGAACGAGTAAACAGATGATCAAAACAATAGAACGAGAATTTGGATTGATGAAAGGAGGTGTGAAATGGATGAATGTTTGCTCGGAACGAGTAAACGGATGATCAAAATGATAGAACGAGAGTTCGGATTGATGAAAGGAGGTGTGCAATGGATGAATGTTTACTTGGAACAAGTAAACAAATGATCAGAATCGTTAAACTAGAGTTTGAGATGATAGAGGAAGGTTTGAAATATATGAGTGTTTACTCAGAACGGGGAAACGGATGATTGAAAAGGGAGAACAACTGTTCAGAATGGATGAATGAAAGGTTGAAATGACTAAAGCTTAGATTAGGGTTTTGGTTAAGCTCAGATTGGGATTAGATTAAAGCTCATATTAGGATTGGGTTGAAGCTTCGAATGATTGGTGGATATGATGGGATTGATTCTACACCAAATTCTAGGGTTTAAAGAATGTAAGGTGCTGACAATCAAATTTTTCCAAATTTGGCAATTTTCAAAAATTGTCAATTTTTTCCATTTTAGGAAACCTCACGAACGTAATTTTGAGAGTTCAATTTTTTCCCAAAAAATACCCAAAACAAAGATAGGATGAATTGCCAACTAATATCCCAAATTTGAGACATGCATTCTGAGTTATTGACAAAAATGATTTTTCAAAATGCTAGAAAAAAACACTAAATTGCGATTTTGAGGGTCAAGATGAAAGTTTGAGGCCTCAAAAATGTGAAAAAAAGGGGTCCAAGAGACTTCCAATCAGTCGGGGATCCACATGTCATCTCATAACACAACCACCCATAAAATTTCAGCTCAAACGGACACCCGAGTCAAAAGTTATGGCCTCCGGAAGTTTCGGCACAAAAATGAAAATTCTCAAAATGAAGTCTAGGTGATTGGGATGGATGATTTGATGCTAGATATGGACTCTAATGATGTTCTAAGTGGTACTTATGTGATTTTGATGATGAAATGATGATTTTCGGAAAAGTGTTGATGACGGGCAAACGGGTGCTCAGAATAGATGAATGACTCTCAGAACGAGGGGAAGAAGATTCAAAATAGATGAACAAATACTAAAAAAAGTGAACGAGTGCTCAGAATTAGGATTTGATTGAAAGATATGATGGGATTGGCGTCACTAGTCAGATTTGGGAACTAGATATGTTTATTTTCCAAAATTTTGTGCAGAGGGGCGACTATGCCCTCCTGGGGTGACTGTGCCCTCCTGGGGCGTCTGTGCCCACTTTTGGGGCGTATGTGCCCTCCTGGGGCGTCTCTACCCTCCTGGGGCATCTTTTCCCCCTTCTGGGGTGTCTGTGCCCTCCTGGGGCGTCTCTACCCCCTTCTTGGGCATTTGTGCCCTCTTGGGGCATCTCTGCCCTCCTGGGGTGTCTGTGCCCCCTTATGGGACGTCTGTGCCCTCTTGGGGTGTCTCTGCCCCGTTTTGGGGCATCTGTGCCCTCCTGGGGCGTCTCTGCCCTCCTGGGGCATCTGTGCCCCCTTCTGGGGTGTCTGTGCCCTCATAGAGGGGCAGATTCACCCCACTGTGGGGTGGACTCTTTAAGTGGGTAAACAGGCTATTAAAATGAAGAGACGGGCGATCAGAATGGGGTGTTGGATAATTGGATTGAGGAAATAGATGATTGTATTTGAGAAAATGATTGGAATGAATGAATGATCAAGCACTCGAAACTAATGATTGCTTAGAATGGATGAATGATTGAAAGTTTGAAATGAGTAAACAATTGATTGGAAAGGATAAACAACTCTCAGAATGAGGAGATAGATGCTTGGAATGGATGAAAGAGTACTCGAAATGAGTAAACGGAGGATCGAAAGGGATGAGAGACTACTTAGTCAAACAAATGTTGGAATGGCTAAGTGAAGGTTTTGGAATGGTAAAAATGGGGGTTTAAAATGATCAAATGGCAGTTTTTGGAGGCTTAGAGTGACAAAACAGAGGCTTGGGATGATGAGATAATGATTGGGAATGATTAAATGATGGTTTAGAGGCTAAACGGATCTAAATGGGGCAATTTCCGGTGTTTAGGAGGGAAAATTCGCCTCTCTGCAATAAATCAGGGGCATAATCACCCCATTGCAGAAAATCAGGGGCGTAATCACCCCACTGCAGAAAAATCAGGGGCGTAATCACCCCATTGTGAAAAATCAGGGCCGTAATCGCCCCACTGTGGAAAAATCAGGGGCATAATCGCCCCACTGCGAAAAATCAGGGACTTGGTTTGATGAAAATGACTATGGCAAGGACTTTAAAATGATAATGATAAGGCCAATTTGTCAAAAATTTCACTGGTTTCTCACAAGAAAACACTTTCAAGCAAACACAATCCTATGATTAGTGTTAAGGGTATGACCAAAGAGGTCTTAATCTAGGATGTACAAGGTGTCTAGGGAGTCCTCGATATACTCTCGGTACGTGAGGCACAACCGTGAACACCAGCCCGTCACAAGCGTGAGTTGGGAACCCCAACGAGATACTGAAGGGCTTGGACCAACTCTTCATGTCTATCTAGGTATCACCCTAGCTTCGACGCTCCGCCAATTACGATGTGACTGGATTGGGGTACAACTTTCGCTCTCCCCCCCTTTATATACCTCGCTGGTACACGTGGTTGGAATCGTCCCTTGGGGTGATGAAATCCCCAAGCAGGTCCCACTAGAAAGAAAACACTAATTATTTCCAACTACTCCCCAGGGTCACATGAAGTGCAAGGGGAAAGCGAAAACAAGCTAATGCTCCTTTTGGGTAACAGAAAAAGATAGACACAACAAGTAATGAATATTACTCCCCCTAATTAAACTATGTTCTTAGATTAACGCAAACAACAAAAATAGTTTAAAAAGTTTGAGTGAATAGATAGCCCTGCAAGCAAATGTTAGATGTTTTATCTCACTTTCTTCATCAACTTCACAAGAATATGTTGCAAAAAGTTAGCAAAAAACACCAGTATCCTTGCAAGAACAGTGTTAGGGAGAAAATAGCAAAAAATCGAAGCCAAAATGACAGTTTTACCTTCCAAAATACGTTGCTTTGTGGTGACCAAGGGGCATAGTCGCCCTTTTGCAATAAATCAGGGGCATAGACGCCCTTCTACGGAAAATTAGGGGCGTAGTTGCCCCACTATGGAAAATCAAGGGCGTAATCACCTCACTGCGGAAAATCAGGGGCGTAATCACCCCACTACGAAAAATCAGGGGCGTAATCACCCCACTACAGAAAAATGTTAGCACAAAAAATTTAGCCTAGGGGGGCGTAGTCACCCTTCTATAAAAAAAAAGTGTTAGCACAAGATTTTCAGCCCAGGGGGCGTAGTCGCCTCACTGCAGAAAAGGTGTTAGCCAAAAAAGATTTTCAGCCCAGGGGGCGTAGTCGCCTCACTGCAGAAAAAGTGTTAGCCAAAAAGATTTTCAGCCCAGGGGGTGTAGTCGCCTCACTGCAGAAAAGGTGTTAGCCAAAAAAAATTTCAGCCCAGGGGGCGTAGTCGCCTCACTGCAGAAAAGGTGTTAGCCAAAAAGATTTTCAGCCCAGGGGGGCATAGTCGCCTCACTACAAAAAAAGTGTTAGCCAAAATTTTTAGCCCAGGGGGCGTAGTCGCATCACTGTAGAAAAAGTGTTAGCCAAAAAAAAAAAATTCAGCCCAGGGGGCGTAATCGCCTCACTGCGGAAAATCAGGGGCGTAATCGCCTCACTGCGGAAAAAACAGGGGCCCAGTCGCCCCACTGTGAAAAATCAGGGGTGCAGTCGCCCCACTGTAGAAAAATCAGGAGCGTAGTCGCCCCACTGCGACGTATTCCTGCAAAAAACTTAACAACAGCAAACGTGAAATATAGGAACCCGCTTGTGGGTCCCACTAGGCGTGCTAGAAATGTGATATCCTAATGGTTGACCTATTCTAAGCAAATAAAATGCAATGGAAAAGCTTAAGGAAACACCTCAAGATTAGCCTAAGGAATTTGTAAAAGCAAAGAAGAAAGTGTTAAATGAAGACAAATGATTATACCTCCTTTTTGCAGTTGAAACTTCTTGGTTGGCTCTTGATTTGGATTGATTTGTATGCTCCTTGATGGATTTTGATATGGCTAAATGCAAGTCTTGACTATATGCTTGGATGCAAATTAAAATGGGTGAAATTGAAGACTAGATGAGTGCATAAAATGGCAGCATTTAGTTGCAAAATGGCTAAGTGTTGATGGCTAGATGAGTGCACAAAATGGCAGCATTTAGTTGCAAAATGGCTAAGTCTTTCAATGCCTTAGAGGATGGGGTATTTATAGAGGATCTTGAATTATCTAAAGAATTCAATGTTTGGGATTTATCCAACAAAGTCAAGATGAAGGGCTAAGGTGAGTTGAGGACTCACAAGCCCTCACATTTTGACATGTGGAATGTGAGAGGGCTAAGGGTGAGATGATGTGTAGATGATGTGGAAGGGAGGTACATGATGTGGAGGAAGGACATGTACCTTAGAATTACATTGGGAGATGAGAAGATTCCTTGGAGGAATAAAAATTCACATTCCTAGGAGAATCTAATGGACAAGAGAGAGTCTCCAAAAAGGTGGGAGTTTGTCACATGTGACTTGATGTGACAAGTCAAAGGTTCTAGAAGATGCATGGGAAAAGGGGATTCTAGGAGGAATAAAAGTGAATTAAAAATTCACATTGGGAAGAGAGGAGCCTTAAATGAATAAAAAGGAATTAAAAATTCCTTGGGGATGGGGAGAGTTGACCAAGGTACTAATTAGGTTTAACAATTAGTAATTATAGGATAATTAGGGGTTAATAAGGATTAGAAGCCAACTTGCAAAAGTTGGAGGATGTGACACATCCTAATCAAGGATTAGGCATGTGCACATCCTTAATGAAGAAATTAGGAGATGGATTAGGATTAGATGAAAATGACATGTGAAAAATTAAATAAATGTAATATTTATTTAATTCATTTGATGAAAAGGGGATTAAGGAGGGTAAGGTATTTAATTATTAATTGAATACCTTAGGGATTTGGCAGAATTAAGGATATTAATTAAATAATAGTAATATTACTTAATTAACTCAGATAAGAGGATGCTTAGATGAAAAGTGATAAATTTGGATAAATTAAGTGTCCAAATTTGGATGTCTACAGGTAATATTCTTCCAAAAATCAAGTAATTGAGTAGATTCTTTATTTTCCAAATCTGATCTTCAGTTCAACTCTTATCTTCTTGATTTTTCGAATTTCACAAATCAAGCAGTCTTTATCTTCTTGATTTTTGAAAATCTTTATTTTTCTGATTAATTATCTTATTTTTCCACTGCTGATTTGATTTTGTCAGATGACATCTTGACCACTCATTTAATGATTTTTCCCTAACCCTGATTACAGATTATCAAATTAAATCTTCTCCTCTAATTTTAGGCTTCTGTCAAAATTCGATCTCGCTCGTCCATTCAAAATTGCATTTTCTATAAAATGCTATTTTGCTCACATTTTGGACACACATGAATTTCGTTATTCGGACACATTGATGCTTAGAGTTTTTCTGGAATTTTAGAGTCATTTTGTCATAGGCATAGGCATAGTCTTTATTTAAATCCTTCAAAGCTTGTGCAAGACTTAGTCTTTGTTTTCAAATTGCTCACACATTTTATCTAAGGGAAATCATCCGCAAGTTAGAAGGTGCTATGAAGGTAAATCATGGAAATTTCGATGAACGACAGGTATAATTGTTCTTGTCTTTAATTTCCTTTGTTCTTGATAGTTTTCTTTGGGTTTTATGCTTTATTGATATTTGATAATCTAACCTGAAATTTACCCTTAGATACAAGATAAAGTAAAAAATATGGGTCTGCAGACCTACTAGATGAGTTGAAGATTTTTTTGAAAATGAGTGATTTGGAAGAGTTTTGTGAATCAATTGGTTGTTTGAATCATCTTGTTTTGTGATGATTTGTTCAAATCCAAATTTATTTGCATAAAAAACTTTCTATCATATTGAAGCTTTATGGGAAGAAGGGTCCATTGAGAGAACTCAAGGGGTGTTACTTGCTAGGAGGAGAGAGGTTGTGGAGTACTTGTTGGCTTGAACAAGTGACTGAGCTCACCTTCCTTGTATTGAAGAGGATGTACCGAGTATGTATTTTCTCAATTAGGATTAAATTATAATTGATGGTTTTGTGATGAGATGGTGTTGATGAAAAATCATATAATTGTGATAGTTGAAATTATTTTGGTGGTCATATGACATTCTTTTTTAGAAAATTTATAAAGAAAGTAAAGATTAAAGTTTGTTGTGCAAAAGCAGTGAGTAGGCTACATTCCTCCGCTTGCCTCAAATTTTGATTTGGGTGATGGGGACAAAGATATAATGCCTTCTGTTACCTCACACTTGTTCTAGTCATGTAATCACCTTGATGACTTTTACCTCACTCATGTTCCAGTCATGTATTTACCTTAATGACTGACTGACTTAATTTTAGGGCTTACAACTTACAAGAAAAATGAAGGCCCTTTGACCTTTTAGATCATCTGTGATAATTTAATTACATCAACAAAAAACCATGGAAGAATTTAAGTACTTAGGGTTTTGTTGAAGATATCACTATACTATTTGAAGATTTTGGTCTGCACCTATTTTAAGCCAGATGTTATGCTTTTGGCCTTGAGATTGAGTGGGACTCTCAAAACTTACATTATTTGGTCCTGACAAAAAACTTTTAGTATGATATGGTTAAGATGGTTTGATTGAGAACAACAAAGGATAAGCCTCAATATTTTATGTCATTTAAAGATTGGAATAATGATTATTGGGTAGGACAACTTAAGACCTTAGATTTGCACCAATTGTATATCAGCTAGAGACCTGACCTATACCTCATGTAACTCTCCATGACTGTAAATATGATCTTCAAATTAGAAATATATACATTCTATGCAAGATTTATTTGTTTAGTAGATACCTAGGGAATGTGTAAATATGATAGTGAATACCTTGAACTAATTAGCTTTATTTACTAGTTACTTCTAATCAACTAAGGACATTTATATTTCAATTTTAAATAAAAATTCAATATTGAACTTCAAAATTTAGACAATTACCACCTGCACTGCATGTAAATGGAGGCACCCTTTTAGCACATTTCTTTGATTATGCTTTCATCTCCTTTCACATTTGAGTATACTAAATTATTTTGAAAAACAAATTGATTTCAATGTTCTATCCCATGGCTCAGTTCTTATTTTTGTGTTGAAAAAAAATAAAACAATAAGCTTTATTGTCATGTTGGATTGTCAGATAGCTACAATGTGAAAATAGCTTCGTTAGAGTCTTCATTCTATTCTATCTCTGCAACTTTGTTCTTTCCAAATTTATTTTTACATACTAACAGTGACCATGAAAAAATTATTGCAAGAGTGGGAGGTTATTCTTACCTATATGAGCCACTTTGGTGGGCATGCATGATTACCAGTAAGTGCTTATTACTTATTAAATTAGGTTTAGGTGACAACTGGAGAATATTAGTGTTTGACAATTGACATAGATTACTTGCATTCAAACTATTAATTTCCTTATTTACAATCTTTTTTGAGATTATAGTTGTATGGCTAGAGAGTTTATATATTCATTGTTTTCAAAATTTATAGTTTATCTGTAGTGACTTCACTACCAGTCCTTAACAACTATTTTAGAATCAAAATTTTCACTCAAAATTACATTCACCATCTTTTTCGAATAACTACTAACTACCCTGCAAATCAAAAACTCCTTTTCGTTGCCCACAATTTTTTAAAACCTCCAAAAACTAACTACAAACAACCAAAAAACTCAAATTCATGGCAAAGGATTATGTTTACTGTAGAGTTGTAGATGAGCTGCCCGCCATAGTTTCCATAGAGGTTACATTCATCTTCTTCTTCCTTTGAGGTCGCTGCTCCAACTTCTCCAGCCACTCTACTTCAACCTTTGCCTTTACTATCATTGCCTCAACCTCTATTAATTCCACAATCAATTTTAGAGCCTTCCACTCGTGTGTTGCTCCCTCTCTCCATTTGGCTTTACGTTTTCCTTCTGGCCATTTCACAAAGTGTACACATTTCTCTATTTCTTCATCCTCTTCACTTTCAAATCCCTCACTAATATCCATCCCAACTCCCAGAATCACCCATTCCAATAGTGAGTCCATGCCCTCTAGATAATCCTTATGCACCAATTCCTTCATCACCTTTTTCACAACTTCAATTGGCTCTCCCAAATCTAAGCCCCAAGCCATTATCACCGAATAAATTTCCAAATTAGTTTTGTACCCATGCTTGAGGTCGCTAAATCCTCTTCCCATAATTAGTTGCATTGACTACACTAATCATTCATCGCTATACAGGAAACACCCATCTGTCTCTTTCCCAATGCTTCTCCATAAAAGTGTGAGATTTGTTTCTTCATTTTAAGCATGAAACCAACCTCCATCACCTTTGTAGCGACAGAGACACCACCTCCTATACACCATTTTCACACCTATTGTTCTCAATAGTAGAGAAGCATCGAGAAAGTAATGCCTCAAGAATTTAATAACTTCATTCACATTCCTTTCCATAAATGCTCGGTGTACAATCATTGCCACCACCTGAATCCACACACTTCTCTCATTCACTTCAAGAATTAAAACCTACAATTGCTCCTCCATTTATTTTTGCAATTACTCCTTCATTTATTAGTAATGTCTTTATCACACAACTATTTTATTCTTTATTTTTCTGCTTTCATTTGTAGTCATCTTTAGGTTTATTCCCAAGCATTGATATTGATATCGGATCGATAACATATTTTCCCTTGCTGTTATGAATGGATATATACATAGAAAATCTACACTAACAAACACCATTGTAGAGCTCCCTAAAATGCACCTCCCATTTCAGTCTTGTCATAGGGGGAGAAAATTTATTATAAATATCTCGACGATGCCTCGGGATGTTACATCAGTTAGTAATAATCATTATCGCCGTATCATTGAGACTGTGATTCTTCTTCCACCGATAGCCACCTTCTCCACCAATGAACAAATTTCCTTACGTCTATCAACGAGACGCCAGATAACATCACCTTGATGCACCCCAACTCCACTGATATACATTATGCACTTGATAATCCATGGTTATATCAAGCCATCGGGGGAATGCAAATATTTGTTCCATTGATGTTCATGTGTCACAACGATGTGCTTACTTTTGTTGACTCTATCGGTCTAACGAGGAGAGCGCCTTAGGAGTTAGCCCAATAGGGTATTGTTACACTGATACTAGGTTATGAGCTACTTTCATCGGGCCATCACCGAGGCTATAATGGGGGTTCCACCGATGAGGCATTGTTAGGTCGATTGTGCTAATTTTTATTTAGGGATGGGGAAAGATTTATGGAGTCTCAAACTATTATGGTCTCATGCTTACTATTATGCTTTTGATAGATTTTTTCCAAGCATCTATAGCTTGTTCGAAATCACTTGTTTTAGGATTTTAGCCATAGCAACAAGGCATTGAACTGTTTGAAAAAATGCTTTGGTAGACATGTATGGAAAATGTGGTAGCATAGACAAGGCAGTGAACTGTTTGAAAAAATGCCTCAAAGAAATGTGGTCTCATAGAACGCCATGACAAGAAAATGCAATTGGAAGTTGTTCCTAGTTATTAGTTATGCAATGTGAAGTAATTGCATAACTACTTAGGTTGACTTTGTAAAAACTATATTGTATTTGAAATTTTGTCATCTATCAACATCTAGTTATTAGTAATGCAATGTGAAGTAATGCTTTGAGTTTGAAATTTGTGTAATGCAATGTAATCAAAGATATGAATATAAACTACAAAAATCTATTTTTTACGATTCATTAGTTAAACTCTTTATTTTATTTGCTCTCTATATCTCTAGGCTATGGAAATTCCTTTCAATTTAAAAAAAAATAGTTTTTATCTCTTGTTCTACATTTTTTACCTTTTTATTTTAAATCTAATTTTTTCCTAATTTTTTCTAGATTTTTTCTAGATTTTTGATTGCATGGGGTTATGTTTTAGAGCTCTAATGCCACTATTTTTGTACATCCCAATGTATTTCACCTTCACCTTGCAACAGTAGTAGTAGTTCTCTCATATTGCATTCTTTGTTTTTGTGCATTAGCTACCTTTTTATGTGTAACAGTGCTGTCATAACCTTATGTGTTTGGTATGCATGCAGGGTTATGTAGTGTTTATATTTGTGGCCTTTGTATCTGCTTAGCATGAAGCTAATAGTAACATTGTAAGCACCGCTATGAGAGTTATTTTTTTAGTAAATTAGATTGATCATTGCAATTATTTTTGAAATTTTCCTTTTGCAATTATTTTAACACACACATCAAGTACTATTTAAGTAATGGTTGTTTTATTATGCAAACAAGGGTAATCATTACCTATGTAATATAATGTGTTATTCTTTTTTCTTTTTGCAGAAATGTATTGATAAACTCAAAGAAGGGGATCAAGTTAAGGTGTTGGATCCATTTGATGGTGACGTTGTGGGCATTGGGCGGATTCACTCCCTATTGATTGTACATGAAGTCAAATTGAAAGGAACATGAGATGCAAATGTAAACATTTTAAAGGTCACAAGTAACATACCCCTTGTTTATGAAGACAAAGTAGATGGAGTTGTTTGTCTGAAAGAGAAAGAGGGAACCTTCACATGTTGGCCACTAAAATATTTGCAAAAATTGACATAGTTGAACATATTTATCATGTACTAGTTGTTAGACATCTTGGTTCACTACTTTATGCAATATTTTGAATGTGTTGTTCAAGGATCTTAATTATCATGGTGTATTTGAAAGAGTTAGAAACTCTTAGACAACTTTGACATCTTGTAACTTGATATAATATATATTTGCATTAAATTTTTTATTGCAGATTACCTTTATTTATCATGATATTGAATCAATCTTTTAATTTTAGCATGTTGTACCTTGTTTGTATATGTAATATTTTTATTTTCTTTTATGTTTTAGTTCAAGTTTAATATTATGTTAGTTTTGCATTATTAAATTTATGGTATTTAATAAATTATTCATTTCATGACTATATTTACTACCAATTAATGTAAACCAGTAAATAAAAATGACTAAATATATGACTAAATATATGACTAAATATATGACTAAATCAATGACTAAATATATGACTAAATATATGACTAAATTAATGACTAAATAGATGACTAAATCAATGACTAAATATATGACTAAATTAATGAATAAATAGATGACTAAATTAATGACTAAATATATGATTAAATTAATGACTAAATATATGACTAAATTAATGACTAAATATATGACTAAAGTAATGACTAAATTAATGACTAACTATATGACTAAATTAATGACTAAATATATGACTAAAGTAATGACTAAATATATGACTAAATAAATTACTACCATGACTAAATGAATGACTAAATAAATCACTACCATGACTAAATAAATGACTAAATCAATGGCTAAATAAATGACTAAATCAATGACTAAATCAATGACCAAATCAATGACTAAATAAATGACTAAAATAGTTTAGTCATAAATTTGGTGGTGTTATAAATGACTACAAATAAACCACTCATAGTCACATGACTAAAATTAGTCATTTATATGCAATTTTTAGTAGTTTATTTAGTCATATATTGTTGTTTGTGTACTAGTGCCAGTGGCCCATACCCTCGCCATGTCAAGGAGCTCGAACATTGAGGTGGAGTCATCATTAAGATAGGAGAAGTCCTCTAATAGGGGGTTAACCTTAAGAAGTTCCAGCTTCCCATGCTTTTTCTCAACATCCTCCTCCTCTTGCATAGGTTTCCTACCAACAAGATCCACATTTAGTATATTTCAAACTGGGGAGTCATCAATTTCCACCATCTTCTCCCCAAGAGCCTTCTCCTTACAATGCTCTGTGGAATCCCTTTAACACATATTTTGAGACCTGGTTCCTCATCTTGGAAATGCACTTAGAATCCCTTCTGGGCTTCTCTTTGGTGTCCATGGTCGCAACATTCTCTTGTAAACCCTCCTTACCTCCTGCCTCAACATCAACCTAACCAATATTCACAGCATTGTCGTTGGACCTGGAATCCATAGAACCCACCTTTGTGTCATTGCCAACTGACTAGGATTCTGAATCCTAAACAATAAGACACTTGGCTACCCATTTTCCTTTAGGGTTTCCCTTCTTTCTCTTCTTAGAAGGGGTAGCCACGAGGGTGGAAGACCCATCCTCAACTTCTTCATTCCACTCCTCCTTAGCCACATTGGTATTTGAACCGGACAAGCTAGAATCATCACTTAAAGTATTTTTCTTTCCATTAATTAAGGTGGTTGGAATTAGGGCTTTTACATGCTCCATAATTAATAAGATGAGGCCCTCGTGCAGGACCAGTGCCCTCCTATTTTTCAAATGCATATACACAGAGACCTCCATCAAGGACAAGAGAAAGAAAAGAAAAGAAAAATAAACAACCCATCCCTAAAATTATTCAAAAGAGTAAAATGATGGCCAAGGATTGTAGTGAACCTACCTTCTAGAGTCACATACCGCATGATTATCTCCATAATATCTACACATATTTTCTTGAGATACTTCCACTCATAGCTTCAAGCCTCCATCTTGATGAGTTTTTTCCGTTCATCATCTTTACAAAATTGATCCATTTCCTCCTCATTGCTCTTCTTATCTTTGAAGAAGTTGCGGGAAACCATAGGCAACCCAGTCACAGAAGCTATAATTTCTTCATTAATGTCAAATACGATTCCCTTGATTTGGAGCTTACGATTGTGTCAATATGAACCAAACTCCGCTGAAGCGTTGGGATCATGTCCATGAAGCCTTTCTAGGAAAGGCGTAAAATTCCCATGTTTGAGGATCCTCCAAATTTTCTTCTTCTTCCTCAGACTAACACAAGAATGGGGTTCAATTCTACTTCGGTCACCACCCATATTCACAAAAACCAGTAGCAAAAAACCTTGGAAAGAAGCATTCAATTGAGAGCCAACAAGCCAAGCGATACCCACAATATGTGCGAGTATAAAGCCGGTACTGATGATAAAATTAAGTCACCACATAAACTTAGACAAATCCATCATTTCAAATTAAAATATTAGCAGCCTCAGTAAGGAGAGAGTACTCCTCCTATGCCCTATACTCATTAACTCTGATAGCTTCATTAGCGAAAAAATATGCTAATGAATTGTCCTCTCAATATATGTGAGAAACATGAGTTTCCTCACAAGTTTTCAACATCATAATAGCATCCTTAATCAATTGATTGACACCCCATCTAGGATTTTGTGTTCCATGTAGACAATTGATGATGTTTAAAGAGTCTCCTTCTACCCATAGTTTAGAGTAGTCCTTATCCATGAAAAATTTAATACTTATAAATGCAGCCTTCACCTTAGCATAATGATTTCTCTGATTTCCCAATGGGAGTGCCACCACACCCAAGAGCCTACCATCCACATTCCTCAACACCCCCCCATAACCAACATGACTAGGGTTACCCTTAGTTTCCCCATCAAAGTTAATTTTAACCCACCATGAAGGTGGGGGCTTCCATTTAGTACTCAATCTAGCATTTAAACTGGACTTGGTTGTCTCAGATGGAATAAAGGATATATTCCAATTAGAAATCACCAACAAGTCATACCCAACCAAACAAGAGGATGGAGCACATCGCGGAGCATCAAAACCAATAAGAGAAAAGTTTTCCAATATTTCCCAACAAATCTTAATTAAGAGGTTGTTTATCTTGAATTTAGAATTGCAAAATTATTTTTTATTATGTTCTTTCTAGATACCCCATGCAATATGTGGGGCCATAAGATCCTACAACTGACAAAGAGTGGGAGAGGACGAAGGACACTTCCATTGTTCAAAAAAACTACAAAGAGAGTCTAGGAAGACCTAGTCCAGATTCCAAAGGCCAAGAAAATCACTCCAGAGAAGAGAAGAAAAACTTCATGCAAGGAGAAGGTGAAAGACACTCTCCACATCAACTTCACAGAGGACACATCTATTCAGAATTGCAAATCCCCTTTTGTAAATATTATCTTAAGAATTTACTTTGCATGAGTAGCTAGAAGAAAACATTCACCTTAGGGATCAACATCTTATTCCATAATTTACCCCATGATCCATAAACGAATTGAGCACTTGCTTTTTAAAGTTCACGAGTTAGATTTACAAAAGACTTAGAATCATCCAATCTAACATCTGGATCTTTTAAATTATCGATTTGAATCCAAAATGTAAATCCAAATCTCTAATCTACTAAGCTCAAATAAACAATTGCAAGAAATCACAAAGAAAAAGATTACAACTAAGGTGATAATGGAGTTCACCAAAGTCGGCTACGTCTCCAGATTTGCCAAAAAAATGAATCAATATATTGCCTTCAAGACTTGGAATCTTCACAGGTTACAAATGGAAACAGCTTTCGCCTTACAAGAGGCCTCCAGAAAATAACTTCGCCTATGACTACAGTTTCCACGTCGGCAATATGTTCTTACAAAAGAACAAAAGAAGCTTCACAAAGCTTTTAAAAATGAGGCTAAATCAACCTATGCAAATTCTTCACCAAGTTACAAAAATCTCCTCCTGAGATTACTTGGTTTCAAGAAGAAACAACCAAGTATTTTGCACACCTACCGGTTGGGGGTTCCAACCTCGACCGACTATTTTTATATAGCCATTCAATGTCTATTAGAGGACAAAAGAAACTGGGCCCCTCTTATAGTTAATGCGCTAGTTGTGGCGCAACGACCACTCCCATCGCCGTTGCTGATGAGGTCAAGGGTTCCAATCCCTGGCCCTCCATAATTTTTGGTAAAACAGATTGATTCTGTGAGGGAGAGAAGACCGAGGCCACATGGCACCCAACAGATGTGCCACATGGAAAGTTCTGATTCGTTGATGCCGTCCACTGAATAGACACGTGTCCAACTCCAATTTGTAGAAAATGCTGACTATGCTGGATGCAACATAGACCAGGACACATCACCTTGACACATCAACTACACAGATGACATGTGTCGATAACCGATTGGTCCATCATGCTGACGTCATCTGCCGAGTCTGCCAGCCACGTCATCCATTGTATTGCTGACGTCATCTGTACGGCCTACCATGTGTCAAAACTCTATTGGTCATGTTAGTGTAGGACGGTATGGTCATGCCATGTCAACATGCTGACGTCAACAACTGTACCCTTGGTCAACTCTAGTTAACTAAAACTTTGACCTTCCATATCTCGCACATACGAACACCGATTTGCATGAAACAAACATTGATGGAAAACTCTCGCCGAGCTCTTCATGATGAAACTAATTTCACCAGATTATGAGATGATCAAATTTTCACCCTTTGATTGGCCTGCGTACTTAGTTGACCAAAATTTGATTGGTCATAACTTGGACACACGAACTCGATTTTCGCCCATTCAAATTGCATTGAGACCGGTTCGCAAAACACTTTGACATGGTGTGACTTCTGAGGACTTTAGGAATATTTAAAATTTCAACGTTTGTAGATCCACCTGGATCACCATAGAACGAAAAGGAGTTAGGCTTCTCCAATGAGTTAAGAAAAGTAGAGGCCACTGAAAACTTACCATTAGCATAGGAATCCAACCTACCCAATCCAGTCTTAGATAAAGAGGAACTCAGATATTACGTAGGAAATCCTAAAGGATAGTCAATGATGGGTCCCAATCCTGAAAAGCCTTCCACACCCCGTTCTGAATATAGTCAGTCACCAAGTTACCAAACAGGCGTTTGCAAAATGGAACAATGGGAGGGGCATAAGGATGATTGATCAAAGGCTCAACATCACACAAGCATCTTCCCAAAAAATAATTTTGGAACCATCACCCAAAAACCACCTAACAACATTAGCAATTAGGTCCCTACAGGAGACAATATTCCTCCAAAAACAAGAACTAACAGGAATGTCATTGAAAGCAAGCATATTCCAAGTTCTTCCATAGCCATTCAGATATTTATTTCTAACCAGAGAGGCCCAACTAGTCTCCCCACTAAGGAGCCTCCAAATTTTCTTTGATATTAAAGCCTTGTTAAAGGCTTTTAAATTTCTAATTCCTAGACCACCCCACTTCTTGGGCCTCTAAACCAAGTCCCATGTCACAAGTGGAATTTTGGCTTTAGCTTCAACACCCAACCACAAAAATATTTTCATAATCTATTCCATTTTCTCCTCAAATTTAAAAAAAGCTCTAAAAAGACTCATGGCATACATGGGGAGGTTCTGAAGTGTAGAAGAGATGAGTTGCATCTTTCTCCACTAGCTAAGAAGCGCACCCTTCCAATCAGAAAAATTTCTACTAAAATTATCTAGAAGACCAAGCCAGAAGGAATCTGGAGTCTTAGAATTACACAAGGGTAACCCCAAATAATTCAAGGGAAGATCTCCCCTATTGTAGGAAAGGATCCTAGCCAACTTCAGTTGGAGAAATTCAAGGGTATTGAGAAAGAAAATCTAACTCTTGGGGAGATTAATACATTGTCTAGATGCCTTCTCATAAGCCTCAATCAACCTCTTCACAGTCTTGATCTCATGAACAAAAGATTCACCCATCAAGATAGTGTCATCAACAAATTGTTGCTGAGTAACAGACTCACATCTAGAAGAAGAGGAAAGACCACTCAAGGAGCCTGTAGATAAAGCCTTCTAAATATTCTGAACGAGGGCTTCCACCATCAGAATAAAAAGCAGTGGAGAAAGAGGGTCTCCCTGCCTCAAACCATGTGAACTCCATAAAAAAGGAGAAGGAAATCCATTCACCAGAACAACAAAAGAAGGAGTTGAAAAGAGTTTTTCAACAAGTTACAAAAACTTCTGACAAAATCCAAAACGAGCCAAAATGACTAGCAAAAACTTCTAGCTAACCCTATCATAGCCCTTAAGAAAGTCTAGTTTCAGAAAGAAACTAGGATTCTTATTAGAGTTAAGAGAATGGGAAAGTTCACGAAATCAGGTTGGGGATAATCCTTTGGAGCCTAGTGGCTTAAAACCTTCAAGAAAATCTTATAGATGGAATTACAGAGGCTGATCAAATGGTAGTCTCCAAAGCCATTAGCATCAGTAGTCTTGGGAATCAAGACAATGAAAGTCACATTAAATTCTCTAACTAATCTTTTGGAACCAAAAAAGTTCCTTGGTGGCATTGATCACATCTTCTACGACTATCTCCCAACACAACTAAAAAAGTAGAAAAGGAAAACCATCAGTCTCGGGGGCCTTGTTCCCCTCAAAAGAGAAAATTTCCTCCTTAATCTCCAAAGAAGAGGGAATAGTAGTCAAATACTTATTAAGATGCTTTGAGACCAACTAAGGAATGACATCCAGAGAAGCCTCCACACTCTGTTGGTCCCACACAAGGTTATCTCTA
Organism: Sequoia sempervirens; assembly: GCA_007258455.2. NCBI lineage: Eukaryota > Viridiplantae > Streptophyta > Pinopsida > Cupressales > Cupressaceae > Sequoia > Sequoia sempervirens. The sequence goes on from VDFB02281492.1 coordinate 554,016,136, forward strand.
AGCATATGCTCAAAAAAGTTTGCAACTCTCCTAATAGCATCCTCATTAGACAACAATGAACCATTAGCCATAACTGAGGAGATCTTGTTCGAAGATTTATGCCTGAGGGAAATAAGATGAAAGAACTTAAAGCTCTGGTCCCTAGACTTGAGCCATATAACATGATATCTCTACCTCCATAAATATTCCTCCTTAGCAAAAATAACATGAAGTTGAGCCAAAAGAAAGTCCTCTTGTAGTTGAACTGTTGGAATGTGTTGAGATGATGTTGATTGCTTGTTGTCATTAATGGTTGTAATTGATGTCAACAAATCTTGATTGATTCACCAAAGTTCTATTTTGGTGCCTTGGTGTTCTGAATTAGCCTGATTCCAGATGTCATTCTTCGACACATGGTTTGCATTGTAACATGTATATCTTATTCCTTGGTTCTAGATATCATGTAGCATGTTGATTTGTGCGAGGAGGTTCTGTATGGTCCACATTTCATTCCTTTCCACTATGAGAATTTTTTTGTGGTGACCCATTTCAAATTATATTCGGCCAACTTGAAGACTATGAAGAAATTATGCTTAGCTGACTTGAGAAATTATGAAAGTATGGAATGGTATAAATAAGAGTTGATTTTGTTCGATGAAAAGAAAGTGTGATGAATGTGAATCTGAATATCCAGACATTGCAAAGTGTGCGAAAGTGGATAAACAAAGGTAGCAGACAATAAGATTCTATCTGGTATTGTTGGTGATAGTCCTTTTAGTGGTGGATTTCCTTTTATCATTCTTCTATTGGAAGTGAGCTATTTTTTGTAGGAAGTGAGCCTTTCTCTTTTGGAAGTGATCCTTTCTCTTTTGGTAGTGAGCCTTTTTGTATCTTTGGCTATAATAGCTAGGTAGTGAGCCCAACCGATAGTGAGCCACCCTGCAGTGAGCAACTTGGTAGTGAGCCCTTGTAAAAATCACCTTAACTAGTGCTTTATAATTGAGATTTATTCTCCATGGTTTTTCCCTTCTTGGGTTTCCACATAAATTCCAGTGTTCTTTGTGCATGGTGTTTTTTGTGCTTTCATGTTCATTTGATTGATTTAAGTTTTCTTCAGATTAATCAAAGTTAAGAAAATTATTTTATGGTAATTGATGCAACCCCCCTCTCAGTTATCTGGACTGTTTAACAATTAGTATCAGAGCTTTGGTTCCTCGAAGAAGAGCTTAACTGCTTGGGGTAGATCCAATGGCACACAAATTGACAATCTATATGTTTGATGGATCTGACTATAGTTTCTGGAAAGTGCAGATGAGATGTTGCCTAATCTCTCTTGGTTACAAGACTTGGAAAGTTGTTGAGACAAAATATGTTGAGCTAACAAAAGGTGTCTCTACTGCAGATGAGATTTCAGCCTATGAAGAGAATGAAAAGGAAAGGTATGCAATCTATAGTGATTTATCTAAGATTGAGCTAACAAAGGTGATTTCATTAGGAACTTCTTATGAAGTTTGGGAAAAGCTAAAAGAAATCTATGAAGGAAATGATAGAGTCAAATTATCAAAGAAGTTGACAGTGAAACACAGATATGAAATTTTGAGAATGGAAGGAGGAGAGGATATGTGAATGAAGTCAAAAATCAAGGAGGAACTCTGACAGATGAAGATGTAATGGAGAATATTCTAATGACCTTACCAGAGAGTTACAGTGACAAGATCTTTTCTATTGAGGAAGTTTATGATTCGAAGAAATTCACTAGAGAACAATTATTTGGCACCTTGACCGCATTTGAGATGAGAAAATTTGGAAAAGAAAAGGAGAAGTCTAAAACTTCCTTCAAAGCCATAAAGGTTGAAGATGATTTGGATGATGAAAGTTCAGAAGAGTTGGAAGCAAATTTCACAAGTTGAAGAAAGGTACTAACAAGTACAAAGGTGTGTTACCTCTTAAATGCTTTATATGTGGAAAGATTGCTCATTTAACAACTAAGTGTCTAGAAAGAGGATCAAGAAAAAAGTTTAAGAAGATCAATAAGAAGGCCTACTATGTCAATGAGAATGTTGTAATTTTAGATGATGAATCAAATCATGAGGATTGATTTTTTTTGGTGGAAAAGGAAGAACCTAGATTTGATATCTCTAATATTTCTCTGAAATCTTATGATAGCACTAAACTGCATTATTTGTTAAAAAAATAGAGATGAATGGATGATTGATAGTGGATGTTAAAATCATATGATCGGTGATGAAAGTAATTTTGTGAAGCTTGAGAAATATGATGGAGATGATAAAACAACATAGATTGTTGGAATTGGTTCTATTACATTTGATGGAAAGCACAACATTGGCAATGTTTACTATGTGAAGGGTTTACATCATAATCTTTTGAGTGTTGGACAGACATGTGAAAATGGCTACAAAGTGGAGTTTTAGGATGATGGTTGTGAGATATAGAAGAGATCCAGAACTGTTATTGCAGCTAGAAAAAGAACAAGTGGGAATATATATTAGTTGGAAGGAGCTACACAAAGTTGCTTGGTATCTCAATCCAATGATAGTTGGCTTTGGCACTGAAGGATGTGTCACATCAACTTCGACAATTTGGCTAGGATAAGTTCATCAAGAGCTATTAGAGATTTTCCAAGACTAACCAAACCACATAATACTATCTGCAAAGGATGTCAAGAAGGAAAGCAAACCAAAAAAATGTTCCAAAGAAAAGAAGATTCTTCTACCGAACTGTTGGACCTTATACACATTGATCTTTGTGGTCCGACCAGAACAAGAAGCTTACAAGGTGAGAAGTATTTCATGATTTTAATAGATGATCATTCCAAATTTACTTGGGTTGCATTTTTGAGAGAAAAGTTAGAGGTGTTGGAAAAATTCAAGATTTTCAAAGCAAGATTTGAGAATGAAACTGGTAGAAGAATCAAGTGTCTAACATTTGACAGAGGAGGAGAGTTTACTTCTAATGAATTCAACAAATACTATGAAAATCATGGCATTAAGAGACAACTATCTACCCCTAGAACACCTCACCAGAATGGTTTAGTAGAAAGAATGAACCGAATAGTTCAAGAAGCAACTAGAACAATGATCATGGGAGTAGGCTTACCACAGGTCTACTGGAAAGAAGCGATACACACAACAACATACACTCTTAACAAAGTACTATTCTAGAGGAAATATGGAAAGACATCATATGAGCTATGGCATGGAAGGGCTCCCACAGTAAAATACTTTAAAAAATTTGGAAGCACATGCTACATCAAGAAAGATGAGGAAAATCTTGGAAAGTTTGATAGCAGAGCTGATGAAGGCATATTCTTGGGTTACTCTACAAGAAGTAAAGCATACCAGTGTTTCAATAAGAGATTGAACAAGATGGTTGAAAGTGCGAATGTAAAAGTAGATGAAGATGTTCAAATAATTCCTTAAAGGAACATTGAATATGAATTAGATGAGAAAGAAGAAGAAGAAGAAGAGACAAAGGAGGCTCAAGAAACTACAGTTCTAAGGCTCCAAGCTATGTACAAAAAAACCATTCAATTTTTTTTTTTATTGGAGATAAGAATAAGGGAATTATCACAAGAAGCAAAGCAACTCAAGAGCAAGTATTACTGTGCCTACTCTCAGAAATTGAGCCAAAAATTATGGAAGAAGCATGCAATGATCAGAATTGGGTGAAGGTAATGGAAGAAGAACTTGACCAGATAGAGAAAAATCAAACTTAGGAACTTGTGCCCAGATCGGCAGATCAAAATGTAATTGGAACTAAGTGGGTGTTTTAGAACAAGCTAGATCAAAATGGAAAGGTAATTAGAAATGAGGAAATATTGGTTTGTAAAGGTTACACTTAGATAGAAGGTATTGATTTTGAAGAGACCTATGCCCCTATTACTCGGATGGAAGCAATCCAGATATTCCTAGCTTTTGCAACTTTAAAGGATTTCAAAGTTTACCAAATGGATGTGAAATATGCATTCTTGAATGGAGAACTAAACGAAGAGGTCTACATTGAGCAACTAGAGGGATTCAAGTCTGGAAGTGAAATGGATGTTGTTTGCAAGTTGAAGAAAGCTTTATATGGATTGAAGTAGGCACCCAGAGCCTGGTATGGAAGATTAGACAAGTACCTAATTGGAAAAGGATTTCAAAAGGGATCTAGTGACAGTAATTTGTATTACAGAACTCACTCAGATCAGATGTTGATTGTTGTGGTATATGTTGATGACATAATTTTTGGAGGAAATGATGATATGTTTAGAAAATTTGCAGATGAAATGCAGAAGGAATTCAAGATGTCTATGATAGGTGAGTTAAATTTCTTTCTTGGACTACAAGTAAATCAAGACAACAAAGGAATTTTCATTTCTCAGTCCAAGTATACCAAAGAGTTGTTGAAGAAGTTTGGGTTGGAGAATTCTAAACCAGTTTGTGCACTTATCATTATTGGATTCAAGTTGAAAAAAGAAGATGATTTACATAAAGATGATGCAAGTATGTATAGGTCAATGATTGGAGGATTGTTATATTTGATTGCTACCAGACATTATGTATGTTATTTTTTTAACAACTAGATTTTGACAAGAACCAAAGGAATCACATGTTGTAGTAAAAAGGATCTTCAGATATTTGAAGGGAACAAAAGATTTTGGGTTGTGGTATCCAAAGGACTCAGATTTCTCTCTGACAACTTATACTGATGTTGATTGGGTTGTATGTGTTGATAACAGGCGGACTACAAGTGGTGGAGCTTATTTTCTTGGCTCCCGATTGGTTGCTTGGTCAAGTAAGAAACAAGATTATGTATCTTTATCTACTGTTGAAGCTAAATACAATACAACATCTTCATGTTGCACTCAGATACTGTGGATGAAACAAACACTGAAGGACATTGGCATATCATTTGATGAACCGATCTCAATCATGTGTGATAATACCAGTGCAATAAATATTTCCAAGAATTTTGTATAGCACTCCAGAACAAAGCATATATCCATAAGATATAATTTCTTGAGAGAAAAGGTGTTGGAAAATGAAGTAAAACTTGAATATGTACCTACAAAAGAGCAGATGGGTCAATGCAGGATCATGGGGGTCCAAACTAGGCCTCTAAGTGGCGATGAAAATTCAGAAAATCAGAGTTAGGCAACTTGACATAAAAATTTGAATAGGTTATTAACATAATTTGAAAAATATGTAAGAAAAAAAATTGTAGAAAATTGAATGTAGTTTCTAGGATACTAGTCCTTTTTTGGAAATAAAATTAAATTTTTTTTGAGAAAATGTCAAATTTCAATGCAGTGGTACTAAATTTTTAGGAAAAAGATAAGAAGCAGGTTTATTTCTGACCGCACTAAGTACAAGAAAAAAAAAAATTTCTGAATTTTTCAATATAAGTAGAGGACACATACTGAGATGTCCCAGATTTTTTTTTGTAATTTTTTCCATGTAAATAATTAGTTATGTTTTTTTATTAGAACTTTTCAAAATTATTAAAACATCGGTGTCTGACCACCGTAACTTGGTCAAAAATTTATGAAATTCAATTGGTTTTTTTAATCCTATAGTATGCAAAGCATAGAATATGGTGCATCTTGTAGATTCAAAAAATGTTAAGTAGTTTGAAAGTTATAGAAATTTTTCAATCAGCCTATCAATCAAGACTTTAGACGTAATGTAGGTAGAAAATAAATAATAATTATTTATTAAAATCAAAATAAGGAAAAACTTATATTGGTTCCAGAAAGCTGACAATTTTTTCTATAAATCCTTTTTGTTTGATGAAATTCGGATAAAAAAAGTCATCAGCCACAAGGGAAAACTTCAGAAAACTAAGAAATTTTCAAAACATGTTTTTTGGGTTGACTTTCCAGGTCAGGCAATCTCAAACCAAATGTCAAGCCAATATCCGTTTTGGTTTGGTAATACCAAACCGAAACGAATATCCATTTCAAAACGGATATCCATTTTGTTTTTCAAAATAGATATTCATTTTGGAAAGCAGGAACCCATTTTTTTGAAAAAATATTTGGATATCCATTTCGAAAAACAAAATGGATATCCATTTGAAATGGATATCCGTTTTGAAGACCTAACAAACCTTCTTTAGTAAAATGGGAATAACGTTTGCGTTTCTTATCAAAATTTCAAAATTTTATAAGCGTTGGAAAGATGATTGAGAGCTCTACATAATGGACTAGGTGGTGTTTCTATAGTGTACACCAAAAAATAATTATAATCATTTAAACTTCATATTTCATTTTTGAAACATCAAATGCTCACTACTTTCCTATGCAAAGTCTCTTTTTCATGATTTTTTTGTAAGACTCATCTCAAACTACATAAAACTTTAGAAAAAGTGATGAATAATGAAATATTTATATTTTTGGTATTAAAGAGATGAAAAAAGCTTCATAAATAATCACATCTCTCTATCCCTTTCTCTACCTCTCTATATATATCACTATATCGCCCCTTAAACTCTAGACCTATCCCTCCATCCTTTCTTCTCTCTTTGTCCCTCTTTATACCTATCTTTTTCACTCTCTCTCTCTAGACCTCTCTCTCTTTCTCTCAGGTCCCTCCCACTCCCTCTCCCTCTCTCTCACCCTCTCCCTCTCCATCTCCCTCCCACTCTCCATCTCCCCTCTCCCTCTCTCTCTCTCCCTCCCTTTGAAGTCTATCTTCCTCTTAAGTCTCTCTCCCTCTTAGGTCTCTCTCTCAAGTCTCTTTTGAACTCTCCCTCTCCCTATTTAGTCCTCTCATTAGGCTCTTCCACCTCACTTTCAAATTTACCACCTGCCACCTTCCTCTTAGGTCTCTCTCTTTCTCTCCCACTCTCTCTCCCTCCATCTCTCCCTCTCAAGTATCTCTCCCTCTCCCTCCCTCTATCTCCTCTCCCTCTCAAGTTTCTCTCTCTCCCTCCCTTTATCTCTTTATCTCTCTCCCTCTCTCTATCTTAACTCTCTCTCTCCATCTCCATCTCAGGTCTCTCTCTATGGTCCCTACCACTCCCTCTCCCTCTCTCTCCCTCTCCCTCTCCTCCCTCTCCCTCTCCCTCTCCCTCTCCCTCTCCCTCTCCCTCTCCCTCTCCCTCTCTGTCTCTCTCTCACACACACACTCTCCATCTACATCTTAGGTTTCTCTCTTCCACTCTCTCTAATCATCTCTCCCTCCCTCTACCCCTCTCCCTCCCTCCCTCTATTTCTCTCTTTCCCTCTCAAATCTCCCTCCCTCCCTCCCTCTCTCCCTCCTTTTCTCCCTCCCTCCCCCCCTCTCTCTCTCTCAGGTCCCTACCATTCCCTCTCCCTCTCCCTCTTCCTCTCTCCCTATCTCTCTCTCTCAAAAACACACACACACACTCTCTCTCTCCATCTACATATCAGGTATCTCTCTCCCTCTCTCTCTCTCTCTCATCTCTCCCTCCCTC
>VDFB02281492.1:554023651-554090536 GCA_007258455.2 Sequoia sempervirens
CTGCCCCTTCTTGAACTCAAAAACTTGAACAGCAACACTCCAAATAGCAGCAAGAAAACAAAAAAAAGCTAAAAGCAAACTAACAGGCCCTGATGGCCAACAGAACAATGCGCATTAGCACTTAGAGAAAGCAAAAATACTAAAATTAAATGTGTGAAACACACTTCTTTGTAAACTATTCTACCTAACCTAATCTAACCAGCCAAAGTAGTTGGTCAAACAAAACCATTCACTGATTGGGTGAAATAGCTCCCCTTTCTGTAGAATATTGGATGCTTCACATGATTTTAGACAGCTATATAAAAAATAGCAAAGGGGAAAAGGCCATGAAATAGTTATACCAGACCTTGAATAACATAGACAAGCTGAGAAACCTCCTCATATGGACAATAATCAGTACTAACTCGAGGTGGCGAAGAGACTTGAGTTTTTTCTCCTTCATCCATACTTCCATGTTTAGTTCCAAACAAGGACAGAACCTTCAGCTTAACCTCATTTCAATGTCTCACTTGGACATCCCTAAGTATCAAGACAAAATTGAAATTTTTCCCTCTGATTTCACTTTACTTCAATTGCTCCTGCCAAAACCTCATTAACTCCGCTTTCCTTGGTTGAACAGATTCAACCCTCAAGGCCTCCACAAACCTAGTTTCCCTCTACTATGGTTTGTCATGATCCGAGTAGATTTCTTGAAATGGTCTCATCATTTTGCCAGCAAGAACAAGGCATTTGATCACTCAAGTAAAGAAATGCTCTGTTCTTCCCCTTTAATACAACAAATTATCAATTGTTATTACACCACAACAACAGGCTTTATCTCAGTGTACCAACCAAACTCCACATCATTGTCATTTGAACACATACCAAGCCACGGCTGAAATTGATAAGTTTATTAATCCACTTCAAAGTGTCCCATCTATATTTTGTACTCATCCGTAACATGGCACTCCCTTCATGCATTTTTCTTTTCCATAAACAACAAATCTGCTCCCATGTAAACTGCAATTGAACTCCTTAAGTGAACTCAACCCATCATTCACCTAGCTTCCCAATGCATAACCTGACCTGCTATGAACACAACATTTAGTTGTTTGATGGATACCAACTGCTTTTACCTTCAGCCTGTTCTTCATTCTCATTCCATTTTTTAACACATAAATGCATCTCAAAATCCAGCCCTTAATAATGAATACTACATACCTTCTGAGCTCCCACCCCTAGGAGCCTCGCCTCCAATAATGCTTGTCTCTATCAACAAAACAAATTTCTGAGTTTACCCACCGTGATAAGGAAACAAATGTGTTAGCATAAAAAATAGAACATGATGATCATGATATTGTTATCTCTCCTTTAGCTCATTTCTTTCGTACTGCACTTCATCGATTATTTCAATGCATAGTTGATAGTAGGTTGTACTATTGTGGGTGCTCCATATAAGTTACATCATAATCAGAGCCACTAACACCCTTCTTTTCCTCTTACAGGTCGATGAAGCTCAAGAAGGCAAGGTGCACCATTTAGCATCAAACGTCGATAATCAGGCAATGATGATTATGCCGTCACTTATGTGTTTTCCTTTCTGCACCTCCTGTAGTACAATGTGCTATTAGCAATGTGTTGTAATAGTTACATCCACGGCTTGTGTGGATCTTTCATTTCAATTCTTCTTTTCAATTGAAAAGAAAAAATGCATTTTCATGCAATGTTGTAATATCATTCTGATTGTGAAATCAAATGAAGCCTTGTAAAAATATGAGTTCTTACAAAATAAAAGAAAGCATCTGAAATGCTATTTTTCTCATTTGTTCAATTATGTATTTCTATCATTCCTAGAACCTCTAAATGGCATTCTAGAACTTAATTTTTCAAACTCTACTTCTTCTTTAAAGATGCATAACTCTTACTCAATGCATAATAATGATAATGTAAAACAGCATTGAACTTAAACCGCAATTCCACTTTATGATGTGATAACATTTGCCCAGCTCCACCAATCGAGCTGTGGCAAAAATTTGGTAACATTTTGGAGAAGTCTGCTATATGCTTTCCTGCTAAGCATAGATTAGTGCCCTCTAAACGATTCATTGGGCACGGAGTCAAATCTGCCCCTTCTTGAACTCAGAAACTTGAACAGCAACACTCCAAACAACAGCAAGAAAACAAAACAAAACTGAAAGAAAACTAACAGGCCCTAATGGCTAACAGAACAATGCGCAGCAGCGCTTAGAGAAAGCAAAACTACTGAAATTAAATGTGTGAAACGCACTTATTTGTAAACTATTCTACCTAACCTAATCTAACCAGCCAAAGTAGTTGGTCAAACAAAACCATTCACTGATTGGGTGAAATAGCTCCCCTTTCTGCAGAATATTGGATGCTTGACATGATTTTGGACAGCTATATAAAAAACAACAAAGGGGAAAAGGCCATAAAATAGTTGTACCAGACCTTGAATAATGTAGACAAGCTGAGAAACCTCCTCATATGGACAATAATCAATACTAACTTGAGGTGGCAAAGAGACTTGAGTTTTTTCTCCTTCATCCATACTTCCATGCTTGGGTTCAACCATGATGGGAACCTTCTTGTTAGCCTCCATTTCAGCAATGTGTCTAATTGGACATCCTATTGTCAAGACAAAATTGGAATTGTTTCCTCTGATTTCACTCTTGTCAATTGCCTCACCAACCACAACTGCTTCTTGCCTTGGTTGAATCATGCATTCAACCTCATGCTCCTCCACAACCGAGTTTCCCTCATTTATTTTCTCATGGACCAGTATTTTTCCTGAATGGCTCTCATCATTTTGCTGCTCAGAACAAGGCATTTGATCACTACAAGAATTCAACAGAGTGGCAAGCTCTCTACAAGCTGAACAGTCAGGGTCTTGACAATCAAGCATACTAGATTTGGAAACAAGAATGTCACTTTGCTCCTCAAACTGAACTGAGGCTTCAACCTCATCCTTGCACTTATGAAACAATGGTGCATTCTCTTTTGTAACATCCCTTGGCTGTCCCAAATCAGCTGGTAAGTTGGGAACCTGCATGTTGTCTTTAACAAAAAAGGTAACTCATTAAATAAACCAACTACAACTTGTGAACTATCAACCATTCCTTGATCTAGAGTGTGGAGCTCTTCAACCATAGCCTCCTCTATCTCTTGCAACAATTGCTCCTGATGTTCTGTATCTTCTTCGCTGTACCAACTAGATACCTCGAAATAGTCAGCTAAACTCTGCTGCTCCAATGAACCAATCTTCTCCACACCTGCCACATTCTCAGATTTAGCTGAGAAAATGGCACAATCAGCAGCAACTTCATGCTTGGCATGTTGCAACAATTTTTCTCTTGAACACTTTTCATCTTCTTCTACAAAACAAGGCAGCTCATTAGTGAAAACATGAAAGGACTCAATAAGAGAAGACTCTTCTCATTCAATCTTTCGTTGCTACAAATGATATTCCTCCATAGCTATATGCAATAAATTTACTCCTCTAGCTTCTTCCATGGTGAAAGGTGAGTCATTTTCCAAGACAATAGATCTATTCTCATAAAGGCAAGTAGTGGCAGGACCATAAGACTTATCTGATCGGGAAACTTGACGAATCTCTGGAGTCTCCTGTAGGAAAAGAGGCTTCTCTCTAATGGACTGGTCTTGAATGCTCACAAGTTCAGAACGTTCTAACCTAGGTTCTTGCAAAGGTAAAAAATCTCTAAAGCTAGGAATTTTGATTTTAGTAGGGTTAGGAGGCACAGTTTTCATAAAACTTGGAAACTTAAACTCACGAACCTCTTCTCGAATAGGGTGTTCTTAGATGGTAGGAGTTGTTTTGGCTTCATGCATTTGATACTAAGCAAGCAGAAGCTTCATTTGTGCAACTGCCTCCATCTCCAAATCATCCTCAAACTGTGTTCTTTGGGCCTCTAACTCCTATTCATGTAGATAGGTTTGATAAGCCAGCTCCTCCTACTGTGGATTATACTTAAGTTGCTTCTTGATCTCCTCTAGCTGACTCATGTAATCAAGCAGTGTGCTCTTTATACGTGCAATCCCCTCCTGTTGATTTATTTCATTTGTTTTCCTTTCATAGTTCAACAATATATTTTTGAAGCTCAATTCTTCAGTCTCCTGGGACTGATTTGGAACGTATGAGGGCTAAGATGAAAAATGAGCAAGGGTGGGTGGGTGGCAACTATACTGGGTATGTTGGTTTTGAAAAGCCATGGGACTAAAAGCAGCAGCATGATTATGCTGATATGGTTGATACGAATATGGAGACGTAGGGCTTTCATAATATGGCAGATGGTATGACATATTATCATGAATCCTTGACATGCTTGTTCATCTAAAGGCTAAAAATGAGCAAAAACTTAGAATCTTAACAGCATACCAACACTTGATCATTTTGAAACTAGAAAAGGCTTCTCGGAGTCGCCATGGTGTTTGATGACTATGCCTCCAAAGGCTGAAAATTATGAAGAGAACACTTGACCCTTCAGTATGTGTTCTTTTATGCGCTGTTCACACTGGATCTGCTTGAAAATCAGAGAACGGAGTCGTTAGGTATATTGAAAAGGGCCTCCAAAAGGCTGAAAAAAAACCTGCTGCATACACCAGACAGCAACTTTTAAAAGATTAAACTTCTCTGAAAAATGCTTTTCAGGGTCCCACCGGGCGTGCCAAAAACTGTTATCAATAGTTTTGCACCCTGCTGAATGCATTATTCAGCAAACTACTGAAACATGGAAACCTTCTTCAGATGTGGGTGATCTGAATGAAGAAGGAATCTCCAGAGCTAGCTAGTTCTCCGAATGATGAATATTACTCTTAAAACTTCCAAGGGAAAGGGATAAAAGATGAACTAAAAACAAAATTGAGTCTAACTGATGATAGATTTAAAACTTTTGACAGAAAACTGGATCTTGCCACTCACAACAATCCCTTTATTACAATAGTTCTTATAATCTCACCAATACATGATTTCATCAGTAATTCATACAAAGATTCAGAGCATCGAATACAACATATAACCTAAAAGCATGAAAACTTGTGCAGAAAAACTTATAAAAGCAGGACATTAATGCTTCAAAATTTGAATACACAAAGCATCAAACTGTTGTTACCAGTCTTGAGACAAGAAAATGGAAAGAAGAACTCTGTTGTATTATTGGAACTAAAAGAGTGTCAATCTGTCAAAACTAAGTACAATGTTCACAAGCTTAAAAAATGCATAAGAGTCAGAACTCTAATATGAACTACTAAGAAAGAGAGAAAAAGACTAAGTCTTTCAAAACATAGCTCTCAAGAAAACCCTAATCCAAGCTCAGAAAAAAGCTCAACGAAAAAGGCCTCAAACTGTCTCAAAAACTGCTAAAAAGTAGAAAAAAGCACAATGCTTTTATGATGAACCTTTCAAGCCTCTAAAAATATGCTAATCTTGCTTTAAAGCTCAAAAAACACCTTATCTCTCCAGAAAAGGTCTGAAATCTGACCAAGGGAAAAAGTCAATAAAATCTACTAAAAATAGCAAGAAAGCACAAAGCAATTTATAGAATATCGCTTTATGATTCTGCTTTACAAGATGCAGATTTGCACAATTCATCTATTTTTTGCAATTAAAGATTTTAAAAATCTTTTGCAAAAAGAAGAAAATCTCCTTATTTCTCCATTATAGTGTTTTGATTTTCTCAAAAAATCAATAAAACATTACACATCATATCTCTTCTCTCCTTATCAAAATTCCCATTGATTTCTTCAAAATCAATCAAAATAAAACCCTAACAAGGTAAATGACCCTAAACCAAAGAAACTAGGTCATATGGCATCAAAACCTAATCTTAGGTCACAAGATATTCATTAATATTATTATTCTTTAAACCATACCCAAGGCCTCATATTTCACTAAGGCAAAAACAATAAGTTCTAAAGACTTTACTATGACCTAGGCACATACAATTTTTGGCCTCCCCACATATACCTTAGCTCAGACTTTAATAAGGTCACAATGAAAACATTATGAATTTCAGCCTCCATTTGAAATTCAACATGTGCTTTGATCGAATATTCTGGATGATGATAGGGTTGAATTAGGGTTTCAATCAAAATGAAGTCAAACCCTAATGATCAATCATTTTGCACTCGTGACTTTGGAAGAAAGAAACTCTGTCTGGAAGAATAGTGCCGCCATGATGGTTGAATATGCATCTTGTATGCCCAGGAATATTCACCATGCTCATTAGTCGACTAAAACTCATCTGCGGTAAGCTTTGTTTGGCTTTGTATTGAAGCTCTTCTTTATTATTGAAAGAACAAAAGAAATAAGGCCGCGGCCTGTCATGCTTCTTCTCTGATTTTTCTTTGCACTTTCTATGGGCTTGATTTACCTTTGCCGACATGAACTCGAGCTCCTCCTAAAAGCTCTAAGAGAGAGCTCGTGGGTTATTGCTTTCTCCTACTATGTAAGGGTAAGCTTCTTATCATAGTTCTATGACTTCTATGGCTCCATATTTTAATTTTCTGGCCTTGAGGTCGCGGCTATATACAGCCTCTAATGCCTTTGTCTTGCATTTTGTTGTGCTTGCACTTATATCTCTGTGAACTCGACCCACATTGAGAGTTGGACCGTCCTCTTAAAGGCTTGAAATCTTATCCTCTGGACCTTATCTGGAACTCTTGGCCGCGGCTGTATATATCCTCCACACGACATACAGGTATGACAACACTCAATTGTATACTCCATTCTTTAGTGACTAAAAGGAACTCTCCTTACCAATGAATTTCTAGCCTTATCCAGGCCGTACCAGATGTGATCCATAGAAAGCTTTGTTTTATATATTTTTGGTTTGACCTAGAAAAAAAAAATCATCATTATGTTTCTCTAAAGATAAATCCGCTTTTGGGTATCATAGAAATTTGAATAAAACTGTCCTTTCTTCATTTTGATGCTCGTTTCATCACAGAAATTGCATTTTATTGTATTATACTACTTTTGAATGTAAAACCCATATGGGTTATCTCCATTATTGCATTTCTTGCATTCTGAATGCAAACCCCAAAATGGGTATCATAAATGATTGTAAAATATGAAAACCAGTGTGTTTATTAGAAACCCCAATCGTGGGTACTTGAGACTCGAAACTGGAACTTCATTTGTTTGGTTCTATTTGTACAAGCTCGACCCAAAACAATTGGTGGTTCATTCTGAACTTTTGAAACAAAATAATGATATGATGTTTGTATATTTCTAAAGAAAACTGTACCTCTCCTTCTTTGATGCATGACCCACCTCCTCTCTGCATTTTCAGTTAATCATGAAAAGAGAGTATTTCCACTACAACACTGTTAAAACTATCACACAGCCACGGCTATTCAAAATTTGGACGAATCTTGCTATTTCTTGTGTCCCTTAATCTGAAATGAATGTGGTCTATTATTCTTAGAAATACTGCATTAATTAGAGCTCCATATATTTCTGAAAAGCAGTGATCTCCACCATGCAAACTTGCTTAAGATATAAAAGACTAGTAATCCAAATAATTGTGCAAAGTCTGGGCTTCTTTAAGCATTCAGATCTCTTATTTTCAGCATGATTCTGTGTTTGTCCATTGTGAAAAGGATGACCTCTTAATGTATACTATCTCCATGCTTGTTCACTATACGCACAATAGTGCTCGTCTGACTTTCCTCAACCTTAACCATATAGCAACATTGCTATTGCTTTCTGCCCTTTGGATTTTATGTAGAGAAACTAAATTGAAACTTGTAACATCATGACCACACGCTGCTCACTAGCTCACATGCATAACTGACAACTCAGAACTCCTTCTAGAAAGAAATGCTTGCTCTTCCCTTATCATCCTAAAATGATCACTTGTTATTACAATTCACAATGTTGTATTTACCCTTACCAGTCAACTGAAACTGGTTATCATTTGTCATTTGAATACACATGCATTGCCAGTCAAGCTGAAATTGATAGTTTATTAACCACTTGAGTGTCCGATCTATATTTCGTACTCATCTATAACATGGTACTCTTCATGCATTTTTATGTTTTTCTTAACAAACAGTCTTCAAAATCTGCTCTCCGATGTAAATGTACTCAGTTGAATTCCTTAAGTGAACTAAATTCACTATTCACTTGTAGCCTTCAGAATGCATAACCTGGTCGTTATGAATGCACAGTTGGTTTAGTTGCTTGATGGATAACTCTATTTTTACTCTTTCAGTTGTTCTTCTTTTCATTTGATGAATATGATAATGTATCTTTAAAATCAGCCCATTAATGAATACGGCAGCATGCCGAGCTCTACCCTTGTGGGAGCCCGTTTTCCTCCACATGCTTGGTCATCTAATAATGTTTAGCTTTGTGATTTTACCTATACTTGCACAAGGAAACAAACAATGTTAGCATAAGAAATAGAACATGATGATCATGATATTGTTATCTCTCCTTCAACTCATTTCTTTTGTACTGCACTTGATCGATTATTTCAATGCATAGTTGATAGTAGGTTGTACTATTGTGGGTGCTCAATATAAGTTACATCATAATCAGAGCCACTAACACCTCTTTTTTCCTTTTACAGGTCGACGAAGCTCAAGAAGGCAAGGTGCACCATTTAGCATCAAATGTCGATAATCAGGCAATGATGATTGTGTCGTCACTTATGTGTTTTCCTTTATGCACCTCTTGTAGTACAATGTGCTATTAGCAATGTGTTGTAACAGTTACATCCATGGCTTGTGTGGATCTTTGATTTCAATTCTGGTTTTCAATTGAAAAGAAAAAATGCATTTTCATGCAATGTTGTAATATCATTCTGATTGTGAAATCAAATGAAGCCTTGTATAAATATGAGTTCTTATGAAATAAAAGAAAGCATCTAAAATGCTATTTTTCTCATTTGTTCAATTCTATATTTCTATCATTCCTAGAACCTCTGAATGGCATTCTGGAACTTAATTTCTGAAATTCTATTTCTTCTTTAAAGATGCATAATTGTTACTCAATGCATAATAATGATAATGCAAAACAGCATTGAACTTAAACCACAATTCCACTTTATGATGTGATAACATTCGCCCAGCTCCACCAATCGAGTTGAGGCAAAAATTTGGTTACAGTAACCAATCATCATAGTAGTGCATACCGGTTTGGGACCATCCATCTCAAACTTCTTCAACATCTCTCTCGCATACTTAGATTGTGAAATAATAATTCCTTTCTTTGTTTGATTAATTTATAGCCCAAGAAAGAAAATCATCTCTTCAAACATAGACATCTCAAACTCTCTTTGCATCTCTTCTGCAAACATTTTACACATAGAAATCATTTCCTCCAAAAATAATGTCATCAACATATACAACCACAATAAATAAAAATTCATTTTCAACTTTAAATTATAGGTTACTATCTATTGTACCTTTGTTCAAATCCTTGTTGAATCAAATACCTATCTAATCTTGCATACCAAGCTCTAGGAGCTTGCTTCAAACCTTATAAATATTTCTTCAATTTACAAACCATATATGGTTGATCTGACAACTAAAATCCTTCTGGTTGTTCCATGTAGTCTTCTTCTTCTAGCTCACCATTCAAAAATGTAGACTTGACATCCATCTGATAAAATTTGAAATCTCTATAAGCAACAAACTCTAAGAACAATCTAATAGCTTCCATTCTTTCCACCAGAGCAATAGTCTCCTAAAAATATATACCTTCTACTTGTGAGTAACCTTTACGCACAAGCCTTGCTTTTTTTCTAACCACTTCTCCGTTCTCATTCAACTTATTTCTTAATACCCACTTTGATCCAATATTTTTTTTGTCTACTAGTCTTGGTACTAATTCCCAAGTTTGATTCTTCTCAATTTACATAAGTTATTCCTTCATAGCTTCCATCCAATGCTCATATTTACATGCTTCACTTACATTCTTCAGTTCAATCTCAGGAAGTAAACATAGATTTGCTTCACCAATAGCAGGTCTACTTCTTGTTAGTACTCCTTTTGTTTTGTTTCCAATGATTTGATTTTCTGAATGATTCTTCTACACATATCTAGGTGTCTTAGGTGACACTATCAGAGCTTCTTCTTCTTTTTCTTCTTCTTCATTCTACTTCTCTTGCTCATCCTTTTCTTCTTCTTCCACAATTTCTTCAATTCTTACACAATCAGGCTCATCAAATACATATCCATCAATATCAATTGAATTCTTTATTGTTTCATCAACTTTTACATTTGAGATTTCTACAATCTTCCTTAGTCTTTTGTTGAAACATCTGTAAGCTTTGCTTCTAGTAGAATATCCAAGAAAAATGCCTTCGTCACTTCTTGCATCAAACTTTCCTAAATTTTCTTCATCCCTTCTAATATAGCATTTTCTTCCAAATACATTGAAATATTTAATAGTGGGAATTCTTCCACACCATAGCTCATAGGGGATTTTTGTATTGTGTACTCTTGCTTGAACTCGGTTGAATACATAAATAACAGTGTGAATAGATTCTCTCCAGTAAAATTCCAATAAACCTGCCTCAGTAATCATTGATCTAGCAACCTCTTTAATTGTTCTATTCTTCCATTCAACAACTCCATTCTATTGAGGAGTTCTCGTGGAAGATCTATCTTTTTATTCCATGCACTTCACAAAACATATTAAACTTGTGGGAAGTGAATTCGCCACCTCCATCAGGCCTTAAACATTTTATCCTCAAATTTACTTCATTTTTAACCATAGCTTTGAATGTCTTGAATCTATCTAATGCATATGATTTCTCTCCAAGAGATGTAATGAATGTATATCTAGAATAATCATCAATCAAAAGCATAAAGTAACTTTCACCTTGTAGACTTCTTTCTCTTGTAGGAACACAGAGATCTATATGAATTAAGTCCAGTAGTCTAGTAGTAGATTGTTCCTTTGATCTGTAATGCTTTTTTGTTTCCTTTCCAAACTGACAATTCTTGCAAATAGCATTAACAGGCTTTGTAATCCTTGGTAAATCTCTCACGGCCTGAACTGCACTAATCCTTGCAAAGTTATCAAAATTCACAACACATTCTTTGATGCCACAACAAACTATCATTAATATGAGTCATAAAGCATCATCCATTAGCACCCTTAAGTTGATAGATATTTCCTTCAAATTTATTTCCTGTAGCAATCTCTGTTTCAGATCCTTTCTTGATCACACGTCTTTCATCCTCAAATACTAGTTTATATCCTTTACTACACATCTTTCTAGCACTTAAAATATTATGCCTTAAACCCTTAACATAGTAGAAATCATCAATATTATTCTTTCCATCAAAACTTACTGAACCTATCCCACAAATTTTAACACCAGTATCATCTCCAAACATAACCAAGATTCCATCATAATTTTCAAGTTTAACAAACTTACTCTTATCACTAGTCATGTGATGTGAGCAACCACTATCAACAACCAAATAATTCTTTTCTTGTTTAGCATGTAGGGCAGAGATTATAGTACCTTCATTTTTCTCCTTCTTTGGAGGACATTCCTTCACCTAATTTTTAGAATTAGCAAAAGTAGGTTCATCTTTTATAGCCAAGAACAAGCATTCATTGTCATGAGGATCTTCATAATCATATTCCTCATCAGATATACTAGCATCCTCATTCACATAATATGCTTTATTGATCTTCTTACCTTCCTTTCTTTCTCATATCTTTTTTTATTCCTCTTAGCTCTTTCCAGATACCTTACAACATAATGACCAATTCCTCCACAACTAAAGCATTTAAATGGTAACTTACCTTCATACTTTCCAGAGCCTTTCTTCATCTTTCTGACAAAGTTAGCTTCTTCTTCATCAGGATTTTCTTCTGCTAGATCTTCAACTTTTCTAGCTTTAAAATCAATCTCTGATATGAATCCATTTCTCAAATTTGGCTTCCTCATCTCATAAGATATCAAAGATCCCAACAACTAATCTTTAGTGTAAGTCATAATCTATAGTTTGTTCAATAACGCATACCTTTTTGTTGTAAGCATTAGGGAGAGTTCTAAGAATCTTCTTTACAATCTTGGATTCGTCTATAGTAGCACCAAGTCCTTGCATTCCAACTACTACCTCATCCAATCTTTGTACATAAGCTTTAACATTTTAATATTCTAACATATGTAAGAGCTCAAACTATGTCTCCAAATTCTGCATTTTTTCCTCTTTGACCCTTTCATTACCATCATGTGCCTTTTCTAGAGAATCCCAGACTTCCTTAGTAGTCTTTATATTTTGAACTTTAATCAACTCAGAATGTACAAGCCTACTCTTCAAAATGTACTTTCCCTTATTGTTCACTTCATGTGCCTTGATGTCATCAGTTGTACTCAGACCGTTAGCAAGAGGAGTGTAAGAATTCTTGTAAGCTTTCTCTACATCATATCCACAATACTATAGATACTCTTCCATCAATATTTTCTAGATAGCATAATTAGTTCCATCGAACTTTGAATAATCATGAGTGATTTTACCAGCCATCCTAGACCTTCCTTAAGTGGTTAAGCTCTTCTCCAAGGAACCATGCATTGATACCAATTGTTGAGAAAGACAACTAAGAGGGGGGTGAATCAATTGTCTCAAATTTAAACCTTTTAAAACATTCACCGAAACTTAAATCAATCACAATTATTAACTCTGCTAAAATGAATAAATATTAAGTGCAAGTGCAAAAACTAAAAACAATCACACAAACACAACACCAAATTTACGTGGAAAACCCAATGAGGGAAAAAATATGGTGAGGATTAACTCACACTATAGAGAATACCAAAACCAATTACAAAATGCTTACTAGCAACAACCAGTTGATAACCAATTGACCGGTTGACATCAATGCCAAAACCTTGCAACAACTTCTTCATACTTGCAACAGATTGTTAGTGAATAGGGGATTGCCTAATTTAAACCTATTGTAGGTAATTAAACCAAATGATGAAATAATGAAATTGAAGCATGGACATGAAATATGTAATGTTGATACCTTGGAAGTTGTCTTGGAAGATAAATATGCAATCTAACATGTAGTGGTCATGAAGAATGTTGATCTTGATCTCAAATAAGATGTAAACAATGCTTGCAAGGATATCTTCATAGCTACATCTAATATCTTAGCTCAACATGTGCATGAATGCTCTAAACCCTTGGCATGATGATATGATCTTGAATTGTTGCAATAAACTCTTGATAATATACCTTGAAATGCCTTTGAAATGCTCTTGTGAATGTACTCTTGAGTTTTCATGAAAATCTAGGATGAAACTATGTGAATTAACCCTTTATTTATATTGAATTAAGATATTAACCCCAAAATTCAAACAATTCAAGTTGATACCAGATCTGGAAATAAACATTATTAAATTCTTGCCATAATTAAATTTGAAAAGGAGTCCCTATTAAGGGAGGACCCATTTGCCACCTAGGGCGAATGGGTCTTGGCATTGTTTTCTAGGACCTTGCCTTTGAGGAATGAAAGTACATCAAAAAACCATGTAGAATCTGCTAGAAAAGGGGGGTCATATAGAGGGAGGACCCATTTTCCACCTAGGGAAAATGGGTCCTAGCACCAATTTCTAGGACCTCAAATTTTCCTAATTAAATATTATGTAATATGAACTATGGGTGTCGGGATAGATCTTCAAGAGGTGTCACAAATAGGGCTTAAATTTGAATTAAAGGGGCTAATTAACTCTAATTAACCATAATTAATTAAGATGACCCTAGATAAGTGTGAAAGTGTGTTACAACACTTTACAACATCATAAATAGGGTACAAATTAAGTACATTTTATTAAAAGGGGGCCCAATATCAATGTGAATGTGTTACAACACATTACAACATTAAACCTAGGAAAAATTAGGTTAATTCAATGACAATTATTCCCAAATTAAGTAAGGAAAAGGGATAATTTTTATGTTACTACATTTTTCCCCCACTTTAGTGAGAGGATGACCCCATGTCAAACTCACACTAAAGTAGACATTCAAGACACCTAAGTATGCAACAATAACAAAGATACATAATTATACCCTGTCAAAGGCCAAGAAAAGTAAAGAAAAACAAAAGGATCAAGCACAATCATTCCAACACGATGTAGAATGGGGTTGTTTGTATGTAACATATGTTGCCCACTCTGGGGTAGTGTAACCTCAATCTTTCCACTAGGTGACTTGTCCCAAAATATGTATGTTCTCACTCTGGGGTAGTGGAACCTCAATCTATCCACTAGGTGAGTTATCCCAATGAGGTGGAAAATGAGGGAATCATGTTAGCCTCTCATACCATACCAAAGTTATCCTCATGACTACTTTGATAAGGCACCACAATGTAATTCTTTTACAATGTCATGTATGCAAGTTTTTGTTAAAGTGGATTTTTCTTCAAGTTAATGTAAGGTCTTCTTCTTAGGGAGCATTGTGCCTAATGTCTCCAAGAGAGGACAAGTCAAGGGTGTTAGATCATCACTCATGGGATGCCTCATTTGTATCATGCCATGATAGTAGATCGTACACTCTTGGAGGATGTAAAACCCAATGACACCACCAAGAAGAGGACACGTCACAAGAAAAAAGAAAAATCACACCATGAAATTTTGTTGAAGGATGTTATTGATGTATGCCCCCACTTTAAAGCAGTTTCTACACCATTACTGTGAGAAATTTCTTTAAAGTAGCCAAATTTTTTTCCCAAGACATCAGAGATTTCCTTGGAATACCTTATGTCAACTCATATGTTTCTTAAAAAAGATGCGTCATGAAATAAGATGGAAGGGTTGCCCCCACAAATACATAAGGGATCCATGGATTTGGGGTTAGCATGTCTTTTCTACAATGTTGTCATAGAGCATGGAACTATCATCATTCCCAAAATACTCATAGAACTAGAAGAATGACACAAGAGAGTGAAAAAAAAGAAAAATTATTTTGGGTCAACATGGAAGAGACCTAAATGTCTCAATGCCTCACTTTAGTTGGATATGACAATTGAGAGGGGGGGTGAATCAGTTGTCACAGATTATAACCTTAAATTCAATTACCGGAACTAACACATAAACTGATTAAGTGATTAACCATCAAATGAAAATCCACAAACACAATAACACCATATTTACATGGAAAACCCAATGAGGGAAAAACCACGGTGAGGATTAACTCACACTATAGAGTATCAAAACTGATTACAAAAGGATCACTGCCTGAGATAAGGCTCACTGCCTGAAATAAGGACTCACTGTTTGAAATAAGGACTCGCTATCTGGATTCACTGTCCACAGGGCTACAACCCGGAGGGCTCACTACCAAAATACAAAATTTATAGCTTACCGCAAAAAGTGAACTAATGAATTACACCTTTCTTGTGTTGAATTCAGTTCTAGATGAAGCTCAGTAATCACTTGATACTTCTTCTTTGATTACACACTTTTATCTTAGCCTAATTCACTTATTTTGATCTGTTGCAACCACACACTTTTAGACTTTGTGTTCTTCTTTTGTAACCTTACATCTCACATCATTCTCTCTTGCTTTTCTTTCCCTTCTCTCTACTTTTCAGAGATACATATGAATATGAATATATATATATATATATCTTACACATTGATTAGGTTAGCCAAAAACATCCATAAAGTATTGCATACACCAAGTCATCCAAGATCTTGAAATATCCAAATCATATTTTTTCACATGGTAGGAACCAGACCTAAAACCAACATGCCAGACAACATATAACGGTCAACTTCAATGTGAAATAACTTTCAGTAAATTAGTCATATATGCAGTACTGTGTTGACATCAATGACAACCATTTGATGCAATCTTCAACTTCCAACAATCTCCCCCTTTGTCATTGATGGCAACAAAAGATGTGAAAATCCAACAACAACAAAAAATTATTTTCATTTTTCACATGCTTCCTCTCTCACTTTTTCACATGCTCTCTCTCCCCCTTTGACATCAATGACAAAAAAAGTTTCTATCTGCCCTTTACTTCAAAAATTTTATCAAAAAGTTTGTCAAAAATGATTCTTTACCTCAATCCTTCTTTCTAAATTCTTTCAGTTCCAGAAGAAATTTCTTCTAGGAATCCATTTCCAGCTTGATGTATAGAAAAACACTATGGTTCTTTTCTATTGAATCAACTATTTCCAGAAGAGTATCTGGAATGGCAATATTGTATGCATTTTTCTCAACATCCTCCAAGAGACTGAAAATTTGTTCCAATATTAACTCAATTATCTCTTTGAATTTCCAAGAGGTCTTCATAAAACCATCCCTTTGTACAATTATGACTCCAAGATCAAATTGTAAGGAATTAATCCTTTTCCTTTGTGTTCCATCCTTGTCATTAAGATCATATGTTTTTCCAATAGAGTTCAATTCATGCTCAATAGTATCAATTTTTGTTCTGTAGTTCCCAATAGCAATAGGCCACCAGAGACAATACCTATATACACTGTTTACACTTTTGATACAACTCCTTAGTTCATTTATGTTCTCAGTCAACCTCTTTTGTTCATTTTTGCATATTTCTTCTAAGGCCAATTGAATTTCAGCTTTTTCTACTATTTTACCAGGTGACAGTGCCCTTAATCTATCTACAATCTATTCAATCAATACTTCTGGTAAGGTACTTGTCAATTTTCTTAGATTAACATCATTATGAATTACATAGATAGCTAGAGCATTTGTAATTTCATCCTATTCATATGATGGTTGAGACAACCATATATCTCCAATCTTCTTTATCCCATCAGGTTGCTCAAGAATATTTAACACCTTTTCTTTAGTAACATCTTCTTCATCATCATTTGTTGATACCTAATCAAGTGCTCCTACAATTTTTTCTTTCTTTCCTTCTTCCTTCTCCTCTATCTTCAGCTTCTTCATTTTTGGAGGGAGACATTAATTTTTTTTCCTTTTTTTCCTCTTTCCGAAGGAGAATCCTTCCTCAAACATCATAACTGGACTAGAAATCATACTAGAATTCCATGCATTTATCTTGATTTCAAAATACTCTTGGAAAACCTTTTCCCTTTCAGCTAGACATTCTAGATATTGATAAACTTGCTTCCCAAATGGTATAGTATACTTCCACACAACATTTTCTTTCAATGGTAATGAATTTAGAAAATACATCATCAAGCATATAACCAAAGTTCCAAAGTGGAAAGGATAATTTTCATTCCTTTTCATAGTTATATTTTCCATCAGTTGATTTCTCAGTAACTCACACAAGTCAAAATCCTCCTTTTTCTAAACCATTTGATTCACAACATAAAGAACAATTGTTGAGGTAGAACTTCCCTATTCCTGAAATAAATTTTATATGAGATACCATATGCCACATACCTTATCACTTGGTCAATTATTGTGTAAATTATAAGTTCCCTTTGATCTCTTGTTACCCCAATTAGGGCTTCGACCTCTTTGTTCTTTACAAATTTCTTGACTGGAACAGGTTTGACATCACATAGTCCTATTATTCCCGCAATTGCTTCCTTCGTGATCTCATAGGGTTTTTCATGGATCATCTGATTATCTTGAACTCTACTTAAAATAACCCGAACAATGTCGACATTTGAAAAGTATGAAAATTCACTCCAAATGTATAAACCCCTGTTCCCTAAATCTTTGACCTTTTACATTTACTCAACTGAAAGAGAAGTTTTGAGACTTTGAATTTTTTCATGATAAAATTCATCAATCTGTAACTTACTCAATTTTTACAATTCGTTGTTGTGTGGATTAAATACCACCATTTCCTTTAACTCCATTGCTTCTGCCTTGTTCTCCATACTTTCGCTAGCTGGTAACCCTAACTCTTTGTTTCTTAACTCATTCACTTCAAAATGAAAAATACCACTCAATCTTCCTTATTTAACTCATCCCTTTTAGGGTTTCATCATAAAGGATAATTTATTGCTTGCCACATCATCATTTATACTTTAGTTCATCAGGTTCTCTTTCCACCTAAGCTGTCAATCAATTTGTGAGATGCATAGTAAGCAAAAAGGTTTCCACAAATATTTTGTAATGCTTGTTTTCTGTTTGAATTTTCTTCATTGCCTTTAGAATAAAAATTTATATCGCATATCCTTGTGTCATCGCATGACATCTCTTATACCGGGGGTTTGATAGATTTTTTTGTGATTGCTTTCCCTAAGGCTATTACTAGATTTATTTCACATAAGAGGTATCTGCATCGGATGCGAATATAGGATTATCTTATTTGTCCTTGTTCTCTGGTTCTTCTTTCTTTCT
Source organism: Sequoia sempervirens (assembly GCA_007258455.2). Classification (NCBI taxonomy): domain Eukaryota; kingdom Viridiplantae; phylum Streptophyta; class Pinopsida; order Cupressales; family Cupressaceae; genus Sequoia; species Sequoia sempervirens. The sequence continues at coordinate 554,041,943 of VDFB02281492.1, forward strand.
CTAGATTTTTTCCATTTCTCTCCTCACTTCTTCTAGATTAAGCATGTTCTTTTGTTTCAGATTCAATTTCTTCCCAACTTTTCTCTTGCAAAATTTTGAGATATGTCTGGATTTTTTGCAAGAGTGACATACAACAAATCTTTGATCAAGAGAGTTTGTATTCATATTTTTCCTGCATTGCTTAGCCTTGTGTCCAAAATTATTGTATGTGTAATACTAGCCTTGGAAAGAATGAAATATTCTACCGGTATTAAATTTGTTCATCATTATCTGACTTCTACATTCTGTAGATTTATGCCTAAACTTGTTGCAAACATTGCATTGTGCACCAAAGAATCTATTATGATTCATTATTCTTCTACATTATGTTTCTCTATGTCCAAATTTATTGCATGAATAAAAAAATTCATTAAAATATGTGTACCTTTGATCATTAGGCTGTCGGTTGGGTATCCTTTCAATATTGATCCTTTTATTCTTGCTTTGATAAGTATTTCCTTGAAATTTCCTTTGACTATTCATTTTGTTGAGACTTGGATTAGTCCTTGAACTTTGTCCTTCTTCATGTCCTAGACCACCTTTATCCTTTGCAGGCTTCTGAGATGAAATTAATTCATCGAGCATTCTTGAACTTATCCTAAATTTGTCTTCAAAACTTTTTTCCCTTTCCAGATCAGACTTAAGAATTGCTACTTCCTATTCAAGCTTGTCATATTTTTTTTTCTTTTGAATGATAATTTCTTTACTTTTTCCAATTTCCAATTTTAGATTCTCTTCCATTCTCTTGCTTTCTTCAATTTTCATCCTTAGATTTTTAGCAGTCTCATTTGCTTCTTTAGTTTCTAGTAAACTTATTTATGTTTCAACTTAAATTTTTGGATATGGTTTCTTAGTTTATGAATACTTTCACCTACCTTCTTGAAATTTTGTTTCAGATGTTCATTCTCAGACTCTGAGGTCTCCGCTCTCAGTTCTTCTTCTAAGTCATATCCCTTCATCATTTATTTAAACTTTCTAAGATCTCCTTCAAGCTTTTAAACTTATTCCAATATACCTCACTCTGATACCAATTGTTGGATAGGACAACTAAGAGGGGGGTGAATCAGTTGTCATAGATTATAACATTAAATTCAATTACCAAAACTAACACATAAAATGATTAAGTGATTAACCATCAAATGCAAATCCACAAACACAATAACACCAGATTTACATGGAAAACCCAGTGAGGGAAGACCCATGGCGAAGATTAACTCACACTATAGAGAATATCAAAACCGATTACAAAAGGCTCACTGCCTGAAATAAGGACTTACAGTCCAAAATAAGGCTCACTGCTTGAAATAAGGACTCACTTTCCATAGGGCTACAACCCGGAGGGCTCCCTACCACAGAGATACAAAGAAGATGGCTCACTACCAGAATACAAAAGTTATGGCTTATCACCAAAAGTGAATTAATGAATTACACCTTTCTTATGTTGAATTCAATTCTAGATGAAGGTCATTAATCACTCAATACTTCTACTTTGATTATACACTTTTTTTCTTCACCTAGTTCACTTATTTTGATTTGCTACAACCACACACTTTTCTAACTTTATGTTCTTCTTTTATAACCTTGTATCTCACATCCTTCTCTCTTAATTTTCTTTTTTCTTCTCTCTGCTTTTCAAAGACACATATGAATATATATATATAACTTAGACATCGATTAGGTCGGCAAAAAAATCCATAAAAGTATTGCATACACCAAGTCGACCAAGATCTTGAAATATTTGAATCATAGTTTGTCACACAATAGGAACCAAACCTAAAACCAACATGTCAGACCACATATAATGGTCAACTTCAATGTGAAATAACTTTCAATAAATTAGTCATATATGTAGTACTGTATTGACATCAATGACAACCATTTGATGCAATCTTCAACTCCCAACATGGTTTGGTAGAGAGAAGAAATGGGATTTTGAAGGAAATGGCTAGAGCCATGTTGAACAAGGAAAACTTGATAGATACTTTTTGGAAAGAAGCAATACAAATTGTTGTATACATTCAAGAAAGAGCTCTTATCAAATTTAACAGTGGTAAAATTCCATATGAATTATGGTTTGGTAGGCCTACATCAGTCAAGCATTTCAAATTATTTGGCAGTAAATGCTATATCAAAAGAGAAGCTAAATATTTGGGAGGTTGATGCAGAGGGTCGGGGATCTTGAAAGAAATTCACCAAGTTACAAGAATATCAATGGTTCACTCACAACCTTTCAACTAGGCACCAACCTGGAGATAAGGCCTCAACTTTACGTTCATGACCTATTTGCTTCCCTTGTGGTTCCAAACAACTGAAATGATCTCAAAGGACTTAACCTAACTTGACTCAAATGAGTTTCAAGCCCTAACCCTCTGTTTTGAACAAAACTCACCTTTGCTCCACAACTAGCCTTCTAGCCCTATTAGGCCTTTAGCGAAGGATTCTTGACTTTTCCCTCAAACTTTGCAAATGAACCTCCAATATAAAGATTGTTTCAGGTGTGGTTTGTGATGACAAACATCATGTCAACTCCTAGGCATCACTTGTTTCAGACAATCTTTCTTCAAACCCTGTTGTTTCCTCAAAATTAGGCCTAATTAGCCCTATTTTTCAAAGTAACCCCTCTTCAAATTTGTCCCCTGACCTTGAAACTCTCAACAGTCTTCCAAAACATTCCCAAACCAAATATTTTCAGACTTTTAATCTTCTAGGTTACTCTTAACATGCCCAATTACAAAACCCTCCCTAAATTGGCTTAAAACTAGGGCTTTTTTATTCTAGGACTTCCAAACACTTCCAGGTCTTAAATTTTGACTTTTCACCATTAATTCATCATTGCTCAACTACTGCAACTCAAAAATGTACCTCTTGTTAAGGCAGATTCTCCACTGCTATACCCTAGGGTCCATCTTCATGCCTTTTCCTTTGCTAATTCACTATGCACATGTTGGTTTTCCTCTTCCTTGTACATTTCTTTGTTAGTTTCTTATAATACATATCATATGTGATCCATTTCATATATTTTCAGTCATAATACTCCATGAAATGGATCATTCCTTCATTAAAAACTCTCAAAATAGAGCAAAATCTGTATTTTCCTGTAGACAGTCAGCAAAAACATGCAAGAATTGATCTATTTCCTTTATTAGAACATGTGAAAGGTATCAAAGCTTGTAAATACAAACCCATAATGCATCCAAAAGTAGATAACTTCAATAGAAATCAATGGATCATCAAGAAAACACAGAAAATTGCTTAAAAACAGGAATTTTTGTTGAATTTTCTGAGGACAGTCCGTACAAAGCTTTCACCAATCACCTAACCTCCGTAAAAATGAGCATTTTAGGGTTATAAACCCATTCTCCAACTGATCCAACCGATTTGGATTGATTACATTGCTTAATTAACTCTAAAATGCTAAAAACTCCCTTTCCCACCTAAACTAAAATTCAAAAATTTGGAATTGCAAACTTGAAATTTATTAAAAACCACCACCTAAAAACTATTGGATCTTCAATATCCAAGTTTATTTGACCAACCTAAAGCATTAGATCACTAATAAAATCCCTAGAACATAATTTTCCCTTTACATTGCATTTTTAACCTAGATTCCTTATCAGGAACCTTAGAACTTTTAACATTCTCATTACATTTATTCATCCCAAATGCCATTATAGGCTCCAATAGGTCATAATTGATGCTTTGACTTGTTTGAAAGGTCCTCCTAACCCCTGCACACTCATGATCCTTGAAGTGCTCCTTGAAGGCCCTGGGTGCTCCTGCACCAGAGGTTTTGAGTCAAGATATGATGAAGGGATATTTTTAGGGTATTCCAACCAAAGAAAAGCTTATAAATGTTACAACAAGAGATTGCATAAAATTGTAGAGAGTGTACATGTCAGGGTTGATGAAAATCAATCCAAGTCCAGCAAAATCAATCTTGAAAGAGAATCAAATGATGAGGATATAGGTGCAAAAACAAAAGAATAAGAACAGGAAGAGGAAGAATATAATGAGCAAGAGATTGAACGTGCTCCTACAAAATATGTGCAAAAAGATCATCTTATAGATCAAATAATTGGAGAAAAGAATGAAGGTGTGTAGCTAGAAGAAGACTTGCAAAGGACAAGGAACATGTGAAATTTTCTCTCTTATCTCAGATTGAACCAAAAAAATTTGATGAAGCCAGTAAGGATGAGAGTTGGATGAAATCAATGGAGGAACTCAATCAAATAGAAAAGAACAAAACTTGGGAATTCGCTCCTAGGCCATCAAGCAAGAATGTAATAGGCACAAGATGGGTATTTAGAAATAAGTTGAATGAAGATGGATTAGTGGTTAGGAACAAAGCAAGGTTGGTATGCAAAGGATATGCTAGAGTAGAAGGTATTGATTTTGAAGAAACATTTGCTCCAGTTGAAAGATTAGAAGCTATTAGGATGTTTCTTGCATTTTATGTGTATAAAGTTTTTAAAGTATATCAAATGGATGTCAAATCTACATTTCTAAATGGAAACCTGAAGAGGAAGTATATATTGAGTAGTTAGAAGGATTTTAGCTATTAGAGAATGATGATTACGTCTACAGATTGAGAAAAGCATTGTATAGTCTAAAACAAGCCCCAAGGGCATGGTATTCAAGACTGGATCAATATCTACAATAACAAGGATTCAAGAAGGGTTGTGTTGATAGAAATTTATATCTCAAATCTGAAGGTAAGCACATGATCATTGTTGTAGTTTATGTAGATGATATTTGTAAACAAATATTTTGGCACCCAATGGCTTTCTTGCACTTCTAGGGTTTTTCACCTAAAAGGAGAAAGATGGGCTAAAATGCAATGTAAACATTCAATATTAATGCAAGGATGGATGCAATATTCCTAAATAAAATGCAATAAAATGAAAAAGAAAGATGATTATTAATGCAAAACCTAAGATATGCAAATTGTTTGAAAACACAGTGATGTATGCAAAAACACCTAAGAATGCAAGTAAACAATGATAGAATAAAACAAGACTGGAAAGGTGCACCTAGAATTTGAAGTCTAATGCAGAGAGGCTCTGGAATCTTTTAGAGTTGACTGGAAATGTTGACTGGGATACTTATGCCAAGCTGGGCGACTTAGTCTAGTTCTAGGGAAATTCTATCGAAACATGAATCTACCAAATGGGTACTTTGAAATGTAGAAACCACTTTCCAGGCCTAGTAGTGGGACTATTTTTCCATATATGGTGACTTAGTCCACCTGAGAATCTCAGGAAATTCGGGATAGGATTTTGTAGCTTTTGGTCTACACTTCCCTTCCTGACAGGTGTCTGGTTCAGAAACTGCAGAAAATGGGTTGAAAGAGGTCTCCAAGCTTCAATTAGGGTTTTTTTGACTTGAATGACTTTGATGGATTATTGACCACTTTTAACACCAAACTCTTTGACAAATCTACATACAAGACCTACAAACACACATGCAAAGAGGGGGAAAAGGGTTAAGGGTTAGAGAATAGGGGTTTGCCTTGGTCAAACCCTGATTTGGTAGTCAAACCCTAGATAATGAAATGAAATAGAAAGAGAATGATGAAGGGTAAAAGCACAAACCTGTGTCACACTTTTAAAAGGAATCGACCAATAGTAAAAACAATTCTAAACTTCGACCACATAAAAGTGGTCTTTATGTTTTGAATTTCAAAATGGTGTGAACTAATGAAATGTAGAAATTTTTATGTAGTTTATTCCTGTAATTTTTAAAATTTAAAAAAAAATTGTTTTCATTATGTTTTTATCAATTTAAGGACAAATTTTGGAAGGCTGAAAATTTCAGAAAAGAGTGACTTCGCAGGCCATCAAGAAACAAATTGAAAAAAACTTCATTTCTCCCTTCTTTTTTTTCTCCAAATAGGTAACTTCAATATCTTGTGCATGGAAAAAAAAATCACATTTTGATGTATATTTTTGTCGTAATAATGTTTTAAATTCAGACATATCATAATTTGACAGTTTTCACTAGTCATCAACTATTTTCATTTTTTTTAATCATTTTCAAAAAACAAAATATACCCTTTTGAAGAAGACTCTCTCCTCTTGTGCCCCATATAAGATTTAAATTTTTTTAATAAGTTTTAATATCTTTTTTTTTTCTAATCAGCCTCTTTTTTTATTTTTAAAACCTATTTGTATTATTTTAAAAATAAAATATATTAAAACTAATCAAAATATTATTAAAAATATTTATTTGGATTCTCCACTCTGATCTCTACAAAAGGGTATTTTTATTTTTTGTAGAAAGATCATTTTGACTAGAGAAATACTCTGCCAAATTTGAATGTTTCAGAAAATTCTAAAAAATGATGAGTTGGTTGCCATGTAGGATGCCAACTAGACATTCTTGGCCAAGAGAGTTTCGGCCAAGTATGTTTCGGCTAAAACGTACTCGGCCGAAAATGCCTTGATATTTCCAAGCCATAAATATGAGATATGCTCACTTTTTCTATGTTTTTTGCCAGCCATATTCGACTGAGTAACTTTCAGTCGAAACCTCTTCGGCTGAAAAGGTACCTGCCACGTCGGTGCCACATGGTTTTGGCCAAAAGCGACTCATCCTAAAATCTTCTGGCCGAAAATAGTTCGCCCGAAACCATTTATTTGGCCAAAAGTGTGACACACTACTGTGCTTTTACCCTGAATAAACAACATCAATGTCACAAACTCACCAAACCCTTGATGTTGAAATATGAAGATATGCAATGAAGTGCTCCAATGGATGACTTGATAATGCTTAGATTGCTTGAATGCTTGAATAAAGAATTAGGATGCTTGGAAATGAATTAGGTAAATGGGGGTGAAAATGTGAGGAAAACCCTTTATTTATACTTTATTTTCTAATATTTCTTGAAAATAACACATTGTAGGCCTACCTCAAGGTTAAGAGAATAAAATCCCACCAAAAAATTAAAATTATTTTGATTTTTGTGCCCAGTGGGACTAAGTCGCCCCAGGTGGTGACTTGGTCCCACTAGGGTAATTTTACTGGGTGTCGGGGATTGAAGTGTATTTAATGATGTTTAACGGGAATATTCTAAAAAATACACTTAAGTATAGCTAGAAAGTGTATTAAGGGGTCATTTAAACATACAAAAGGGTTGAATTAGTGATGACAAGTCTAGAAAAATGTGAAATTTTTTTACAACTCTTTACAACACTTTGAAATAAGACTTGGTAAGTAATAAAAAGGGGTTATTTAAGTGATTTATAATAAAAGGGTCCTAGAAAAGTTTGGAAGTTGGTTACAACACTTTACAACACTTTTACAAGACATCCTAGAAGTCTTAATGATTCACAAGGGTCCAAGACCTAATGTGAATGTGTTGGTCACATTATAACATTAAATCTAGGTAAAAGCAAGCCATAGTCCACTAGGAGGGCCTGAACATGAGAAAAAGTAGAAGGGTTACTTTTCCAATGTCCACAATATATATTTGGTGGTAGCAGTGATGTAATCTGCAAAATATTTTCTACAAACATGCAAGATGAGTTTGAAATGTTCATGCTAGGAGAACTCAGATTTTTTCTTGGTTTGCAAGTTACACAAACTAATAAAGGTATATTTATATCACAAACCAAGTACGCAAAAGAAATGCTTAAAAAGTTTGGCATGGAGGATTGTAGACCAGTCAGTACTTCCATGATTACTAGCTACAAATTAAGCAAATCTAATGAGTCACTTGATGTAAATTAGAATACATACAAATCTATCATTAGAAGTCTACTATATTTAACTGCATCTAGGCTTGATATAATGCAAGTAGTTTGTATGGTAGCTAGGTTTTAGACAACACAAAAAGAATCACATGTCAATGTTGTAAAGAGAATCTTTAGATACATCAACAACACTTTTGACTATGGTTTATGGTATCCCAAAAGAAAAGACTTCACTTTAACAACATACACAAATGTAGATTAGGCAGGAAGTGTGGATGACAGAAAGAGTACTAGTGGAGGAGCTTTCTTTTTGTGAAACAAACTAGTTTCTTGGATGAGTAAAAAGCAAGAGTCTATCACCCTTTCTACAATAGAAGCAGAATATGTTGTAGCAGTTGCCTATTTTTCTCAAGCCCTATGGATGAAGTAGACATTAAAGAACATCAAGGTAGAGTACAGTGAGCCTATCTCAATTCTTTGTGACAATTCAAGTGCAATCAACATCTCAAAGAATCTAGTGGTGCACTCTAGAACCAAGCATATATTAATCAAGTATCACTTCATCAGAGAAAAGGTTACAAATGGAGAAGTTAGTATGGAGTATGTTCCTACAAAGGAAAAAGTAGCTGACATATTTACTAAGCCTCTTCCCATAGAGCAGTTTGAATACTTGAGGCAGAAGTTGGGAGTAGTTTCTCCCACCTCATATCACTAAACATTAGTGATAGGGCACATATCCAGGGGTAGATTCATTGATCATTTATTTAACCCTGGTTAAGAATCATGTGATCAAGTCATGTAAAATATTGTTTTAGAAATTTCTAATGACTTGATGGTTGCAGAAAATGTCAAACTTCTACATTTCCTTAGGAGGAGTGTACCCTTTTCCATTGATGTCAAAGGGGGAGAAAATATAAATGTGGAGCAATGTGAAGCATAGTGAGAAGAGATGATATGTATGTCACAAGGGGATTTGTTATGCTACTGTGAGTTTAGTCAAGTTGATATAGAGCTTCAATACTATATCTTATATGAGCACTTCAATTTTTTCCATCAATGCCAAAGGGGGAGATTGTTGGCATATAGTTTTAATTGATCTCAAAAGTGTAAATCATGCAAGGGAGATTGTTGGCATAATTACAGAGGATGAGTGTGGGAGTATTCGATCTTATGGAAAATTAGATGGTAGATTCAATCTATATTTCTCGAGAGCTTTCCAAAAAGGTATTGTGCAGGTCTTAATATCAGTGGAGATGTTAGCATTCGTTTGTTCATGCTCTCGATCTAGGGTTTATCAATTAAGCCCTAAGTGTGTAGGAGTTTACAGTCACAGAATTCATAGAAATTCTATTTTGTTGTTGACTATGTATCAGTGGTTGCATGTCACATAAGTTACAACTTATGTCTTTGAAGTCATGGGTATGATTGGACCCTTCACCTTCTGTTTACTAGCTCGACAAATATTTTGCAGTTGCAATATTTCTTAATTTGTGAGATTTCAAGTTTTTATAACCTATATCATGGGGTTCTAGAGTTTCATAACCTCCCAACTTAGTGACTTCGTGTTGTCGGTGATGTCACAGGTCTTCAAGGTTTCATAACCTTCGACATGAGGTTCTAAAGTTCTAATTTTTAGCGACATAGTGATAATGTGAATGAGAGGATGGCACATGGTGATGACTTATCTAGTGGACTATGTATAGTCAATCCATGTTCAAAAGATCAAAGAGTCATGGGCGTAAAAAGTTTCTTCTAATTCTTCATTGACTGGTTGTAGCAAGTTACAAGTAGCTTAAGTTACTACTTAAGCCTTTGAAGTTGTTTGGGGAACTGGCCCCTTCACCTTGCATTTATCGACCGAGTAGATATTTGGTGAGTCTAATATTTCCTAAGTATTGAGCATATATTTGTCTTTGTGAGATTGACGGTGATGGTTATGGCTTCAAGATCTAATGGTTCCCACAAGCACCACTGAGTTTGTGGTGGGTCCCGATTAAGACCCGTGGGGTCAGCGGGGAACGATGGTGATGGAATGTTGAAGATCAACGGTGCTCACAGTATGCATGGTTAGACCTACGAAGGCTGGACAAGATGATGTATGCCATGAACGATAGAGATTCAATGAGGAATATTTGACGCTACATGTAGTGTATCTGGTGGGACCAAACAGGATGGTGATGATGATGGATTCTGATGAAGGTCGATAGGTGGAAAAGAGTGATCGCTCGATATATCAACTCACATCGTTGTTTTGAGTTGCATGACGATGATGTGGATGAAAAATTCCAACAACCCACAAACCCTACAAATTTTGTGTGGGCCCATTGTTTGAGCTCGCGAGGTTAGTGAGCTTTGGACACATGTCTTGGTGGACCCCACGTATGGCAAGCAGTGTATGAAGGATAAGAGAAAAGGAGGAGATTCAAATGACCACTTATCAGACAGTCATGATTTAAAGTTGTGACAGTAAATGGACAGCATAGGATCATGGCACGAAAAAGGAGATCGACGACCCAGATTCAAAGGTAAAGATCTCAAATGGCTAAGTCCATGTAAACAAGGTTTTGTCTGGTAATCGACATAGAGGAAGGAATTAATTGGTCCAACTGCACCCAACGAACAATGAAAATGAGATTTGATGGACAAGACAGTGACACAGGTTACAAGGGTGATTATAGAGAAAGATAAGATCGAATAATCAAAAGAGCGCATTGAATGCATAATCAGATTTTAGGGTTTGACAGAGAGCTAATTTGGGTAAATTCTCTATAACAAGAATTGAATGTTGGGCGACTCAATGCAAGAAATGGAAATATTTGGAAAACTTTATCAGACATCTTAATTATGAGCTAGATAGTGGTGTGTGACTTGAGGCAAAAGGAAGCTTGCTGGTGAAGTTAGTTTGTGAAGAAAACCCTAATAGTAAGGTGGAGATGATCTAGACGGTGGAGAGAATCTTGAGGTTGAGATTGTAGATCCGTTGAGAGAAGAAAAAGAAGAAAAACACAGAATTGTCTATGTGTGAAAATACTGCAAGAAGTGAAGAGGAGAGTGAGATAGCTACTAGTGCAGAAAATGAATGCACATGTGTGTGTAACCTAGACATGACACAGACTATCATCTAGGTTTTTCATTCAGGGGAGTTTTGTTGAGAGTGCATCTTCAGCAGCAGTAGTGTAAGTTGTAGAGTGTGTAACAATTCATTGAATATAATGGTGCATTTTTTAGGTTGAGTAGAATCTAATTGTATGCACATATATGAACTTGTAATTTTGTTGAGTTTGTAGCCTTATTGAACTGAGTTATAACTCAGACTAGGTGATTCTATTCTCCTTGGAGTTGTAGCTCCTAAAATAGGGTATAGTAGCATCCTTGAAGTTGTAGCTTCTAAATTAGGGAGTTGAAGCTTCCTTGGGTTGCAACCCTAAACTTTGTAATAGAGAATTTATTACATAGACTCAAGAAGCTTTGAGCAATAGACTCAAGAAGCTTTTGTCATCATGGTTTTTCCCATATTGGGTTTTCCATGTATATCTAGTGTTATGAGTTGTTTCATGTGCATGTGATTGTTGCATTGGTTTATGTTTTAATCTACACATCTAGGTTGTAAGGTTGTCTCTACAAATAGGTTTCAAGTCTAAAAGTTTTTATATCTACTGATTCACCCCCCCTCTTAGTAGATCATTATATTATAACAAGGGCAGGTATGAAATTATCACCTTCAACCATGTGCACTCAAGGAAAATGGGAGGAGTGAGCTCGCAAGCTTGCAAATGTCGATGTTGCCACAACAACGAGGAGATTGAGTCCAAAAAACACCAACTTGCAACTTCAATGGAGGTGAGAATGTTGTGAAAATGTTGTGAAGAGAGTGAAGAAAGAGTTGTCTAATGTATGAATGATCAAGAAGTTGAAGAAAATGAATGAGATAGAAATTTGAAGATGAAATTAGAGGAAAAGGAGTCATTCAAGGTCGGTCAAGGATGCAAAAAAGTTACACTTCATTGCCAATAGAGAGTTATAATTCCTCTAGAGATTCCAGCGGTAGGAATCTTGTCAAGATGAAAGCATGCCACATAGATGTCCATGCACCGTGCTAGTGTCCCTTACAAAATATCCTCCACCAACGCAAAAAACAACTACCAAGTGGATGGGAAGCAGATGGAGGACATCTAATAGCATCATCAGATTTAATTTGTCTAAGGTAGGAGGTGTGTAAATATGGAATTTGCAAGGGGTACAAATGCATGCCATTATAGGATAACTATAAGGAATGAAATAATTATATTAGGTTAGGTATCACAATGGATTGCATCATTTTGCATCATGTTTTAGTTTATTTTGTAAATGGTGTTATATTAAAGGAATTAGGGAAGATCTTAAGGCTATGGGTTATGATTGGGTGCAAAAAAAAATTAGTATACTTGGTAGTTAATTGTGAAGCTCATTTTGGTAATTTCCCCTCCCTCTATACAAATGTTACTTCTTGCATGTGAGGGTGGTCTTTTCCCTCATAAGACCATTAAAGGAAAGATTATATTTATTGGCCTAAAGATGGAGGAGGCTCCAAACAATTATGACCCTAGTACTACCAAGGTTGGCGACTATGTCAGAAGAGGTAAGATTATTTGGATTTTCTCTTTCTATACTAACACTAGGAGAAGTTTTTCATTTAAAAAAATTCATGAGAAGGCCCTTTGTATTTGTTTTCTGAGTTTAGTATTTGGTTGTCTTGGATTACTTCCTACTACTATGTTGGCTCTTTGTGTTATTTGAAAGAATGAATATTATGGGAGGCTCTCATCTCATGACCAAACGCATCTTCTTTGAAGATCTTAAATAGAACTTGGAGCTATGAGAGCTATTTGACAGAGGTGGCTTCACTCCTTTCTTTCAAGTTATGAAGGGATATAATGAAAAACTCACCTCTAAATTTGTGAATTCATGGTCTCAAGGAGAGGTTTCCATTAGTTCCATCAATTTTTATGGCTTTGATGATTTGATTTACAATGCCACTATTTTTTTATTGTGAGGGACTTAAGGTGGAGAAGAAGAGAAAAAGGGAATACAAAAGGTTCATCATTACCTTCTTTGTCGAAGTGGAGAAACTAGTCCATTTCCAAAATGGCTACAACATGGAGAATGTTGAGTGCACAAGACAACTAAGAGGGGGGGTGAATCAATTGTACATTAAAACATCAAAACCCTCATTAATATTCAGATCCACATCAACTTCATTAGCCTTTAATCTATTAGAATGATTTAGCATGAAAGAAAATAACAAAAACTAAAACACATCAACACCATCCAAAATAGAACACTAGGTTTACATGGAAAACCCAAGAAGGTCAAAACCACAATGATTATTAGCTAACAATATAAAGTAATTGCAACCCCAAATGCAATAGGCTCACTATCAGAGGTCTCACTACCCAAAATAAAGAAGGGATCACTGTCAGATTACAAAAAAGAAGAAAGAAGAATGTTACAATGAGAAATCCATCTCAATGTAACAAAAAATTCCACCACAACATCACCAACACATTCATATCCTTTCTGAATATTGTACACACCTTTTTCTCACTTCTTCCAATAGCCTAACACATTCAATCTTGCACTATATGTTTCACAAATTCGCACTTCACATGACATCTCACATCACACACACTACACACTTTAATTCTCCATCAACTCAACACTTATTTATACCATCTTCAACCTAGAAAACAATTGACAAGGTCAACTATGCACCTCAACTGTGCAAATTCAAATTAGGTTGGAACTAAGCATTCCTACAATGGAAAGGAATTAAGGAGGACCATAACACACCTTAACTTAGACCCAAATTCATATAAACACTCCATTCCACACTTCCACAAACATCAAAGCATATTCACAATTAGTGTAAACACCCTAGGTCAATTGAACCTGTGTAAACACCATTGAACATCTAAGTACATGCTTCCTTTTATCCAAAGATGACTTGCAAACCATGCACAAAATTTGAACATAATCTAGAATATTCCAAAAAAACCCTAAATTCCAACAAATTCCTTCACAACAAATTTCACCTAAAGAACATACTCATCCTGTGTAGTTGGATAACCTTCCACACACTACAACACCTGAATCCAACCTTGTGAAACACCAAAACATAAACAATTTAGACTAGAGGTAGATACTAGTAATATAGGTATACTTCTAGAACCGTAAGACTTGAAACCAAACTACGAAGAAATGTGGAGCAAAACCATTTCTCCCAAACACTACTGCAATACACAATTCACACACTGGTGAACACAAATTTCTCTACACAACCATCCAGACCAAGAAACTCTGGATATAACACCTATGAGCACCTATAATCAACATATCCAAACTATACAAGCATATCTTCAACTTAGAAGAAATGCAAAGCAAAAACCAGAACACCACTCTATATGCTAGAATACCTCTACAACACATTGTTTCCTCTTTTACTCAAATTTTCTCAATTTATCACTTGGAAAAAAAGCACCAAAAACACATTATCATCATTTGGAACACCTCCTCATCACAATCAAACTAACTGAAACATAGAAATTCAATGATACACATGCTTATCAAAGCAACACTAGAGGTTAACACTAGTAACACTTACTAATGACAACATAATGAAACTAATCAATGCATCATCAAAAAAAATTCAACCATCACCAATTGACATCAATGACAAAAAAAACATAAGCCTTTTGGCATCAATAACAACACCAACTACTCATACTTTCAACATAGAAGTTGTTGGCTCTATGGGCTCTAGTGAGTTTGCATTAAATGAAGTATTTTACTCTTTATGGTAGGTTCAAAATTGTCCATGGTTACCATTTTCCAATCCTCAACCATTTGAGACATGGTAGGAAAATCAACCTTCCTTTCTATCTTTTCTCATCCCTAGAGGCATATACTCTTGATAGTTCCTACCCCTTGCACCAAGGTCTTATTATGGACCTATATAAGTATTGTCTTTCCATGACTCCTTCCATCAACCCCAAGACTAAGAGAAATTCTAAAATTAAACTTCAATAAAATAAAGCCTCTAATACCTCTATTGTTTCTTTGAATGAGTCAAACCCTAGCCCTAGCTCTATGGGAAAAGTGATGATGGGCTAAAAGTTTTTCTAGTTTTTCCATTAATTCTAGCCTATATTTTAATCCTTTCTCCAGAATTTCCATAATAATTTTATAGAATTAAAAGTGTTTAATATGAATTAAAGGACATAATATACCTTAAGAAGTAATTAGTTATTTAGTACTAATTTTAGTGGTTATGTGTGAAAACATGGTTAATGTGGCTGCAGGAAGGAATAATGGAAAAGCTTGTCATGATCCCCTTTGTTTCCAACTGCAAATCAACATTGTTGATATCTTTTGCATAATAATAGTAAATCGATCTATAGCCTTTAGAAAGAATGGGTAGTTAATGTATTTTGCATAGTGATAGTAAATCGGTTATTAGCTTTTAGAAAGAATGGTCGTAGGCCACCTCATTCTATCTTCAACCAATTTGGATCTTGTTGAACTCTTAAAACCATGTGTAATATTTAGATAATTCAGTTTCATGTAAAAGACTATATAAGTTTCCTTTTGTATCAAACATTTTCAACTTTTGAATGAAGCAATATAATACTGGTAATCTTATTATCTGGGTTTGAACATGAGAACCTATTGATTGCTTTCTTCAATCGATCGATTGAGAGGCAGGACACACTCTTCAACCACTAGTTGAATTTTCTTTTATGTTATGTATTTGTGAGAATGATTTATGTATAATTCAGTGAATGTTATTAATTTGTGAGTGTGGTTTATGTGTTATTTGGTTTATTATATTTTTTTTAAGCTTGAAATAGTATTTGGGATTAACAGTTGTGCTTTTTAAGGTTTTATACATGCTACACAGTTCTTGTCGCTAGATTTAGCAGGTCCTATCACCAAAATTTTATCAACACAAAATGTCGTAATTTCTAAAGTTATATAGTATTAAAAAAATTTAGAAGCATTCAATCAGAATTGAGTTGAATGTGACAGATCTTAAATATGTTAAAATAATTTGTTAAGTTATTGGTTTAAAAAGTGTTTCCAAAGATTTAAGAGTACAGTCTAAGAGTGCTTTTAAGTTTGTTCTCTTAAATCATTTAGATTTAAGTGTTTACTCTCATAGAATGCATTTCATCTCCACTTAATTTGCTAATTTCAGCCCTTTGATACATAGCCACAACACCTTTCATGGGTTTATGATCCCCGGATTGACATTTTGGAACAAACTAAGGAAATCAACACAAATTTCCCAAGGATTGATTCAAGTATATTAAGCCAATTTGATAGAATTACAAGGATAGTTTATCCCCAATATTGATCCATAGTTTTGTCCAAACATTTTGGCGTTGTTTCTAGGGAAAGGTGTGAAAGGCATGCCAGTCTAGTGAGTTGAGTTAGGACCAGTGCACCAAGGAAAAAGTCTTTGTGATTGTCGACCTCACCCAAGCAATTAACCTTGGTTTGATATATTTTAGATCATATAGATGCATAAATCACAATAGAGATAGTAAAGGAAGTTTTTTTAAGCGAGATATAGGAAGTAGTTCAAAACAAGAAAACCTACAAAAAGAATTAAAGCCATTAATTGTAAATACACCATCAAAGAAGGAATTAGTTGAACCAGATATTGAAAAGTGTGTCATCAAGTCCACTACTATCGAGTCTAATTTTGAGTCTCCTTCTAGCATCCAACAAGGGATACTTGAGACCCCAAAAGATTCATTTAGGAAGCTTGCTAAATTATTTCAAGAATCCTATGAACTTTGAAGTGGTAAAACTCAAATAAACAAAGATCCTAAGTTATTCTCATCTTTTTACACCCCTTGGGCATTCAAAACCATGGCCAATAACAACAACAAAAATAACAACAGTAAAGAGCATTGGACAATAAAAATCTTGTCACCTTTGAATTTCTCATTACCCATCCAAAGGAAGATGTCCCCATGAAGAACATACCTCATTTTGCTTTGCCTATTTTTCGGGGTCTTTCTATAGAAGATCCCAACATGTTTCTCTTTGAATTTGATGTTTTTTCATGGTTATGAATATCATAATGATGCACAAAAACTTAAATTATTTCTATCTACTTTGAAAGATGCAACATTTTGATGGTTCATGGGCTTAGGACGTGAAACTATTCACAGTTGGGATAACATGAAGATAATTTTTTTGGAGAAATACCAGGAATATTGTAAGACCAATGAAATCAGAGATGAGATATAAATTGCATAATAGAATGCGAAGAGAATTCCTTAGAAGACTACCTTGAGTGATTCTTATTTAGTCTTCAAAGGACTAGGCAAATAGGATTGAACAATGATATTGTAAAAATACTCTTTCTTAGGGGTATTCAAGATGAATGTCTGGATATTTTAAATCTTATGGGTGGTGGGGATATTTCCAAATTGAGATTTGATGATATTTTCAAATTGAGATTTGATGATATTTGTGATGTTTGTAGGAACTATTCAAGATCCCACCAATCGGTAAGAGGGTACATTGGAAAGCATGTCTCTTCTAGAGGCACATCAAGTATCACAAAAAGAGAGCTAGGTACATTGCTAGAAGATCTCAAAACTAATCTTCTAAGCCACATGGGTAAGCAAATCAACACCTTGTACACATGTAAGAAATAAGAAGAGGTTGAGAAAGAATTTGTTTTATTTTGTCCTAGTTGTCATAAAAAACATGGTAATAAGGAAAGTCCCTATAGCAAAACAAAAAATTATTCTTTAGAAGATGCTAGTAAGGCTACTACATTATGACCTCTTCCAACATATATGGAAAATGTGGAATTTAGCAAAGAACATGTTTACTATATGGCCCTACGGAGGCCTTGGCCTCCACAAACTATGCCCCCAATGATGAATGAACTATTTACACCTCCTAATGTAGGGACTAGTGGACAACCTAGTTCCTTTCCAACTCAACCAAGATGGTATGGAGGGTGGAAACAACCTCCACCATATTCACAATGGAAAATCCAATACCCATATGCCCCTCAACCTTGGAAACAAGTGTGGAGGGCGCCACCATCACAGTTTACACAATATCTGCTCTATCCCACACAACCTATGATTACTCCATACCAATAACCACCATAATCCTTACCACCAATACCACCCTCATCTAATAGTTCACCATCCAACACATCACATCCACCTAAGGAAAAACCCATGCCTACACAACCATCTCCAAACCCAAATAATAAGATGACACAACCAATATACAATAATAAGGTGGTGGACACCCAACCCACCCTATCAACACACTAGACATTAATGGAGTTTAGTTACAATAAGGTAAAGCCCTCTAAGGGACCACTATTACTGGAATAAATGATGAACATGAGGAACATCCAGACAAACAAGGTGAACCATCTAGGTTGCATCCATATCTTGACAAGTTCCAATCTCAGCCAAAACAAAAGGAAGTGGTTGAGCTAGAATTTTATTTTGTAAATGAATTGAGAAATGCTAATATTAAGATTCCTCTTTTGCAGGCCATCAAGGACGTCTCAGTGTACATGAAGATAGTTCGAGACTTGTGCACCCAAAATTAGACAAAGAAATGAGACCCAAAGATAGTGCAAGATATTGGGCAACGTGTTGATCTCATGTTGGGAAATATTTCAATTCTCAAGTATTCAGACCCAAGGAGCCCTATTATTTAGGTACGAATTGGTCACATTGTCATTCCAAATACAATGATTGACTTAGGAGTTGCCATTAATGTCATTACCAATGAAACTAGGGAGAATTTATGCCTTCAAGGACTTAGGACTACACCTACAGTCCTACAAATGGTAGATTGCTCCCTAGTCAAACTTGAAGGTATGATAGAAGATGTTATTTCTATAAAATCTTGGGAATATCCTACCAAATTCATGATCTTGTGGCCTAAAATAAAGCTAGGGGATACCCCCTAATTCTCTGGAGACCATGTTGGCTGCAGTGGATTCCTATATCAATTTTCAGTCAGTTAATATGGTTATTTCTAATGGGGAACAAAACAAACAATTGACCTTGTATCCACCTGTGCAACCACTATTGGAGACTAAAGATCCCTTGTGGGTTGACAATGATTTGGAGGAATCTCTACATGTGTTGACAATTGACCAAGCACTTGATATGGAGGAGTTATCAGAGGATAATATTTTTTCCAATTTCTTTCAAAATCGATGTGGCTGATGATGTTTTAGAAAGATTTGTTTTTCATTCCTATATAGATAATTGTCCATTTGGGAACTTTCCACTATTAAGTGATTAACAATCACTTCAACATTTTTATTAAATTGCATCAATTGATTCCACATAACTATGTATATAGTCCATTCATGCTTTCTAACACTTCTTCACCATCCACCTCACAAGCACATGCTATAGATTTTTGTATAAATTCTCAAGCTATGGAAATTTTATCAAGACATACTTTAAATATTAATCCAAATTTGAGTGATGCACAAATTAAAGATTTAATTTCCATGTTAAGAAATCAAAAAAATGCATTTGCATGGGAATATCAAGATATGTGTGGAATATATTGAGATACATGCACACACCATATTTAGATAGAGGAAGGTAATCATCCTATTAGGCAACCCTAAAGAAGGTTAAACTCAATATTACAAGAAATTGCAAAAGGAATTACATAAGTTATTAAATTTAGGATTTATATATCCAATTTCTAATAGTCGATGGGTTTCCCCTTTGGTGATAGTTCCTAAGAAAAATGTAAATGGAGGATATGTGTTCATTATAGAGCCCTTAACAAGGCTACTAAAAAGGATCATTTTCCATTACCTTTTATTGACCAAGTTTTGGATACACTTGTGGGTAAGAAATCCTTCTTCTTCTTGGATGGATTCAACGAGTATAATTAGAACCACATCACACTTGAGGATAAAGACAAGATGACCTTGACTTGTCCATGGGGGACATTTTCTTATAATGTTTTACCTTTTGGTCTATGTAATGCCCCTACTACTTTCTAAAGGGTGGTGTTAAGAATTTTTTTAATTTGATTCATGACTGTGTTGAAGTTTATATGGATGATTTTACTATGTATGGTGATACCTATGAAGAAGCCAAACATAATCTTGAAAAAGTTAAATAGCGGTGTGAAGATACTAATTTATCTTTGAGTCATGAAAAGTGTCACATTTTGATGATGGAACCTATATAGTACACTCAGACACTATATTTTTTCTAAAGGTATTTAAGTTGACCCAAAGAAGGTGTAGATAATTCAAGATTTGGCTATTCCTATTTGTCAAAAAGATGTTTGTAGCTTTTTAGGACATGCAAGATATTATAGGCATTTTATATTCAGAAATTTAGTAAAAGTGTTGCACCTCTTTTTATTAAGATTGTTTTTCTTGGACGTAGGAATGTCAACAAGCTTTTGAGCCTATCAAGGAGAAGCTTGTGACCATCAATATTATGAGGACCAAATTGGGAACTTCCTTTTAATATCCATACTGATGCTTTTGATTTTTCAATGGGAGTTATCCTTGGTCAAAAGGAGGACACATTATTTTATTCTATTTATTACATTAGTAATAATTTTACAAGTTTTGAGGTGAACTACACGGTTACTGAAAAGGAATTTCTTGTTGTTGTTTATGCAATTAATAAATTTTGGTAAATTTCATAACTGGTTATAAAGTCCTTGTCCATATAGATCACTCTGCAATAAGATTTTTAATTAATAAACTAGTAGTTATAGGAAGAGTAACTAGATGGTTACTTTTATTGCAAGAATTTGATATAACTATACTTGATAAACCTAGTCGAGAAAATGTGGTTGAAAATTTTCTATCCTAGTTACAATGCGAGAGTGAACCTATGCATGTTGATGATGCTTTCCCTAATGAGCATCTTTTTTCCATTTTAGTTAAGAGTCCATGGTTTGCAGACATTGCAAACTACTTGGTCACTTGCAAGTTTTCCCTACACTTCTCTCCTCAAGATCATTGGAACCTTGTGGGGCTAAGCGGTCAATATACATGGATTAATGAACTCTTGTTCTACATCAACATCGACAACATTATGTGACGTGTAGCCAAAGATGATGTATTTGATATACTTCGAGCATTTCATTTATAGCCTTGTGAAGGTCATTTTGTATCTTAAAGGACTGCCAATAAAATCCTAATTATTAGATATTATTGTCCTACACTTCATAAAGATTGTAAAAAGTATGTGTAACACTATGATAAATGCCAACATATGGGGTGACTCACACATTTTGATGAGATGCCTCTATAGCCCCAGTTGTCTCTTGAACCGTTTGAAAAATGGGGTCTATATTTTGTGGGACCAATTAACTCCCCATCGAAAAATAAGGAATATATATTAGTTTGTATTGATTATGTTACTAACTGGGTAGAGGTTGTGGCATTGAAACATGCACAAGATACTAAGGTTGTTGAATTTTTGTATTTTGAAATTTTTACCAAGTTTGGCATGCTTCATGATATTGTTACTAATCAAGGACCTTAGTTTACGTCTGAGTTGATTGTTTCTCTAGTTCATGAGTATGAAATATGGCACTGCAAGTCCTCACCATATCACCCATAGGTGAATGGATAGGTTGAAGTGACCAATCGAGAGCTTGAGAATATTATAAAAAAGACTATGACCCTTCACAAGAAATATTGGGCATCAAGACTTCCAGAAGTAGTGTGGGCATATCACACCACATGGAAGACCACCACTAGTCTTACACCATATGAGTTGGTTTATGGTAAGAAATTAGTTTTACCTATTGATCTTGAGATAAAGACCCTACGTACTACTTTGAAATTAGGAATGAGTCTAACTAATGCTTAGAAAGAGAGAATTTCTCAACTTTATTCCTTGGATGAACTTTGACAACAAGCTCTTTTCCATGCTAAGATAGTTTAGAAACAACATGCTCTTTGGCATGATCATTTCATCAAATAGTGGTCATTTTAACCAGGTGATTGGGCACTACTGTATGACTCCAAGTTTCACAATTTCAAAGGAAATTTCCACACTAGATGGTTAGGGCCTTATGATATTGAGGTTTTTTATGACAATGGTATTGTCAAGCTTTGTCCAGTAGATTTTGATCATATGACTCTTGTTGTTTGTGGGCATCACTTGAAATTATGCAAGCAACCTATTTCTAAAGAATATTGTGTATCTGGTTTGATGAAGGAACTCAATGTTGTATAATGAGTTCATATTGCCTCTTCAAGTACCCCATAGGTACTTCTAGTTAAAAATTAAAAAAAATTAAAAAAAACAATCTAGCAATGAAAACTTTTGGGCATTGCTAGATGGTTACAATTTGAAAATTGGGTTTCTAGTAGTTTGTAACCAATTCAATAACCTAGGGGTGAAAATTGATTCTTTGACATCCCTAGGTAGTACATATCTAAAACCAGGTTTTTGGAAATTGTGTACCGATAAAAAAAGAGAAAATAAAACAAAAACAAAAAAATAAAGACAAGCAGTTTTTTGATCTCCTATCAAACTAGTGATAGGATACTATGATGTAGAGCAGGGTGGTATCAAGATCAAGCTCAAACAAAAAAAATAAATTGTCAAAGTCCTAACTCCTCAAGTAAAGTGACTTTCTTCACAATTTGCCACTAGGCCTTGTAGGGCAACAAACATTGGTTTTTCTAGCATAATATCCCAACCAAACTTCATACCCATAAAATAATTATAGATTTAGAGGCATACGGCAAATTCATCGCCAGCAATTCACCGATGGAAAATTCACCCCCAGCAATTCACCGTGGGAAAATTCACCGCCATGCCAAATTCACCGTGGGAAAATTCACTGCCATGATAAATTCACCGCCAAGCTAAATTCACCGCCAACAATTCATCGAAGTGGAAAATTAAATGCAATAATGTTTTTTAATATATATTTTGTAAGCTTTAAATTTTTTTGTTAAAAAATAGTTTTCACCTGCGTTACCATTTATTGACAATTATATTTTTTATGTTTATTTTGATATGAATTTTTTTATGATAATATATTAAAAATTGATTTATTTTTGTGTTAGATTTGCTTCATAGTAATTTTTATTTTCATTTGCATTTTTTTTTCACCAAAGTGGAAAATTAACTTTGCTTTTGATTTTTTTTTCTTAAAAAGTAATTTTCACCTCGTTACAATTTATTTACAATTTTATTTTTTAAATATTTTTTATGTTTATTTTGATATGAATGTTTTTATGATAATATATTAAAAATTGATTTATTTTTTTGTTAGATTTGCTTCATAGTAATTTTTATTTTCATTTGCATTTTTTTTTCACCAAAGTGGAAAATTATCATAGTAATTTTTATTTTCATTATCATAAATCAAATTCTCTAATTCTCTAAAGTTAATGCGATTAATTTTTTATTATCATAAATCAAATTATTCTTTTGCAAAAGAAGAACATTTTTGAAATATATATTAAAAAACATTAATGGCGGTTAATTTTCCGCTCGGTGAATTGCTGGCAGTGAATTTTACTTGGCGGTGAATTTTTCATCACGGTGAATTTTTCCACGATGAATTTGTCATGACGGTGAATTTTCCCACGGTGAATTGCTGGCGATGAATTTTCCATCGGTAAATTGATGGCGATGAATTTTCCTAGAGCCAGATTTAGATACCAATTCTGGCATTTAACAACATACCAAGTTTTCAAGTGGGGGTGTTTTGTAACACAAAGCTCTAAAATTGACTGTCTCGTTTTGGTAAAGGCCTAATTAAGCTCATTCAACTAGGTCTCAACAGGATTTTCACACTCCAAGGTTCTAAACTTCAATCCAACACCTCAAACATGTCAAATATGATCTTCCTCAACATTTTCAGAAATTCTAAACCACTTTCAAAGAGTTTCTCTACCAACCCTACTTCCTATGCTCTTATTGTGCCAAAAACATGAAGGTTTTAAGCTAGGGAATCAATCAATTTACACCTAATCCATTCCCCTACTTTTGAAAACACTAGAAACATCAAAAACACCCTATCTACTTCCATTCCACTGATTCTTAGGCCTTTTCACTGGTGGAATGGCTCAAAAACCTATTCTCTTCAATCAAACCCTCACTAACTAGGGTTATTGACTATTTTTAGTAAAGGTGCTCTAAATCCCTTAAACTTTAATGGAAATGAATCAAACAAATTTAAAATGATATAATATTCATTGTTTCATCAATCCCAATGCATGAAAGATCACCTACATGCCATACTAAGTCGTACAACCTTCTGTAGCAGCAAATTTTGCTTTAAAACATAGAAAAATAGAGCTTTTATTATTGTTCAATCTTCAAATCAACAACTAGAACCTTGCTTCAACAATTCTAAGGTGTATTTAAAATTTTCTAACCAAAACCAACCTAATACAACTGAATTTTGAAATTACAACCATTCAACTTCCCCACAAAAGCAAAAATGCAAAGTTGCTTGATAATTTTTGCAACTTTTTGTAGCATAGAGCAAATTTTAACATCTCAACAACTTGATCAACCCTAGACCCCTAATACCCTATTCACACACTAATAAACATGAAAAATGGTCCAAAGGACATTATTACATCAAGAAAACATAAAGACCAAAACTATGCATGAAGTTTCATGGGTTCCCTGCACCATAGTCCCTGAGAAAAATTGACTCAAGTACCCTTGAGGATTGTGTAGCAACAATAAAGTCATGTTTTTCCATGTCATTCTCTGACCTCCAAATTATATCTCCATTAGAAAACCCCCTCCAATGAACCAAGTACTAGAAAAAAAATTATCCATTATCTTTTACCTATTCTTCACTTGAGAATGTTGTTCTTCACTTGATGGATGATCTTTGATTCCTCCCTCATCTGAGAATGTTGTAAAATCTGCTTCTTCATCTACAACCACATCTCCTTCTACCTTGTAATATATTGACTTCTTCTGCACTTTAGATGCATTCTTGAACTTGTCCATCTTCCTTTTCAGTTTCTCCTTGACCTCTTCACCTTCACCTTTCATCTCTTCCATCTGTGGTTGTGTCCTTGTGTCTATTGCTTGATCAGGAATACTAATCGCTGTCATGAAAGAATGATCAATATCCCCTATTGAACGTATTGAATGGAACAATTATTCTATCTTCATATCAACACACTTTTTAAGCCAACCTTGAATCTCCAAAATCAATTCATCCTTGACCTTCAAAATCAAATAATTCTTCAAGTCTATTGGTATACTATCTCCAAGTTTAGTAATGGCTACAAACTCCATGTGCTTTTCTTCCTCTACCTTTATAAACTCCTTCCTACCTACCATCATCACATTAGATCCCTTGATTTTTCCTTTATCCTCTTCTTTCAATGGTGTTAAGGTATAGAAGACTCCATCTGGTGCAGAAGCACCTGGGAAACATGGGTTTTCTTGGAGTCTAGAAGGAAGTTCAAATTTTGGTGTGTTATCTTGAGGTCATGATGACCATTTTGCTAGGTTTTGTTGTTTTGAATAAAACTTGATCTATTTATGTTCAATGGATTGGGAGGTGAAAATCATGTATGGGTTTTGAAGCTCTAAGTTGTCTTGGTTACCAACCTAGTCAAGTGTTTGAAAACACATTGGGTTTTATAAATTTCATCTTTAGGTCTTCTTAGGGCTCGACCCAAGCTTCTAAATTGTTTTGAAGGCCTATTTAAGGCATGCTTCGACCATGATATAGGGTTGGAGGCATATTTTGTTAGATTGATATTTTGTAAAGCTGAAGGAAACAGCGTTGGAGACACAATTTTCTGTATTTTGCATTCATTTTGAGCTTTAATGGAATGACCTTGCTATTATTCTACTTTTAGTATGTTGTGTTAACATTGAGCAAGCTTTGTGTGCTATCTTTTTGCTTTTTTAAATCATATTTATCTTGTATTTGTAAATATTTGTGTTTCCTATGTTTTCTGGCCTGTAACAGGCAGTTTTGAAAGGATGGAGCTCTAGAGCACTTTCCCACTGTACAATTTGTACAGCCCTTTGGGATTAGTGTCTAGGCTCCTTCATTGTAAATATGGTAGTCAGTAGAGTTTGTGGCAGTGCAGGAGACGCTAGAAAAGCTTTGCCCTAGGCGAGCCAGTGTAGGTCCAGTTGGGGAAAACTTGAAGAAAAAGGTTCATAACTTGCAAGGGAAACGAGATCTTGGAGAGATTATTTTTGGAGAATTTAGTGGGAGGTTTTGACCATGCATGGTGATCAGGAAGAGGTTTTATCAATTCATTTAGTAGGAGAACTTTTTGATAGTCTAAAATAGTTTTGAGCAACTTAAAACCCTAGGGTTCTTGACCATTTTTGTATATGGACAGTGTACGGCCTGTACAGGGCTAAAACCCTAAAAATCTTTGAGGAATAGGCAAGAGAAACACAATTTATTGACAAAGAACCTAAGTCTTTTGTGGGTTTTAAGGGAAATTGCATTTTATCCCTGTTCAGAGGCCTAATTGGGCTCTTAGGCTAGTAGACCAAAAGTAGGGTTTGGTGTAAGCGATGGTTAAGTGGAGTTAGGAGGGTCTTAAGAGAAAAAGATGAGATGTTTTGAAGCCTTTGTATCACCCTCACACCCCTGCAAAGTTGTGTTCAATGTTTTGGAGGTTTTAACCTTTAGGAAGGATTAAAGGTTAAAGGAAGAATGGAGGAATTGTATCAAAGATGGCTTGGTAGTTGAAAACTAACAAGGTAGAGAGGTTGGCCAGGAGAACCAGGGGAACATAGGCAAGAAGGATTTCCTATAGGTTAAGGTGGAGCAGCAAGGCACCAAGGAGGTCTTCCAAGTGAGACCTAGAGTAGGAATCAGTGATTGATTCCTCCAACCCCTCTCCCTATCACCATCTTTCTCTATCTCATAAGTATTCTTCCTTCCATCATACATATTATGCTTATCAAATTGACAAGGCCTCCCTAGTAGCAAATGGCATACATCCATAGGTAGTATATCAGATAGAATTATGTCCTTATACCCTCCTATATTGAACTCCACCCAACTTTGTTCATTTACCAAAACATATTGACCCTCATTCAACCAATAAATTTTATAAGGAGTAGCATGTGGTATTCTAGGCAACTTGAGTTTTTCAACCATCTCAACTGAAACCATATTATTTGTGCTTCCTGAATCAATTACAAATTTACATACCTTACCCATGCACTTACAAGTTGTCTTGAAGAGTGTCCTTTGTGGTGGCTCATTTTCTACTAATGTCTTGATGAGAGTTCTTCTTACCATTAGTGATTTTTCAACCTCTGGAGCAACATGTTGTGGAGGAGAGTTTACACTCTCATTGTCCTCTTGCACCAATTGAGTTCTTTTGCCTCCATGTGAAGTAGAATTTTTTCCTTCATTACATTTCCATGCTTTATGCCTAAACTTGTTCAATTGGTAACACCTTCATGTGAATCCTTGTGACCCTCTTCCTTGACCTCCAAATCTACCTCTAAAGCTTGATCTTCCTCCTCTAAATCCACCTCTCTGATTAGCGACTTGGTCTTGGACTTTTCTTATATCTTCTTGGCTCTCATATGATTGTCTTGGAGTATTAAATGAACCTCTTCCTCTGGAATTGCTACCTCCACCCCTATTTGACTTATCTTGCCTTCTCTTTAACTTTTATTCTACCCTAATAGCCATTTGATAGCATTCCTCAGCCATTCTTGGATTTTCCAAAGTTAACTCATCTTGAATGTTAAATTTCAACCCACTAAGGTATCTAGCCACCTTCTCCACATCATCCTCCATGTGACATGCTCTTATACTCAACTTATAAAACTCATCAGTATATGCTTTGATATCCATCTCTCTTTGTTTCAAACCTTTAATTTTCTTGTACATTTGAATTGCATAATCAGCCAGTAAGAATTTTCCCTTAATCTTTGAAACCATTCTATCCCAAGAAACAATTTTTGACTTATCTTTCTTCCTCCTTTCAGTTTGCTCATAATCCCACCATAACAATGCATGACCCTTCAATTTTTTTTTCTATCTTGACCCTTTTCTCCTCAGGTACATCTTCACACTCAAAGTAATTATCAAGTGTTACAATCCAATCTAAAAGCTCTTCTTCATTCAAATTACCTCCATACATAGGTACACAAATCTTTATCTTGTGTTTACCTACCTTGATTGCTCTCAGTAACTTGGCCATCCTCTACTCATCAGGATCCAATTCCTCTTCTTCTTCATTCTCCTCTTCCCCTTCCTCTTCAGGGTCACTCTCATCACTTAGAACCACACCTCTCCTTTTACTGGTTTCCATGTCCTCAAGCCTTGCTACTACCATATCTTGGAGTCCCATCAATCTCCTAAGCTCTCTTGTAGTCTTCTCTTTCATCTCATTCATTTCCCTAACCATAGTGTTATTCTTTGGAGGCATCTTGTTCTTTTCTCACTTCACACTTTCCCTTTTACAAACCTACCTATTCTCTGATACCAATTTGATGCAAAGTAGGGTGGTATCAAGATCAAACTAAAACAAACAACCTTTTTTTCAAAGTCCTAACTCCTTAAATAAAGTGACTTTCTTCACAATTTGCCACTAGGCCTTATAGGGCAACAAATAGGGTTTTTCTAGCATAATTTACCAACTAGACTTCATACACAGAAACTAATTATATATTTAGATACCCATTATGGCATTTAACAACATACCAAGTTTTTAGGTGGGGGTGTTTTGTAACACAAAGCTCAAAAATTGACTGTCCCGTTTTGGCAAATGCCTAATTAGGCTCATTCAACTAAGTCTCAACAAGATTTTCACACTCCAAGATTCTAAACTTCAAGAAAAAACCTCAAACATATCAAATATGATCTTCCTTAAGCATTCTAAGCCACTTTCAAGAGTTTCTTTACCAACCCTACTTCCTATGCTCTTCTTGTGTAAAAAACATGAAGGTTTTAAACTAGGGAATCAATCAATTTACACCCAATCCATTCCCCTACTTCTGTAAACACTAGAAACATCAAAAAAACCCTATATGCTTCCATTCCACTAGTTCTCAGGCCTTTTCACTGGTGGAATGGCTCAAAAACCCATTTTCTTCAATCAAACCCTCACTAACTAGGGTTACTGACTGTTTTTAGTAAAAGTTCTCTAAATCCCTTCAACTTTAATGAAAACCAATCAAACCAATTGTAAGTGGAATAATATTCATTGTTTCATCAATCCCAATGCATGAAAGATCACTTGCAGGTAGTACTAAGTCATACAACCTTCTGTAGCAGCAAATTTTGCTTTAACATGCAGAAAAATAGAGCTTTTATTATTGTTCAATATTCAAATCAGCAAATAGAACCTTGCTTTGACCATTCTAAGGTGTAAATAAGCCTTTCCAACCAAAACCAACCGAATACAACTGACTTTGGAAAGTATAACCGTTCAACTTCCCTATAAAAGCAAAAATGCAAAGTTGTTTGACAATTTTTGCAACTTTTTACAACATAGAGAAACTTTTAACATCTCAACAACTTGATCAAACCTAGAACCCTAAGACCCTTTTAACACCTTAATAAACATGGAAAATGGTCCAAAGAACCTTATTACATCAAGAAAACATAAAGACCAAAACTATGCATGAAGTTTCATGGGTGCCCTGCACCATACTGCTTCTTTGGTGCTCTTGTCGCTCCCCTTTTAGTGGTGTGTCAGGACATATTTTTGGTTTCAGTGGGCCACTCCCACCGCCTGATCATTCAATGCACAATGAGTGCCTCTGCCTTGCTACCCCTTTCCATGAGTACTGACTGCTGCAGGATCACTAGCAGTTTCATTTCACTCCATCCATTTGATTGGTGGACCAGTTTATACTCCTAGTTCTATTCACCTTGCCAGTTTCATCCACTTCACCTTCCTTTTCAGTAGTCTCCTACATTCCACGAACACATCAATATTTTATTTGCCTCAACATTGGTGGCTCGTTCCAACCTTGCGTTGTCACATCACTCTTGTTGGACAGTGTCACCTTTGGTACGTGAGCCACATCAATGCTCACACAACTCTTCCTCATGGTCTCCAAGTGCTCCACTGCTATGATGACTCACATGGTGTTCACCTGCTTATGTTAGCTCAACCATATCTCCACCATGGTAATCGCCTTATCAATCAACTGGATTGCTCATCACTTCATCATTTCTTCCATTGGAATCTTCTACCACATCATCCTCTAGTGTACTTTCAATGGTAACTTTCAATGATATATTTTCTTTTAGTTCATATACATCTCTTTTATTTTATAAAATATTTATGGCAACTCTGAGGATTGTGTCATACATTCAACTGGGGGGATGTTAGTCATGTCAAGATCTTAGTTATATCCTTTGTCATTATTTCTTGGTCATTCACTTTGTGTGGATTTAACCAGGATAATTATTATTGAAACCTTCTGTGGATTTCCTAATATGTTGAAATTATTACATGCTAATTTTTATTTTTCATGTCCATAATTTTATCTCTTATTTTTTTATCATTGTGTCCTTAAAATTATCATTTTCTTTCCTAGTCACTTCTACCTTTTGTCTTCATGTTGTCACTTTTTTATCGTCGTTTGTGCATATGTCACCATGGGTGGCCCTCACATTCGACAAGAGCCCACCAACATGAAAAATTTAAGAGCTAATAGATAGGTTTATAAGATCTTTAAGGAAGCAAATTGACATGTTTTCTTCAAGAAACTGTGTGGGTTCGATGATGACGTGGCTTATGAATTTTCCATGGCATTTAGTGATAGTGATAGTTCTGCAATGGTGTGGTGTCATTCCTTTCCAGTTCTTGTTCAGCTCATCTCCACAGTAACTGGACTACCTCTTACAAGAGAAGCTTACTTCCCTGTAGTTGCAACCAGAATGATCGAATTACAATGCCTCACGATGTAGTTTCTATGAGGGAAAGAGAAATTGAAGATAGTTCAAGGACAAGGCATCTTGTGAAGTTCACTTCCACGACCCTGGTCCAATGTTTGTAAGGTCGCAATCCAATATATCATAGGAGAAGGGAGGTATGCATACATTTTTGCTCAACATTTCAGGTTTTTATGTCATTTACAACACAATGATATGATGAATTTACCACATTACTTCTTTCATTCCATAAAAAGAATGTGTTTTGAAGTTCAAAAATGGCATCAAAATTATTTGCCACATCATGGCTTGATCAAGTTAATTATCATGGAGGGTTTAAAACAAGTTGTTCCCCCAATTAGTTGTCTTATCTTTGTAGGTGAAGAAAGTCCTTCCAATGCCTCAACTTTAGAAGTTGAGCCAGAGGCTCATGAAGCTAAGAGTAGTCATAATGAAATGAAAAAATCAGGATAGTGAAGCTAAGAACTCAAATGATGAAACACTAGATGAGATTCATGAAACTATTAATAAACCCCTGGGTAAGAACACAAAGCCAGGTGATACAAACCAATAATGCATTGAGTTTGAGGACCACGAAGGTGAGCAACAAAATGATGAATCTAAAAATCTAAGAATTTTGCAAAGAAAGCATGCAAAAAGTAGGGTTCAAGCTATTAACTAGATTAAACCTAAAAATTCTACCAAAACCCCTCATGTTGAAATGAAATCCTCCTATAATACTTGGAAAAAAAGGAAGATAGAGGTGGAAGAACCTTCAACCCCTAAGTTGCAAAAACTAGCTAATGTTGCTAGTACTATGTATCAAGAACAATCAGAGCTATATGTTGAATTATTGGCCACTTATCTTCTGAGAGGAAAAGATAGACAAATTTGGGAGTAGAGGAGGAAAAATCAATAAAAGAAAAAGGAAAGATAGGGGAGGTTACAAATGGAAATTGAAATGCAAAGTGGGTCTTCTAAAGAACAATATACACAAGATATTCAGGAAGAACATACAATTGGTACCCTCACTCCTTCACATTTCCAAAATGAAGAAGAGGATGTGTTTGATCAAGGTAATGATGAGCAACATACTGACTTCTCTAACCCAGAAGATGAGGATATTCCCAACCAGGACAATGTTCTTTACAAGACCGATGAAATGTAGATGGCACAAGACTCTCTACGGGGAGATGAGCAAAACTTAATGGTACAGGAAACCAGTACTCCACCCCCCAACTTTTCTCTCAATGAGTAACCTACTAGTGAAAGAGATGTAAGTTTTAGAGGTACAATTAGTATTTCTCCTATCTTGGGTCAATGTCAGGAAGGTGATCCCATGACTAATGTTGCAAAGAAAATCTCACAAGAAGAGTCACATGAAGCAACAAAAAGAAATTATAGTTTATAGTCCAGGGTGAATCATTTAGAAGTACAAGTCCAGTCCCTCCAAATTTGGGTAGAACAAGTTGAAGAAAGTAGGAATGGATTAAGGAACCAATTGGGGCAATTAGCTCAACATCAAGGATTAGATATGGCATCCTATATATCCCTGGAGGAACACTATCGGATAGTGGAAAACTTAAGAGATGCAATTGAAAAGGAAAAAATGGATGGTTATATAGCCATAATAGAACATTAACAAATAATTGACAATCTAAAGGTTTCACGAGGACAGAGGATTGAAATAGGCTATATACCCATAACAGAACATCAGCAAGCCATTGGAAAATTGAAGGCCTCTATGCAACAAAGTCTTACAAAAAACTACATAACTTTGGTTGAACACCACTAGGTCATTCAAGATTTGAAAAGAAAATGGGAAAAGAAAATAATGGAAATATTGAAAAATTTGACTAATGATCCAACTAATATTGTAAGTTATGCATGAGGACATGTAATGTCTTCAACTGGGGAGGAAATGATGAGCTAAAAGTTTGTCTAGATTTTCCATTAATTCTAGCCTATATTTTAATCCTTTCTCCTGAATTGCCATGATAATTAAATTATAGAATTAAAAGTAATTAAAATGGATTAAAGGACATAATATACCTTAGGAAGTAACCAGTTATTTAGTACTAATTTTAGTGGTTATATGTGAAAATGGGGTTCTTGTGGCCGCAAGAAGGAATAATGGAAAAGCTTGTCATTATCCCTTTTGTTGCCAACTGCAAATCAACATCATTGATATCTTTTGCATAATAATTGTAAATCAATCTATAGCATTTAGAAATAATGGGTAGTTAATTTCTTTTGCATATTGATAGTAAATAAGTTCTTAGCTTTTAGAAAGAATGGTTGTAGGCCACTTCATTCTTTATTCAACCGATTTGGATCTTGTTGGACTCTAAAAATCGTGTGTAATATTTAGATAATTCAGTTACATGTAAAAGACTATATAAGTTTCCTTGTGTATCAAACATTTCCAACTTTTGAATGAAGCAACATTATAGTGGTAATATTATTATTTGATTTTGAACATGAGAACCTGTTGATTACTTTCATCAATTGACTGACTGAGAGGCATAGCCCACTCTTCAACCACAAGTTGAATTTTCTTTTATGTTATTTATTTGTGAGTATAATTTATGTATAATTCAGTGATTGTTATTTATTTGTGAGTGTGGTTTATGTGTTATTTGGTTTATTATATTTTGTTTAATCTTGCAAAAGTATTTTGGATTAATAGTTGTGATTTTTGAGGTTTTATACATGCTGCATATTTCCTATCAACATATTTAAAAAGTCATGTTGCCAGATTTAACAGGTCTTGTCGCTAGAATTCTATCAACACAAACTGATGTAATTTCAAAAATTATCTAGTCTCAAAGAGATTTAGAAGTGTTCAATTAGAATTGAGTTAAATGTGATAGATCTTAAATATGTTAAAAGAATTTGTTAAATTATTGGTTTAAGTTATTTTGTTTAAAAAGTGTTTCCAAAGATTTAAGAGTATAGTCTAAGAGTGCTTTTGAGTTTTTTCTCTTAAAGAATTTATATTTAAGTCTTTACTCTCATATCTAATGCATTTCATCTCCACTTAATTTATTTTTTTCATCTCTTTGGTACATAACCATAACACTTTTCATGAGTTTACAATGCTCCCAATAAAATTTGGGAACAAACTAAGGAAATCAACACAAAATTCCCAAGGATTGACTCAAGTATATTAAGCTAATTTGAGAATTACAAGGATAGTTTATCCACATATTGATCCATAGTTTTTTCCAAACAAGTGGGTCCAAGGAAAAATGGCAAGGCCCATGTGTGTTAGCCCCACGGTTATCATTGCACCAAAAGGTGACATGTTAATGCCCGATACAACTACCATAGTTAACATATCCACAAGAGGATTTTAGTCCATGTCGCAAATCCCAAGGGAAGCACTGACCATTTTCCAACAATCTCCCCCTTAGTGCAAGCTAAGGGGATTCGAACTTGACACCTTTGGCTCTGATACCAATTGTTGGCCCCACAGTTGTCGTTGCACCAAAAGGTCGACCTGTTAATGCTCGATACAACCGCTAGAGTTAACGGATCCACATAAGGTGGTTAGTCCATGCCACAAATCTCAAGGGGAGCACTGACCATTTTCCAACAATGTGGAGGTTAACACCCCCTCCTCTACATGATTTTTTGTTGGTTTCATCTCCTAGGAAAAGGAAGTTTGTGGACCTAAGTGTGCATGAGGACAAGCATGAAGAACAAGAAAAAAGATAAAAGACCATTCCCCTCCCTATTCATGGAGGGACTATATATATCTTTGATGTTGATGGTAGGGATGAGGATAATGTGGGGACTACTCAATGTGACACCAAAGGGTACAGTAGCCCTAGATATGCTATAATTTCCCATGCTCTGAAAGTGGATAATTCTAAAAGAACCTTGTAAGGTAATAGTATTCTAGAGGATTCTAAAGAAGATGAGAATGAGGACGAGGATTTTCTTCCTCAAAAAAATGATGGGTGGGAGGAGGAAGACTCAAAGAAGGAGGATGAGGAGAAAATGTGAGATGATGAAGATATGGAGAAACATTGTTAGAATTGTGAAAAACATGAGCCACAGGATCAAACAATGAACAAAGACACCTTCCACGCAAGAGATCTACAAACAATATTTGCAATATTCCTCAACAAGAAAAAGATACAAAATGAACCTCAAGAATCTTCAAGGAAAAAAAAAATTCCTCAAAGGTTGAGAGTTTGAGAGATCAGAAGAGAAAATCTCAGAGATAATACAAAGAGAGTTGAGTGCTATATAGGGGCAACCCTAAATGTTAAAGGGATTATATTAGGACAAGTGTCAACATCACATGTGATGAGATGATGATCTAATAATAGATCACTTTAGTTAACATAGAAAAAAACTTAGTTAACTCAATAAAGAACTCCTAAATTTAGCTTAAGCACATGAGAATAAATTAGATGAATAATCAACTAAAGATTAATCAATTATAAGCTAACACGTGATTACTCTAACACCCCTCCTTAATATGAACTTACGGAGTTGCTAAAAACCCTAAAAAGAGTGCATGATGGGTCCCAACAAACAAGGCTTCGTGAGGTATCCATGTACAATCAAAAGATCTCTCCAAATTGGAGAAAAGGAGAAAACCACAATGGGAGAAAACTCCTATCCAAAAGAGAGAAAGGCGACTGAAGGATTGAAAAATCCTCCAAATCAAGGTGTGAAGGACTAAGAACCCTCAAACCAAACAAAGTCCCAAAAAATAAGAACGTGTAGAACATCACTGAAGCACGAACAAGCTATAGACTATTGTAAAATGATGATTGATATGGTGCTAAAATGAAGAATCTCCAAAAATAGGAATGTAAGAGTTTCCATATGGTAAATGATTCATCTCACTAAAATGCATGTAACCAACTATTGATTTATGTTGCATCTGAAAGTACATAGGAATAAGAATTAGATATGTATATCACTCAAACTGCAAAACCAAGGAAGCATTAGCACCAATAGTAGAAACCCCCCCATAATGCTAGAAAGGCAGAATCATGATAGGTACACTGAAACTATGTGAAACTAAGAAGTGCATGTAGGAGAAACAACTTGCAAATAAAAGGGTGTTCAAACTAAGGGACACATGTATGAGACAAGAATCACTAGGATTCACTAGTGTCATGGAAGGGACACTCACTTGACAAAGGTGTGATGGAAAACAAAAGGAAAACATCAACCCCCCCATGAAACTTTACATCATAGGGTGATTAAAAAAGGCACAAAAGGATGTGCAAAATCCCCAAAAAGTATACACTAGAATAACACTTTATCTCAATGCGTCTACGAAAGAGAATGTGCATGAAAAAGATGTCTACAATGCCCAAATAGGATAGAATATTGGAAATACATATAGAACAGTTAAAAATGAAATGACTCATCCCACACAAACAAGGAATAAAATGTACTTGGAGAGCAGTCTAGAAAAAGTGCATGGATGGTTGTGAAGAACTTTGAAAGATGGTTCCAACGCCGCTGGAATCACAAAAAATGAAGAAATTGGTCAAAATTTATAAGCTCAAGACTGAAAATATCACCTCTAACTTCAACAAGCTTTAGAATGCACCAACATCAAAAATAGATGATGAGACCCATACCATTAGAAAGTTGGTGAAACCAACTTTCTGATGATATCTCATTTTCCAAAATCTAACATTGTATGCCCACATTATAGCCAAAAGAAAAAAATAGCTCTTTGAAGGCCAAAAAGGGGGACTTGGGGCCTTGTTAGTGACCATATGGCTAACATCATGCTGATGTCAGATTGATGTCAATAGTTCCTTCTAACCAAAAAAAAATATGGTGGCCTATGTAGGAAAACCGATGAACAGAATATTCCATATCTTGACAGAATATTCTTGGGCTGTGGTCGACAAAAAATCTTGGTTGTTGGAAAAATTGTTGGAGTGCCAAAAAATTGAAATAGGCCAAAAATTATGACCGAAAAAGTCAGGAAGTTGCTAGCAAAAATTTTACCGCTAGAGATTGTGGGAAAAAGCCGCTAGGGGGTTTAGAAAACCAGTCATTGGGTGGGTCTATAGAGGTTGTCACCAACGGTTTAAAAGTTGTTGGATGGCTGATTGGTACAACCATTGTCGCCACAATACAGGGGGCCAGCAAGCCACCAATAGAAAAACTTGATGCATAATTAAATATGCCACCCCCTCTAAAATTTCAACTTTTTCATTTTTATATAATTTTTTTGAAATTTCTAAAGAAATTTAAAAGAATCATGCTGATTTTTTTTTGAAACATGTGCATAAGGTCGTACAAGGGTTGCACAACTCTTATACACAAAAAAAAATCCTTAGAAGCTCCCATCACTGAATATAGGTGAATTTATAATCAAAATTCATTGAAATAGCCTCTTGAATCCAACAACGAGGTCCTTTTCGTGCCAAAATGCACCAAATTTGCAGCTACCCTCTGGATCCAAAAAAAAAGCAACCACTTCAAACCCTCGCAAATCTGACCTCAGGAGTCCAAATTGGGCCAAAAAAAAGTCAAATCTAACTTTCTTGAAAGCTCTGAATACAACGAAAGACTCTACTTTTGGTTCCAGATGCACCAAAATTTTCCCACCTCCAAAATTTGCAAAAAAAACAAAGGGGATTCAAATATGAAGCCTATAACCCTTGTTGAAGAAAAAAACCCCATAAATTGAGAAGGGATTCACTAAATTGAGGTTTTGATACCATGTTAGAATTATGAAAAACATGAGCCACAAGATCAAACAATGAAAAAAGACACCTTCCATGCAAGAGATATGGAAACAATATATGCAATGTTCCTCAACAAGAAAAGCTACAAAATTAACCTCAAGAATCTTCAAGGAAAATAAAATTCCTCAAAGGTTGAGAGTTTGAGAGGGGTGGGTGCATGAAGTTGGGTTACACTTTTGTGGCCAACTCCAAAACAAAATTGAAAATGACATAACGTGAGCGCGTTATGTCATTTTAAAATTAAAAAAAAAGTGAAAGCTATTCATTTTCTCTTGTCTATTTTTTTGCTCTACCCGTGGCCAAAAACCCTCATTTTTGTGCTCACGTTCTAATAGGAGGCATTCTACAAAATTCATCAACAATAGTTTCTTTTCCTTTGCAAAGATGGTGCCACCACGACGAAGAGGTGCAAGAGGTAAGTATTGTTTGCTATTTGTTTTGAATTTCTTAGTTTCAAGTTGATTTTGTTTATTTTAGGTTAGATTTGATTTTTTAAAAAAATTTGTAGGAGATGCAAATGATCCTACAAATCCTCAAAATCCTCAACAAAATTTGAGGAGTGGAATTGAGAACAACAAAAAACAAATTGAGGATCTTATCAGTAGGTTGAGTGATCCAAATGCTTCAACCGCAGAAAGAATGACACTAGCAAATTCAATGAAAGAGATGTTAAAAAATGTAGATTCAATAACCCAACAATTAATGGGATCACTGATACATTTTGATCAATTTTTTGACGACCGGTAGTCAGAATTTCGACGGCTCGAATGTCGGGCCAGAATTTTGACGTTTCAAATGCCATCAAAATTCTGACACAATAACAGCGACAAACAGCTGTCGGAATTCTGACGACCGGTCGTCAAAAAATTGATCAAAATGTATCAGTGGATGGAAAGATAGGAGGTAGGAAGCTAGGGCATATTATGCAGATAAACTATCATATAAACAAGTAAAAGATTTAAAAATTACTAAAGGTGATTTGTGCTCTTTATTCACTGACCCTAGAACAAATCAAAATCTTAGCCTCAATGCGAAGAGGTTTCCTATTCATTGGTGCCACCACCAAGAGATTAGGAACTGTTTTTATGATAGGTGGTACTTGGTCTTTGATTACCCACCGTGCAACAATTATGAAGTCCCGCAATATTTTCGTAGGAAACTATACAGTGAGTTCGTATTGAACCAAATCCCAAATTATTTTGATATGAGGGAGTTCTAGGGGAGAGGTGGGGAGTCGGCTCAGGATAGGCCTGGTGCACAGTCGGATCCTACATGGCAAGGGACATGACCCCTCACTAGGCCGCCTTGTGAGCACATTGTTATGCCTATTGTTGCAAAGGAGAGTGTCGACGTAGAGACATTGCAGGCGATCAACACTTTGACCCAGAGTGTCATCCATCATACTAGCCCTATTGTACAGTGCCATCCAGGGGAGTCTTCAGGTGGTGGCCTTCAAACCCATGTGTGTCAATCTTGTAGGGCAACTTGTTCATATGACCCCACCGGCACTCAGGAGGCTGCTATGCAGGATCTGTATGCTGCTACGCAAGATCCGTATGCTACTACACAGGATCTGTATGCTGCTACGGGGATGGAGAGGTCGGTTGACATTTTGCATCATGCATATGGCATTGATAGTCAGGTAAAATTCAGTATGTTCATTGAATTTAATTTATTAAATTTCAATTCTGAAATGCAAGATTAACTAATTTAGTTTTATTATTTTAATAAAATTGCAGGGTCACAATGTTGAGACTGGATACACTGGTCCTCCACCTACTTATTTCTACAGTACACCTATCAGTGGGGTATGTAACTAGTAAACACCATAATATTGGCAGTTTCAAGCAAACACCTCCTAGTGCCAATGGATTTACTCAAACGTACACGGAGGTAATAGAATAAAGAGAACTTAACTAATTAATTCTACTTAATATATTTGTTTAGTTTATATTCATATTGTTGGTTACGTTGCATTACACATCATTCAAACTCAAAGCATTACTTCAAATTCCATAACTAATAACTAGATGTTGATAGATGAAAAAATTTCAACTGTACAATATAGTTGTTTAGAAAGTCAACATAAGCAACACGATGCAATTACTTCACATGGAGGAATGTGCTTGCAAAGGTGCACCAGCACGACAAACAATGGATGCTTGGAAAAAATCTATGAAACCATAATAGTAAGCAATAGCATAGACAAGGCAGTTAGTGATGTAGAGCATCATATCAAAACACTCAATCATCAGGGTACATCTGATGCAGAGCATCCAAAAAACACCATCAACATCATTTCTTCAAGGGATTTCAATCCCAAATAGAATCAAGAGAAGATCAAATATAATTTCATCAGAAATCTACTTTTCATTCAACCAAAATCCACTCAAATTCTCTTAGCCATTCCATAGGCCATCATTCATCAGTCCACTAATCAATATTCCAATTGACTCATTCAAAGCAAAAACAATATTAAAGAAAACTTTGGCTTAATCAATTAGATTCACATCATTCTCAACCACCATAAAAACAACATAAACCTAATTATTGACACTTGAACAATTCATCCTTTCATTTATTCACCAAGGCAGCAAATCAACTAAACCATACCTCACTGTTATCAGTCCATTATCAAGCACAGTACTCACCATTTTTTACTGCAGTAGTCTATTTACAGGTTGCAAACTCCTGCTACAACAGAATCTTGATTATCATCTTGTGGTTAATCACCAATTTGCTCAAAAGGCTTCATAATACTCACCCATCTAACCATCAAAGACACCAAACCTGTCTTATACACCTTAACCAAATTTAGCAACATCAATCATATCATTTATTTGATAGTAACCAAGCACTCAATATCATCCTTTCCACTGTTTAAACAAACATCTTTATTTTAATCAGGCAATATCATATTCCTCTAGTAGGTCTGTCAACCATTGAATCGGGTAGTTACATTCTTATATCAAAGCTTATTAAAAAATTCAATGCACATTTAGAAACACTTTCCAACACATCACAACATATCAAAGTTCTTGGACGTTTGACATAAAGAAAATCATCAGATTTCAAACTGTCCTCTAAAGAAAGGCTAGTATATTAGGCCTGTTTTACAAAGGAGGCCCCTTCAAAACCATTCCAAATCACTCAAAACCTTGAAAAAGTCTTCAATCATGTCTTATAACTCAATATTTCACCATTTATAGGGATTGAAAACCATGAAAATTTTCTGATCCAATAAACCCTCGTTTATAGGGTGTAAAAGCACAAATCAAGGAGGGTTTTATGAAAAATACTCTTCAAAACCTCTATTTCTCTAGCCACCACCTGGAACATGATTTTTTATGTCTACCAAGACCTTCTACATCATTTCCAAGCCTCTGCAAGCTTTATTTATTCATGACCCATGACTGTAGCATCACTTTGTGTAGGAAAATCCTCTATTTTCCAGTGTAGCAGCAACTCCACCATGGTATTCTTGCTTTTCCCTAAACTTACAATCATCAAAACATGCAAAAAATCCTAACATTAACCTACTCCACCAATTTACTTGACCTACATTGGTGTAGTGAAGAAAAACCCTATTGGACTCTCAAACTTGCTTCTAAAAGGACTTTGTCGGGCACTGAAAACTACCTCTTATTCTTTTGTTTCCTAAAACTAACCAAGTCCAACTCTTGAAATTGGAAACTAACTTCTCTTTACATGTATTCACACTATGATTTAACTTTGGGTGTTTCTAAATTACCAACACAAGAAAACAAAACAATGGAGTAATGTTGCAAACTCAGAAATAGGGAATTTTTATTTCAAAATCTAATTACAAGAACACAAAATTCTGCTTTTTCTCGCCTTTTCATGCCTTTTAAAGATATTTC
The DNA here is from genome assembly GCA_007258455.2 of Sequoia sempervirens. Lineage (NCBI taxonomy): Eukaryota > Viridiplantae > Streptophyta > Pinopsida > Cupressales > Cupressaceae > Sequoia > Sequoia sempervirens. Next base: position 554,083,208 of record VDFB02281492.1, read on the forward strand.
CTTTTCCATAACTGTCTTTCCATCAGTTGAAACTGCCCCTTTTAACCCTTAATATGCCTGATTTCCTTGTTTTTACCAATTTAACAACTTTTAACAATATTACATTATTGCATTGTTTGCATTTTCCCACTTTGACCACCTAGAACTTACCCATAACCTTAAATACATTCAAATAAGACCTCATATGACCTTGAACATGCTTTACATCATTTTTCCATGACCTTTTGTGATTGACTCAATACAAATTTGAACACTCATCCCTTTTGCAAAATTGAAAAGTATTTGATGACCTAGGTGCTCCTGCACCAACATCTGACCCAATTGAATCAGGAGAAGATCAAATTGAATAAGAACTAAAATTTCTTTCTCTTTTCATCAAAAATCACATTGTTTCATTTGCAAACCACAAGGCAACAACAAGCCAACTCATTTCAATACTTCTTCTTATCATCCTCAAGCTTCAAACATCTTATTTATCAGCAAAAATGACTGATCCGTGCACAAGAAACCTAATTAGAGTCACTAAACAATCCACTCTTTCATCATTCACCAAGGCACCCTTCCACTCAATTTTCTTTACCTAGGAAAAATAACCAAAAACCAATCTTTCATGTTACAACCTATATCCATCAAATCCTAACACACCTTTGTCATCATCAATTTATCTGAATTAAAAGCAAAAACCTGATAAAGAGCTCTTAATCTTTCAATTCCTTAAAAAACTCACCAAATTTTCAATTTTACCAACTAGTTCCTCAAGACCAAGATACTACAATCAACCATTTACACCTCAATCATTTCATCTGACTTCCAAGACATTACTCACATCATGTTTATTAACTAAGCTTATTCTATGCACAAATCAAGCCCTATAAAGGAGGGTTTATTGCATAAGGTACTTACAAACCTTAAATACTCCTGCCACCACCACAAACACCATGGAAATAGCCTGCATAAGCTTTAGAAATGATGCAGAGTGGCAGGGAAGGAAAACTCACAATCACAAATGGCAAAGTCACTCCACTGAATGCTTCTCTCAAATACTCTTATGAGGAGTCCTAAACTCCACTATTTTTTAAGAGATCAACCCCACACACCTAGGGTTCACAAATCAGACCACTCAAAAATATTGAAAACATTTGGATCATGTCTCATTAAGTCAAAACAAGGTTTAACAACCCTCTAGCATTTAGGTTTCAACAAACACCCATCACTATGGTGACTTAGACCTCACTCTCTCTTAAGGCTTCCAGCCCTTGCCTGGTAGGACAGTCAGAATAAAAAACACAAGGAAGACTATTAAGACACCAAACCTATGGATTCAGACCCCTAAAATGGACCCCTACAAGGTTCCAAAACCCTTCCTCTTGACTATCAAAACATCACTCACAATGGCCCTTTCTACCATTCCTCCAAAAGGCCTAATTCACAGACCTACACCTAGGTCTTGACTATCTAGGCTCTCCTCTTCACCCCAAAGCCCAAATTCAAACTCATAAAGTTTCTCCACACCTTTTTCCACCATTCCTAGGTGCCTCTTAAATAGATTCTTCAAAATCAAGCAAAAACTCTTTTTTTTTGCTTGTCAATTATGCTTGCCACATAGAGATGTCAAGCCAAAATTCATGCACAACTTCCAATAATGAGCCTGTCGTTCTCCAAAACATTGAGGACATGATAGTAAAGCCTTATATCTTCCATCCCACTGAGATTTAGCAATTTTACATGGGAGTGGAAGAAATATACATTTTTCACCCAAAACCCTAATTTTAAGGGTTTTTAGACCACCCGATAGAGAAATTGGAATATCTCCCTTGATACTCAATGAAATCTCACCAATCCAATGCCAAAGGAAATATTATTCAATTACCTATCCAACCATTATGGGCTTGGAGCATGAAAGTAAACATGCATTCCGTACCAAGTACGGGATCAGCAAATTCTTCAGAAAAAAATAGGAAAAACAACAAACTTCTTATTGAAACTTCTTCAAAACATCAACATCAACCTTGCCTCAACCAAGAGAGGCATATTTGAAGTCTTAAAAACTCCCTCCAACTTCTTGCAACTGTCTTTTGAAAAGAGAGACGTTGGAAAACAACTAATCTCATGCTTTGACTTCTAATTGCCTAGTTAAGGCAATGTGAGCAACTTCTACCAACTTGACCACAAAGAGCCTTCCAAAATGTGTCAAAGGAATTTAAAACCTTGTCAAAAATTAAGGTGACTCCCCTCAGGTTTCTAGATACAGCAAGGCATCATTTTTCCTTATTTTTCCAAGATGCACTAGACTTACAAAGGAGGATGGAGACCTTGTTGTACAAAGAAGTTGGTCACCAAGATCAAAAACTCAACCAAAAACCTAGAAGACCTACTACAAAGCATTGAAATGGTCCATAAGACCTTATTCCATCCATAAACCAAGAAACAAAACATCCCATGGGTGCTACTACACCATACTCCCAAGCAAGAAAAAGATCTCAAGTCCTCTTTGAGATCAGGTCTTCTATAGTAGTTCCATGTTGTTTAATATCATTTTCTGACATCCATGTTCCATCCTCTTTACGTAGACCTTTCCATTTGACCAGGTATTCCTTGTAAACCTTCCTTCTAGTCTTCTTTGTCTCCTTGGTGTCTAGGATGCATTCAAGAGTCATAGGTTGGCTGGGGGGTAGTTCCTTCACCCAATCTTCATCCTCCATTGCTATTGTACCTGCTGCATCACCTGCATTCATAGAAGCTTTGAAAGGATACAAGTCAGAAATGTTGAAGATAGAAGAGATTGCCACCCCAAGAGGTAGCTCTATTTCATAAGTATTTTGGCCAAACTTGTGGACCACCTTGCAAGGTCCTATCTTCTTCATCATGAGTTTGGTATACTTTCCTTTTGGAAGTCTCTCCTTCTTCAAGTGTGCCATCACCAAGTGTCCAACCTTGAATTGGACATTCCTCTTCTTTAAATTTTCCTTTTCCTTATACTTCTCAACATTCTTTTGAAGGGTTTCCTTCACTTGTTGATGAATATGCCTGATTGTAACAGAAAAGTCCTCACCTTGAGCACTTCTCTTAGCAACTCCTTGTAGATCTCTTAGTTCATAGACCCCTCTAGGGTGCATGCCATAGACTACTTCAAAATGGCTTCTACCAATGCTCCTATTCATGGAGTCATTATATACAAATTCAACCTGAGGTAAAATCATATCCCAAGCTTGTCCATGCTCCTTGGTAAGGAATCTTAAGAGATTTCCCAATGATCTATTCACCACTTCAGTTTTTCCATCCGTTTGTGGATGGTATGCTGAACTAAAGGACAGATTTTTTCCTTGAGTTTCTTCCACAAGGTCCTCCAAAATTGACCAATGAATTTAGAATCCCTGTTAGAAAAAATTCTTAAAGGAATTCCATGTATCGTAACAACCTCCTTAAAGAAGAGACCTGCTATATGAGATGCATCATTGGTGTATTTGCAAGGAAGAAAATGTGCCATCTTACAAAATCTATCAACTACCACAAAGATACTATCAAAACCTCTTTGGGTTCTAGGCAACCCCAAGAAAAAGTCCATACTTACACACTCCCAAGGCCTATTGGGAATGGGCAGTGGCTGATAGAGTCCTACATTTGATGAAGTTCCCTTTTCCCTTTGACATATTGTGCAGCCTTCCACATACCTTCTCACATCCACCTGCAACTTTGGCCAATAGTAAAATCTCCTAACTTGTTCCAAGGTCTTGTCAAGGCCAAAGTGACCTCCAAGACTCTCACTGTGTTTCTCCTTTATGATATTCTCCCTCATTGAGCATTTACACACACACAATTGGCTTCCCTTGAAGAGCAAACCATTCTACAATAAAAAGTTAGAGAATTCACCATGAAAAGAATTCAAATGCTGCTCACAAACATTGTATATCTCCTTGAAATCTAAATCTTCATGATACATATCCTTCAATGTGTCAACCCCCATGCTTTGGAGTTGGATCTCTTGCACTACAAGTGCCCTTCTACTAAGAGCATCTACCACCTTATTTGCTTTGCCCTTCTTATGCTTTATTGTGAAAGTATAGGCTTGCAAAGACTCTACCCACTTCATGTGCCTATGACTGAGTTTGTCCTGTGCATTCAAAAAACTCAAGGCATGATTATCAGTATAAACAACAAATTCTTTAGGTAACAAGTAGTGCCTCCACTTTTTGAGGGCTTGGACCATAACATACAATTCCAAATCATAGGAAGAATACTTCCTCTTTGCTTCATTCATCCTCTCACTGAAAAATGCAACCGGTCTACCTTCTTGGCTCAAAACAGCCCTTATTGCTTGATTGCTAGCATCACACTCAATGGTAAAAACTTTATCAAAATTAGGGAGCACAAGTATAGGTTGTTGTGCTACTCTCATTTTTAGATATTCAAACCCTTTATCAGCCTCATTGGTCCAAGAAAACTTACCTTTGTTACCTCCTTTATGGTGTCCAAGATTGGTGCACAAATTTGGCTAAAGTTCTTGATGAACTTTCTATAAAAGCTTGCAAGTCCATGGAAGCTTCTCACATCTCCCATGTATTTTGGTGTTGGCCAAGTAAGAATAGCATCCACCTTTGAAGGATCCATCTTCAAACTTCCCTTGGAGATGACAAACCAAGGTAGACTAGTTCTTCCTTCATGAATTCACACTTTTCCATGTTAATCAATAGCTTCTCCTCTTGTAACCTCCTTAGTACCATGTCAAGGTGCTTCAAATGTTCTTATTTAGACCTGCTAAACACAAGGATGTCATCTAAATAAACTACAACAAACTTTCCAATGAAAGGTCTCAATACCTCATGCATAAGGTGCATAAATGTACTAGGGGCATTTAATAACCCAAAGGGAATCACCAACCACTCATAGAGCCCTTCATTAGTCTTAAAAGTTGTCTTCCATTCATCCCCCTCTTTGATCCTTATCTGATGGTACCCACTCTTTAGATCAATCTTGGAAAAGTAAGATGCTCTTGATAGACAATCCATGAGGTCCTCCATTCTTGGCATCAGGAACCTATATCTAATTGTGATCCTATTAATGGCTCTTGAATCAGTGCAAAGCCTCCAATTCCCATCCTTCCTTGGTGCTAGGACAGTAGGAACAACACATGGGCTCAAACTCTTCCTCACTAGCCCTTTATCCATCAACTCTTGCACTTGTCTTGCAATCTCCTCATTTTGAGCAAGTATCATCTTGTATGAGCCTTATTGGGAAATGTAGCCCCTAGAATTAGATCAATATGGTGGCTTATATCCCTAATGGGAGGTAGGGAACTAGGCAATTCATTCACCGTTATGTCCTTGTACCTTTCCAACAACTCTTGGACTTCCTTTGGTGCATCTTCCTTCTTCTTTGTGGGTAGATCTGCTTCACTTTTTGGCTTCATAATCAGTGAGAATCCTCTTCCTCCTCCTTCCTTCAAGGTCTTCATGAACTCCTTCTCACCCACCATCAAAACACTAGGCCCTTCATGCTTTTCCTTGTCTTCTTCTAGGAGAGGTGAAAGGTTGTAAGTCTTCCCATCCTTCACAATGGAGTATGTGTTCTTCTCCCATCATGCTTGGTCTTCCTATCAAACTACCAAGGCCTACCAAAAATATATAGTTTAATACTTGTACTCAAAATTTTGTTCATTAGATCTCATACATTATAAGTCATGACGTGGATCGCTATTGTAACTTTTTTGTGATTGAATAATTTGTTGTTTTATTTTCAAATGTTGGTTGTGAAAACACCTCCAAATGTTACAAGGGAAATGGATATTGGTGTTTCATCCGTTATACAATCCTCGATGGCTCTGATAGAGGAGGTATGAGGAAAATTACTAAATTTCAATTTACATTCGTTGTTAGAGATGTTAGTTCTAGTGAAAAATCAAACCATTATTGATTCATAGTTTAATTCCTATTTGGATGGTTTATACAGGGCTTGAGCATGCCTAAGCATCGGCATGCAAATATTTACATCGTGGAGAGTGATCATGAGATGGCCGTAAGTGATTATTTTGTTAAATATATTTTTTTTTATAATGTAATTTCTATATATTAATGTCTTTACTTCTTATTGTAACAGTTAAAACTTCACCAGGAGCTAAACCATAGGAGCAGCAAGAGCACTCCTCGAGCATAGAAAAAATGAGTGACAGACTTATCACCATTGGATCGCCAAACAAAGGGAAAGAATTTATTTCCAGAGCATAGAGAGAAATGAATTTTGATTCCAAAGCCCTTTGTTGTATGCCTAGACATGGCAATTTTGTACATATCTTGTATTGGATATATTTGACATTGTATGCCTATATGGAATTCTTGAAAGCCTATATGGCTATTTTGTAACTATATTTTATACTTATATCGACATATATTGATGTATGTGTACATGGATATTTGGTTAATACAAATATTGTTTATGATGGTGTCCATATTTGCTCTTTTTGACAATGTCAAAAGCATGGCTGCATACAGATTAGGCAAAAGACTTTTCCTTTTAGATTAGCAATGCATGGAAGTTTCAAAAAGTATCCTTGATATTACAAAAAGATATGTGCTTATACCATAGCAGCAAAAATATTTTGGGGAAAAAATTTGCAAACCAAAAGTATAAGAGTTTTTGAAAAAATCAGGAAAAAGTCTAGAAAAAATCGGAAAAAAATCAAATTTAAAAAAAAAGGTAAAAAAAAATTGAACAAGAGAAAAAAAGAATTGAAAGGAATTTCCATAGCATAAAGATATAGAGAGAAAATAAACTAAAGATTTTAACTAATGAATTGTAAAAAATATATTTTTGTTGTTTATATTCATATTGTTGATTACATTGCATTGCACATCTTTCAAACTCAAAGCATTACTTCACATTGCATAAGTAACAACTAGATGCTGATAGATGAAAAAAATTCAATAACAATATAGTTTTTACAAAGTCAACCTAAGCGGTTATGCAATTACTTCACATTACATAACTAATAACTAGGAGCAGCTATCAGTTGCATTAGCTTGTCATGGAATTCTATGGAGATTCACATTTCGTTGGAGACATTTTTTCAAACAATTCTTTCTGCTTGTCTATACTACCATTTTGATACACATGTCTACCAAAGAATTTTGTCAAATATTTCACTGCCTTGTTGCTATGGTTGAAAGCCTAAAACAAGTGCTTTCGAACAAGCTATGGATGCTTGGAAAAAATCTATCAAAAGCATAATAGTAAGCAATATCATAGACAAGGCATTGAACTCTTTGAAAAAATGCCTCAAAAAAATGAGGTCTCATGGTGATGGAATTCCATGACAATCAAATGCTTTTGATTGTC
>VDFB02281492.1:554091191-554103819 GCA_007258455.2 Sequoia sempervirens
TAATAGTAAGCAACAAGCTATGGTCTCATGGTTTTTTTTTACGCGAAAATCAATGTGATTTTATTCACATTTTTTTGCAAGTTATAAACACTTTTTTTTTTGCCAATTTTGTTGTTTTAAATTACATTCAAGTTTATGGTGGTTTTTTTGTTTATATGATGATATGTGATATTCTAATCCTAATTCATGTTTCTAGGTTGCATAGATCTATATTTTGTTTTTACATGTTTTGTGTACCAACAAACCCAAAAACGAATCAACACCCTCTCCAAAAAAATTGGCCAAATCAAGCGAACTCAACCCCCAAACCTGAACCTCAAAACCTATTCCAACAATCTTCATTTTTCCTGCACAAACTTAATTGACCACCAAATTATGTTTCCCCTTGACTTTACCCACGTTTACTCCCTCAAACCTCTCTTTTTCATTCAAAACCCCTATTTTCCCAACTAGGGAATGTCATGCCATAACATACTTTTGACCTCCCCTATCCTTGCAGACCTTTTGAACACATCAAACTCCACAATCTCACCCTATTTCCAACCTATTCTAACTTATTTTCAAGCAATTTCTTCTTTTCACCTCTTCTAGCCTTGCTTTTAAGGGGCCTCAATTTTGAATTTTCAACAGGGGCAACATTAGTAATCTATTCTAATGCCCTTACTAATGCTATTTTATTATTCCTACTCCCTATCCTACTTACATCAGGCCCATATCACCGAGACACAACCTGAACAATAGGTGGAATGGCCTATTTCAACATACTACACTCAAACCCTTAAGGGATCGATCCGGTTGAATGTATCTCAGAGCGATTTTGCGTGTTTGGGTGAGAAAGAGGACCATGCCTAGCATGAACATGCATATTCAGATGTGTTGGAACAGTCTGTTTGGTCACATGAGTTGCAAAACGAAAGTTGCACCAGTTTGCAACTTTCCACTGCTTCCATTTGACACTTTTTCCATCAATTGAAATCTAGACACCACGGGAAAACCACTCTAAGATAACGAAAACTATGAAAGGTTATTGTAGATGGGCCCAATGCAATCCCATGGGATCAAATGAGAATTTTCTAAGCACCACGGTGTTTGAGTAACCTCATGCTGAAGTTTGCAACCATTTTACCCTTTGGACCCTTAAGGGATTGATCGGGTTGAACGTAGCTCAAAGCGATTCTGCTTGTTTGGGTGCAAAAGAGGACCATGCCTAGCGTAAAAATACATATTCGGATGTGTTGGGATATTCCATTTGGTCACACGAGTTGTAGAACAAAATTTGCACCACTTTGCAACTATCCACTACTTCCATTTGACACTCTTTTCATCAATTGAAAACTAGACACCACGGGAAAAGCACTCTGAGATAACGAAAACCAAGAGAGGTTATTGTAGAGGGGCCCAACATGATCCCATCAGATCAGATGAGAAGTTTCTAAGAATCACGGTGTCTGAGTAACCTCATGCTCAAGTTTGCAACCATTTTTCCCTTTGGACCCGTAAGGGATCGATTTGGTTGAACGTAGCTTGGAGTGATTCTGCATGTTTGGGTGTGAAAGAGGACCATGCCTAGCATAAACATGCCTATTCAGATGCGTTGGAACCGTCTATTTGGTCACACAAGTTTTTGAACGAAAGTTGCACCACCTTGTAACTTTCCACTACTTCCATTTGACACTTTTTCCATCAACTGAAAATTGAACACCACGGGAAAACCACTCTAAGATAACAAAAACCGAGAGAGGTTATTGTAGAGGGGCCCAACACAATCCCATATGATCAAACGAGAAGTCTCTAAGCATCATGGTGTCCGAGTAACCTCATGCTAAAGTTTGCAGCCATTTTTCCCTTTGGACCCTTAAGGGATCGATTCGGTTGAACGTAGCTTAGAGCGATTCCGCGTGTTTGGGTGTGAAAGAGGACCATACCTAGTGTAAACATGTCTATCTGAATGCATTGGAACAGTCTGTTTGGCCACACGAGTGTCAGAAAAAAAGTTGCACCACTTTGCAACTTTCCACTGCTTCCATTTGACACTTTTTTCATCAACTAAAAATTGGACACCACGGGAAAACCACTCTGAGATTAAAAAAAAACTGAGAGAGGTTATTGTAGAGGGGCCCAACATGATCCCATCGGATCAAACGAGAATTTTCTAAGCATCACGGTGTCCAAGTAACCTCATGCTGAAGTTTGCAGCCATTTTTCCCTTTGGACCCTTAAGGATCGATCCGGTTGAACGTATCTTGAAGTGATTCCGCATGTTTGGGTGAAAAAGAGGACCATTCCTAGCATAAAATTCCTATTCAGACGCGTTGGAATAGTCTGTTTGGTCACACGAGTTGTAGAACGAAAGTTGCACCACCTTGCAACTTTCCACTGCTTCCATTTGACACTTTTTCCATCAATTGAAAACTGGACACCACGGGAAAACCACTCCGAGATAATGAAAACCAAGAGAGGTTATTGTAGAGGGGCCCAACATGATCCCATAGGATCATATGATAAGTTTCTAAGCGTCATGGTGTTCGAGTAATCTCATGTTGAAGTTTGCAGCCATTTTTCCCTTTGGACCTTTAAGGGATCGATCCGATTGAACAAAGGGTCTATACTCTAAACTTATGAAAACCTTACCAACTCTTGGGGAAACAATTATAAGGTGTCAAAACTTCAAAATCCACAATCAGATCTCAGTTATACCACCGCACAATGGGTAAACCACAAAACCCTCTATTGTAGCCTAAACCCTAGGGGTTTATTGAAAATGATACTTCCAAAGATAACAACCTAAAAATTACTCAAACAAGTTTTTGATACCCTAAAAAAGCTCAAAAAATCATAAAATAATGCTTCCCTACACAAAAACACAATTTGACTCTTCAAAACCACCATTTTTCTTAAAGAAAACTCACTTTTACACACATGGGTTTCACACCCATCTCACTTTCAGACCTCCCCAACACTAACACATCATTCCCACTTTAATAATGTTATTGCAGACCCATTCCTCAAGTTACAGAGGCTACATAAAGAGGAATGGGTCAAAAAGCCATTTTTATTGACTCAAAACCTTCAAATGTACAAGTTCGGGCTAGTTTTAGTAAATTGATGATATTCTACTCCTTATTTGCCTTGATGAACAAAACCTACTGAATGGTGCTCCTACACCAATCATACATTGACCTTCTTGTCCCTCCTAAGGTTTGGACCACATCCATTACCTCCACATAAAACTCGGGATCCTTGGTCTTCTTGGTTCCCATGCCTTGATATGGTTATGCAAATGAAAATGAAGCAAAGTAATCATCTCCTTCTCCGCTAGCTGGAAGAATGCATGCTTAATGTTTTGATACATGATATCAGCTCTATCATCTACTCTCATGGTTGAATACCGAAATCTAGTATGGTGGGCCTCAAGAGTTCCAGTCATCTTTCTTCCTCTTCCACCAAATGTTGGCCTGATCCACACGTCTACAAGCCTAATTGAATTTGTTTTTGAAAGCTGAAGTTTCTCCTGAGTCACCAGTGTTGCTTTGTCTTCCTTTTCATACTCTTTCATTGCTACAGATCATCTTGGGATTTAATCATTTGTACCACATGTGGTTGATGTGCTTTGAATCCTTGCATCTAAAGGAAATTTCCTCAACATAAATACTCTCTCAAGGTTAACAATCATACATTGACCTTCTTTCCCATCTTAAAGTTTGGACCACATCCATTACCTCCACATAAAACTCGACATCCTTGGTCTTCTTGGTTCCCACGCCTTGATATGGTTATGCAAATGAAAATGAAGCAAAGTAATCACCTCCTTCTCTGTTGGCTAGAAGAATGCATGCTTAATTTTTTGATACATGATATCAACTCTCTCTTCTGCTCTCATGGTTGAATATCGAAATCCAGTATGGTGGGCCTCCAAAGTTCCAGTCATCTTTCTTCCTCTTCCACCAAATGTTGGCCTAATCCACACATCTGCCCTAATTGGCTTTGTTTTTTGAAAGCTGAAGTTTCTCCTGAGTCACCAATGTAGCTCTCTCTCCTTTTCAGACTCTTTCATTGCTACAAATCGTCTTTGGGATTTAATCATCTATACCACATGGTTGATGTGCTTTGAATCATTAGTAATAGTCTTCAAAATTGGCTACTAGTACAAGTTCATTGCTTTCATAATACTTTATAACCATGGAGTTCAGCCATTCCTTGATGCCATCAAGTGAAGATTGAGGAATGGCATTAATGCGAGTACATCCCGCTTGAAGTCTTTGAAAGCAATAGCCATATCAAATTCCTTTTTCCCAAGTCCTACTCTCTCAAGGTTAACAATCTCAAACTCACTAATAGTGATTACTACTAAGAAAGGTAATTCCACCAACTCTACCAAACAATTTACCATAAGAATAATAAAATCAGAGGATTTGAAAGGAACTCCATGAAAACCAAGCTCTCTAAATGGTACATATCAAAGTCTAGTTCAAAATATTTTAGATGAGGCTACTCCCATAGCTCTCTTACTCGCTTGACAAATCCTTGAAACTTTGTATTGATTTTATTTTTCCTGTCCCTCTCTTGTTGTTCTTCCTCAATTTCATCAAGATCATACATTGACCTTCTTGACCCTCCTAAATTTTGGACCACATCCATTACCTCCACATAAAAATGGACATCCTTGGTCTTCTTGGTTCCCATGCCTTGATATGCTTATGCAAATGAAAATGAAGCAAAGTAATCATCTCCTTCTCTGTTGGTTGGAAGAATGCATGCTTAATGTTTTAATACATGATATCAAATCTCTCTTCTACTCTCATGGTTCAATACCAAAATATAGTATGGTGAGCCTCTAGAGTTCCAGTCATCTTTCTTCCTCTTCCACCAAATGCTAGCCTTATCCAGACGTCTACCAACCTAATTGACTTTGTATTTGAAAGTTGAATGGTGCAAGAGAAACCACACCTCACCCTCAATTTGTGATTGTTTGATGGTAAATTGGGAGGAAAGTTGGTAAATTTTAGTATGTTTAGGTCTTTTTGTCTTGAATAAGGTCTAATAGACCAATCTTTTATGTACTTTGGGAATTAGCAGGTTAGGGTGGACAAATGTGCAAAAGCACTCTTGAATTAAATAATTGTTGATATTTCCATAAAGGATAATTATGTAAAAGGTAGGTGGGAATGTAGAGAAAGAGTCTAAAATTCATGTTATAAGGGTGTCTAAGTGGTCCTAGGCCTTTAGAATAATAAATTTGCATGATAAAGCTTATTAAGCAAAACCATTGTTAAATACTAGTATTTGTAGGCTTAATAAGGGTTTGGTGGTTCAAAGGTAGTTATGGGCATTGAAGGGAGATGATTCTCATTTGAAATTTATTAAAAACATCATTCAATCCTGAATGGGGGTTCAATCAATAGTTTTTTTGAAGATTGGTGCTCTTCACAATGCCTAAAACTGTGGAATTTCAACATTTTTTTGAGTTTTCAGTTTCTTTTCTATGTGTACGGCCTAGTACAGGCCTCTTATGAATATAAATTCATGAAACATTATGGTTTCAAGTCTTAACCTAGATTTCAATCTGTTTTGATATACCTTTGGTTGTTTTAGTGAAAGGAAAATCCATTTTTTTGTATTCAGCCTGTATAGACTAGCAGGGTTTGAGTTTACTTTAATTTTTGTGATGGAGCCCTTCCTCCTACTGTGGTGAATTGTGACTCAGAGGAAAGGTTTACAATGTGTTTTTTTCAAGTTTCATTAACTCTTTTAATAACGGTAAGGCGTTTATAGGGCTAGTGATGTTGTTTTAGGTTGAGAATGTGAGATTTTGGCTTGAAATGGAGGAACCAAAGTGATGTTTTTGAGATCTACTAAGTCTAAAGGCTAGGTGAAGGTTTATTATGTGTGTGCAGACCCTAAAAAAATTGTTTGTTGCTTTGGTGAGGTTTGGAAGGCCTTGGAGTTGTGAGATGCTAAAAACCCTAGGTATTTGTTAGAAAATTGAGGGTTTAAATCAATTATGGCTTTGAGGTTGAGTGCTTTTCTAAAACCTATGGAATTGGGAGTTTTGTGACCTATTTGATGACTTTCCAAGAGCTTGTGGGGTTATAAGAAGTTTAAAGAGCAGTTTGTTTGTAAAACAGGGCTAATTTTGTAGCCTTTTTGCAAGATAGTTTGAAGGATCTCCAAGAAATTGCAAAGAAACCTTGTATGTCTTGCTTGGGAATGGTGTTGGGGGTTTGATTGGATGCTATATTGATGATGAGATGGTCCTTGAGAGGCATTCTCTAAAATTTAAGCCAATTTTTTGAGTTTGGAAGCCTTTTTGTTGGCAGTTGTTCCAAGATGGCCAAATGAAATAACAAAGGTTATTGATTTACTGAAATCTGATTTGTTTGAGTCTTCTCCACCTTGACTCTACATCACTAAATTTTCTCCCAAGTCACCAGTGTAGCTCTCTTTTCCTTTTCAAACTCTTTCATTGCTATATATTGTCTCTGGGATTTAATCATTTGTACCACATGGTTGATGTGCTTTGAATCCTTGCATCTAAAGGAAATTTCATCAACATAAATACTGCTACTCTCTAAAGGTTAACAATCTCAATCTCACTAATAGTACATTTACAACCATACTCAAATATTTTCCTTCAAAAGGCTTCAAATTCAAATATTGACTTAAATAGCCTTCAAGAGGCTTTAAATAGCCTTTACAAATGATTCTACATCTTTCCAATCATGCCTAACTATTCTTTTTGTAACTAACATGACTTATTACATTATAAATCAATTGTGGATGTGTTATGACCTTATTCAATTGAACAAACTCAAAACACAAAACTAACCTAAAAGATTTTTGTGAACCAAATTTGCTCAATAACCTTGGTGCCCCTACACCAAATTTCATTATTTCAGTAAATGTCATTACAAGTAAAATCTCATTACAATGCCTTAGGTAATTTGTTCTCATAGATATTTTACAATGTCACTCATACATTCGAGATTCTCTTATAATTTCTACATCATAGGTTCTCATTTAGAGGTTAACTTCAAATGAGAAACTTGAGATTCCCTCACAAAGCTTCACACACTCTTTTATAATGGCTTGAAATCAAAATTGAGATTTTCAAGATCATCAAAATAAGGATGTTGCATTGCTTTTTTGGCTAAGATTCTCTTCGATGGCTCCAAAATCAGCATTTTCTGCCAAGAGAGACCAATCAATTTTTACTAGTTTAGTTACAGATAGGCAAAGTAAAAGAATAAAAAGAAACAATGAATGTCCAAAATGGAAATGAAATGAAAATAGATGGAAGGCACTTACAGATAGGCATGGAAGTCTCTTAACTTAGTCACTCCTTCTCATACATATTCACTGCGAGTTCCAAGATACCTATTGCACACAACACCTCTCATGAATCTAGAATATCTTGAAATTTGAGATGCTCCTATAATGTCTACATCATAGGTGCTCATGATAAGGTTAACTTCAAATGAATAACTTGAAATTCCCTCACCAAGCTTCACACACACTTTTGTAATGGCTAAAAATCATAATTGAGATTTGTCAAGATCATCAAAATAGGGATGTTGCATTGCTTTTATGCTGAGATTCTCTTAGATGGCTCAAACTGAGATACTTACAGATATAAAAAGTAAACTAAGATGATAGCATTGACATCAAACAAATTAATGTGGATACAAGTATAAATTAATAAGAAACATTGTGCATATACTTACAAATTAATCTAATAAACCATCTAGATTTTCTCTACTCTTTATTGTTTCAAGTATTGCGTCATGGTTAGACTCGCGAACCTTCCACAAGAGATGCTGTTCAAAGGTCTACCCCCATATTTTCTCAAATGAACATTGGATGCCACAACAAGGTTCGAGTAATGAAGAATCTTACGATGCGTGTCAAAGTCCTCAAATAGCCAATGTTTAACACTCTTATGTGGGTACCTTTTAAGCCACGTTCTAGTAACAACAACTGAGCTTGTAGGGTATTTGATGTTTTCTCCGTCTATAACTAGGGCTTCCACTTTCTTTTTGGCCTCAACACAATGACACAAGTAATAGTTTGTCCCCTCTTCTTTTTCTTCATCTGCAATAACTGCATAAACATGCCCTGCATTGATATGTGCATAAAATCACTTGAAATTAGTCAACATTACGAATACAGTACAAAGTAAGATAACAATATGGAATTTGAAAAACTACAAAGTAAGATAACAATATGGAATTTGAAAAACTAAGCAAGTAGATATATTACCTGGTTGAACTAGATCTGATACGTGGTAAAATTCGACTGATGATTCCATCTGTGTTAGTTCCAATGCCATCGAAGGGCGATATGTGTTAAGTGGGGTAAGATAACTTGTCAACCATTTGTCAACCCACTCCCCTGACTCACAATCATTTCAGGCTTGCATTGTACATGAAGAACAAAAGCATGCCATCTTACGTGTATCGATACTCCATGAACTTGCATTTGAGCTAAGGAAAGAGTGTAGCTCACTCAATCCTGTTAATGTACAACAATCCTCATATGATGCAATGTTAGTATCATCCATCAACCAAAAAATCTATGAACTAAAGACATACCTTCATTACTTGGACCCATTGAAGCATTACACCACTCGACGATTGAACTTGAATCTATCAACTTTGCACTGTCTTTATACTTTCTAAATCTTCGTGCTATTTTCTTTTCCGCGCATGCTCACCGCACCATCCCATCCTCCCCCTTTCCATGCAGGCCTCACAAGAAGAGGTTTCACATATGCTAAACACCTATAGTGAGATGCATCTTGCACAACCAGTAGAACATGTGTGCGTTCTTGAACTATGCTACACAGTTATCTGACCATATTATATGTCGACCGTATGCTATGCCCCTCCGAGCCAAATCACTATAGAACATCTGGAAGCAACCTTGCACAAAATCTGGAGAATGTGTGCAATCATCACTAATATAAAAGTGATAATCCCTCAATACCTTCCTTTGGTCCTTTGTACTATCAGCTACATGAATGAATTCTATGTGCACAAATATTGAAACCTGTGTGGAGTTGTAATACTGTGACTACACCTCACACTATGGCTATAGAGTGTAGTTCTCTACAAATTCAGCCACTAATACTATGCTTCCAACTGGAAAGGTGTCCTTGCATAGCTTGAATTGTGTGTCCAGCCATCGGGCTCTATGGGTATGCCTTGCATACTCATACACTAGATTCTCACGAAACATGGACATAAACTAATACACTAGAATCTTCTCAATAACCAAATCACACCTTTTTTCTTAAGACCCATCTTTTGTAGCATATGCCACTATTTTATACTTCTTGAAATCTACTATTTTATGTCCCACCTCATTTGTGCTTTCCATATGTTGACATACTGGCATTCATTTTCAAAACCACCACAACACTGCATGAACCATCAAGCATGTTGTCACCTTAGAATGTTGTACCATCTCTATTTGACATAATTTTTTGATAAGAACTCTCTTGGGAATTTTTGATCAGGGCTTCTATGCCACAATCCTACAAAACATCATTAGAATGCAAATCTAAACATATAGAACAATACACATCATAATGGTTAGTGAATTCAATATGTAGTCTACAGCAAAAAGTAGTGTGTGTGTGATTTATCTTGACATAAAAGGTTTAAGCATTTAAAAAAATATTTGATAAATACTAATTTGAGGATAATCATTTTGAAATTTACAAAAAAATTGGGTTTGAGTCGTATCCAAAAAATGCTTTGGATGTAGCCAGCTGGTTCTAACTACCGATTCTCATTGCTGACATGCAGCTTTTGATTCGGAGATGGCCTTGTATTATTCTTCCAATAATCTTCGAATTGGTATTCTCAGTAGCTTCAACAACTTTTTTTTTATCTTTATGTGCAGTCTTCAAAGGGAAATGCCGCAATTCATTGAATCGATGCCCTCAATTCTTTTGCCACCTTTGAGCGGCTTTTTTGATAAAGTTTTCTACTAATTCCATTTGTTCACTTGTCTTTTTAATGAGATGAGATCTCTTTGTACATAAGCTTAACAAAGTAGATGTAATGACACTTGGGTGACATTACTATTTTTTATTGAGGTCTTACTACCTCATAAGCATCCATTAGATTCTTCACAATAGATGTTTTCACTTGATGCATTGATGTTCTCAACCCAAGAGTCTTCATGATGTTTACGTACTTTCAAGCCACATCATTTGAACAAATAGATTGAAATTTATCGGTCTCATTTAGCCTTTCCAAAGAACATTTGCCAAATCTGTATCAGCATATCTTCTACAATTGCATTCTGGAATCTTATCTTCCATGTGCTGCAAAATATCCTCATCAATATTAATCAAAAACTTTGGCTTTCTATGCAAAATTCTAGGTGGTGTTCTCTTAGGTACATACATCTCAACATTAGCAGTTTCATCAATATTGAATTGAGGTGGGGTAGATTGCGTACCTTCGATCGAGGGTGGAATAGAAGACATACCCTGAGGTTCACGTGGGGATGATGGCATACCTTGTTCCTCAACTCCGAGTGATGATGTACTCTCAACTTCAGATGTGGTGGATGGTGTCCAACCATTCTCACTTGTGGTAGATGGTGTCCCTCCATATTCATTTACAGCCTTAGTAGATTGTCCCTTAAATTGTTCTACCGCTTGTGGTGGGGGTGTGTCTCCAACTATGGTATCTACATCTCCCTAGCATGACTCTTTCGCGTTCGTACCCTTTTAATAACATGATTTCTTTTCTCTTTTTGGCCGGTTTGAGGAGTTCCTCTTCAATGGCTTATTTTATCAATCGTTCCCAATTTTGCTTTTCGCGATATTCCCTCATCCATTTTTTCTCTTTATCTCTAAAGGCTTGGAGTTGATCATCTATTAGTTTTTTCCTTTTAACAGTTCGTTTCTTCGGCATGACGAATAATTTTACCTGTGCAAAAAGTGCTAAGTTGAGTCAAATTAACTAATAGTCAAGGATTGTAAAAGTCTATTAAAGAGGGAGACCAACGGTCACCTCTTTCAAATGTTAGTTTTCAAAGTTGAAGTGGTTTGTTTTAAGAGGGAAAAATTATAAAATTCCATGATAAACTTGAATGGAGGATGATCTTGGATTGGGTGTCAAACCAAATGAGGAAATGTTGAGTTTTCCTTAACAAAATTGAGTTTTTGGTGACTGAAATTGAGTTTCTGAGTTGGGCAGCATTATTTTATGTTAGATTGAGCATGAGCAAGGTATATTAGGCTTTTTTCAATATTTTTCAAGTTTTGGAGTGTTTGGCAAGTGCTACCTTCAATAAAACATACAGTTTCTAAGCCTAGGGAGAGGGTTTTATGGTTTGGGTGGTAAATGATTGAATGTCTGCAATCTAATGCTATAATTTGAAGTTTTGATAGATATAAAGTGCTTCCCCAAGGTTTTAGGATATTTGGACAAGTTTTGAAGGTGGTCCCTTTGTAAAAGTGGGCTAATTTGGACCCTTAAAAGTGTAGAAAACTTAATATTTGTGCAGTTTGGTACAAAACAAGCATTGGTGATTGTTGGATATGTTGAAAGGCTCTGTAATGGGTAAAATAAAGGTTTCTAAATGGTCCCAGGTCTGTAGAACAACAAATTTGCATAATGAAGCTTATTAAGCAAACCATTGCTAATACTAGTACTTTTAGGCTTAATGAAGGTTTGGTGGTTCAAGGGTGGTTATGGGCGTTGAAGGAAGTTGGGACTCCTAATTTGAAAATGTAAAAATTGCAAGCCCGAACAAAGGGTTCAATGAATTTCTTTTGAGGATTTGGTGCTCTACTCAATGCCTAAACTGTGGAGTTTCAAGTATTTTTTCTGTGTTTTTAGTTTCTTTTTCCTGTGTATGGCCCAGTACAGGCCTCCCATGATTAGAAATTCATAAATCACTATGGTGGAAAGTCTTAACTTGGACTTCAATATATTTTGAGACTCCTTTGGTTGTTTCGGTGAACGAAAAACTCCATTCTTCATGATCAGCCTATACAGACCAGCAGGGTATAAGTTTTACTTTAATTTAAAGATGGAGCCTTTCCTCCTACTGTGGTGACCTGTGATTTGGAGGAAAGGCCTGTAATATGTTGTTTTCAAGTTTCATGTTTCTTTTAATAGTGGTAAGGTGTCTATAGGGATGGTGATGTTATCTTAGACTGAGAATGTGAGTTTTTGGCATGAAAAGGAGGAACCAAAGTGGTGTTTTTGAGATCTAATGAGGCTAAAGGCCTAGTGAAGGTTTATTTTGGTTTTGTAGACCTTAACAAACTTTTTTGATGATTTGGTGAGGCTTGGAAGGCCTTGAGTTGTGAAATATAGAAAACCATAGATATTTATGAGCAAATTGAGGGTTTTGTATTGGAAACCTATTTGACCATGCAAGGTCCTAAAACCTAAAAAATATTTTGTTTTTAGACCTAAGTAAAGATTGTTTTTGGATTTGGGGGTATGCTGAGAAGTGAGAAGGTTGTGTGGGGAATTATACCCGATTGAGTGACTTTGATATGCTACAACCTAAATAATGTGAATTTGTTGAAAGAAGAGGTCCCGATGAAATTGTAAATTGTAAATTTTTTTGTAGATTGGAGTTGTGTGTTTGTATGTTG
>VDFB02281492.1:554103919-554163069 GCA_007258455.2 Sequoia sempervirens
AAATCTTTGTCTATCAAGAAGATGGAGAGATTATCAATGGTTGTTGCTTTCAAAACCATTACATGCACATCCTCTCTAAAATATTTTGCATGTCCACTTATTAATACAATAAAAAAATTATGCACATTAATATAGAAAAAAAGAAATATAGAATAACATAAGTGAATAGCCGCTTCAAGATGATAATCCACCTTAATCATTCTCTACTTCTCTTTATCCATTTGAGGGGTAGGTATATGAACTAGAGTTGTGACCACTTGTGACAAGCATGAAGAAACAAATTAGCCAATAGATGAATATAATTTAAATTTACACTAAATGATGTGTATAAAATAAAATACAAAATGAAATCTATATTAGAAGCTCATGCCTATATCAAAGGCATTGAGGATAAAATTGCTACAACAATGCCCATCTCCATTGTGCCATACAACTATTAGTAGGGGTTTGAACTAAAGTCATCAACTAAAAATAAAACAAAAATATTTGACCAAAATCTACCTAACATTATTTACAAATATAATGATTAAAAATAGTAAAACTTACCTTGGTGAAAGTTGACATATGACCACTACCATCAATGGGTGTTGATTTAAATCATACTTTACATTTCTTAACTCTTGTGTTTGATTAAGGTGGATT
Organism: Sequoia sempervirens; assembly: GCA_007258455.2. NCBI lineage: Eukaryota > Viridiplantae > Streptophyta > Pinopsida > Cupressales > Cupressaceae > Sequoia > Sequoia sempervirens. The sequence continues at coordinate 554,104,562 of VDFB02281492.1, forward strand.
GAATTGGTCTTGTTTATTGTGGATCTAGAAATTTAATTCTTAGTTTATGCTTAGTGAACACTTGGAAGAATTAGAAGTGCAATCTTCTTCAATTTCCTTCTAAATCCCCTACAACACTTCTATTTTGTTCTCTCAACAAGAAAAGTAAATGCGGGAAGTCGATTACATTTGAATTAGGGCGGGATGAACCTACATTTGTAAGGATGACCTTGCAATTGTGTACTATTCCTAGGACAAAGAAAAGGGGCTAGATTGTAGTGGAAAACATTTGCATCAAAATAAAGTGCAAACATAAGAGTGATAATCAAGTGGATAAGACAAATGTATAAAGATGTGTGAACATGAGAATAGAAATACATAGTAGATATATATGAAAATGATAAATAGATAAGATAGAGCAAGTAACCTAACATTGTATAAGAGTATACCACATACTACATAAGTACTTTAAAAGATCCAAATTCTATATTTAGATAAGATTATACCATTTGTCAATATATCTCAATATCAATATATAAAATAGATACAAAACTAATGGAATATTATAGGTATATGTAACTTCACCAATACAACTAGAATCTTCTAGCTTTTTTGTCCGCTTTAAAATGTCTCAAGAAGATAAGACTTATTTGACAATGTAAAAAGGGCCAATACGGACGTACGGTCTTCAAATTTAACATGATATAGGTTTCGTATAGCCTTTTTTTGTCGTAAGTTCATTTTGTCCCTTTTAGGAGAGAAAGCCCTAGATGACCTTTCGCCCTCCTTGGCCAGGACTTCCCTATATTTTCTAAAGTTAAAAGCCCGCCAAATTTACCTTCATTAAATGTGTCTCGAAATTCCAACAGTTGGCACAGTACTTGGGATTATATGGGCATTTTAAAAAAAAAGCAGAGAGGAGGGGCCCACCACCGGTCAAAGATTTTGATGTTTTACCGGAGCCCTGTCGCTTTCACTAATGCGGTCAGACCATCACCAGTGCCACCGCGCCTCAGTCAACGAATAACAAAGCAACGGCTTACATCGCAGAAATCTGAGGGACCAGAGCGTGCCACGACGGCTTCCAGTATGATTCCGCCATGATTTTTTTATTAATAATATAACTATCATTTTCCCTTGCTGCTCAACTGTGCAAGGGCGGTGGAAGACCAACCATAATGGCACGAGTACAGAAGTCTGTAGAGCTTCTGTGAATCCAGGAAGAACTGAATACTTTTGGTTCTCAAGCATGGAAGGCTCGGAGTCGTCTGAAGCAAGCAGTAACAGCAAAGGCAATGGCAGACACAGTTATCTGGGGGTAAACAGGCTTCATTCTGGAAAGATCAGCAAGGTGGTGAAACGCAGCATAATTCAGCCCCCCAAGCAGCAGGCGCCTCTTTACACCATTGACAAGGATGATTTCCGCAGCATCGTCCAGCAGCTCACTGGCTCACCCGCTGCGCCACAACCGCCTCCTCCGCCCCCGCCTCCGCCTCCAAATCCTGCCCCGCCCCGGCTGCAGAGAGCAAGGCCGCCTCCACTCCAGTCGGTTTTTTCCTTCAACAAGCTCGTCTCCAATCCCAGTCTGGCAGCCATGAACTCCGTCTCCTCCTCATCTTTCCAGCCTAAACAGCAACATGTCGCCGCTGCGGCAACCATTAGCGCCGCCTCATGCGCTCCAAACTTTGCCGCCGCCGCCGCTGCCGTTTCATCAGCCATGCCGATGCCTTCGCTCCAAAGTTTTTCTTCATCTGGTCTCTCGTTGCCGATTTATTCCCCCTTTCAGTCGCTCGCGCCTTCCAGAGCAGTCTGGGCCAACCCAGGGCCCAGGGCCACGGTTCCCCATTTGACCGACCCCTCCAGCTTCGGCGCCCCTCTCCAGTTCCCTCAGGCTACGGTAACCAGCGCCACAGGGCAGAAGCAGACCAGTTCGCCACTCTCGCCTCTGTTTCTGCCGTCGCCTGCCGCAAATAGCCAGCAGCAATTTCCCTATGTTTCACCATTACCTTCACCTGGCTCGCAGTTTCAGCTTTCGCAGTTGTTGGCGGGGTCGCAGGTTCCATTCTCGCCGGGGTCCTTCGTGACGCTCTCGCCCGCTGAGCAATTTCAATTCGGACAGCTGCCTCCTCCCTCGCCTGGTTCTATGTTCCCCCTTTCACCGGCTGCTCAGTTTCGCTTTTCTTCATTTTAGACACAGCTCTCATTTCTTTGATACATTCTTTCATGTCATAAAATTTCACAATATTCTCGTTGTAAAGATCCGGTTTCTTCCATTTTCTTCTGATAAGTTGGGCACAGCAATTCAGTGGTATAAATATGGTTTCAGTGCAACCGAAAAACCTGAGCAGTTTACTCTATTGTGCTCAGAGAAGCCATTCTCAACATGTGTATAGAGCTCAAGCTCATCTTTGTTTATTCTGATATTCTGAAGTTCTTCATTTTTTATCTGAACTAATTTGGGATTCAGATTGTTTGCTTGTTGACCAGCTTAATTGCCGCTGTTTGTGAATGGAATTTGAGCCACGTATTTCGTAAGTTGTCACATCCGATGGACACTAAACGGATGAAAATGTTTTGCTGTACATAATTTGTTTAGATTTTAAAAGCAATTTGAGTACGTTATCAAATTCATGGCGGAAAACTGTGAACAAGTTTTTTGAATCATAACAAACAATTTTTTTAATTTATTCAAGTCATTGAAGATGATTCTCCTGCAGGTCTGTGGATTTTTAACTAATCTCTGTGACGACCAAAAGATCTTTATCTTTACGCGGCCTGTATTTATTGATCTGCGTGTTGCTCCAAACATCTATTAACGGAGTGTTAGAGATAAGCATTAGGGTTTAAAAAAATCAATGTATTATATAAAATAAAAAAATATTTGGCATGCTTGATCGTTGTGCTTGAAACGTGCTATGTACGTAATTCAACATTATCGATGAGTGGCTCTAGTGTTACCATTTCCGGTCAAAGCAAAGAGTCATTTTAAGAGAGTGCCTTTTTGTCTTGCATTTGGAAAGTAAATACTCGAGCACTTTTTCTTTTCATTTCACTTTCATTTTATTTTAATTTTTACCCAGTCTTCATTTGAAAAGTATATACTCGAGCACTTTTTCTTTTTATTTCACTTTCATTTTACCTAGTCTTCATTTGAATAGTATATACTCAAGTACTTTTTCTTTTCATTTCACATCCATTTTAGGGCTTTTATTTATGTGAAAGTTTTGTTTCATTAATACACTCGCGAGTATTTGCCACACACTAGTAATACGGTTATTTTGGGGTAAACAGGCTTCATTCTGGGAAGATCAGCAAGGTGGTGAAACGCAGCATAATTCAGCCCCCCAAGCAGCAGGCGCCTCTTTACACCATTGACAAGGATGATTTCCGTAGCATCGTCCAGCGGCTCACTGGTTACCTGGCTGCGCCACAACCGCGTCCTCCGCCTCCGCCCCAAATCCTGCCCCGCCGCGGCTGCAGAGAGTAAAGCCGCCTCCGCTCCAGTCCGTTTTTTCCTTCAACAAGCTCGTCGCCAATCCCAGTCTGGCAGCCAAGAACTCCGTCTCCTCATCTTTCCAACCTAAACAGCAGCATGTCGCCGCTCCGGCAGCCATTAGTGCCGCCTCATGCGCTCCTAACTTTGCCGCCGCCGCCGTTTCATCAGCCATGCCGTTGCCTTCGTTTCAAAGTTTTTCTTCATCTGGTCTCTCGTTGCCGATTTATTCACCCTTTTAGTCGCTAGCGCCTTCCAGAGAAGTCTGGGCCAACCCAGGGCCCAGGGCCCAGGGCCACGGTTCCCCATACGACCGACCCCTCCAGCTTCGGCGCCCCTCTCCAGTTCCCTCAGGCCGCGGTAACCAGCGCCACAGGGCAGAAGCAGACCAGTTCGCCGCTCTCGCCTCTGTTTCTGCCTTCGCCTGCCGCGAACAGTCAACAGCACTTTCCCTATATTTCACCATTGCCTTCACCTGGCTCTCAGTTTCAGCTTTCGCAGTTGTTGGCAGTGTCGCAGGTTCCATTCTCGCCGGGGTCCTTCGTGCCGCTCTCGCCCGCTGAGCAATTTCAATTCGGACAGCTGTCTCCTCCCTCACCTGGTTCTATGTTCCCCCTTTCACCGGCTGCTCAGTTTCGCTTTACTTCATTTTAGACACAGCCCTCATTTCTTTGATACATTCTTTCATGTCATAAAATTTCACAATGTTCTCGTTGTAAAGATCCGGTTTCTTCCATTTTCTTCTATAAGTTGGGCACAGCAATTCAGTGGTATAAATATGGTTTCAATGCATCCGAAAAACTTGAGCAGTTTACTCTATTGTGCTCAGAAATGTTGGTAACTGATACACTGATACAAAACTGTGATGCAAATCTGCAGTGCTGCATTGCACACGCAGCCATCCTGCAGTTTCTATTTTATGTTTGTTGCAATTTTCCTTAATGCTTTCTGCATTCTGTCTTGCAACAGAGGCATAAACTCTGTTTTGTTACTCTTATTTAGTAGTTGCTGGATATTGGTCTGCGAACTCCTTTTTGTATTTGCTGTTATAAACAGCAGTTTTGTAAACTCTTTATATAACCAGTGATAATGAATAAAATACTGTGTTTGTGTTAAATATTTTCTATGTAAAATCTCTCTGCTGTAAGTGTTTTTTGTTATTATTTTTTTGGGACTGTTTAATTTTTACAAGAAAAGCCATTCTCAACATGTGCACAGAACTCAAGCTCATCTTTGTTTATTCTGATAATCTGAAGTTCTCCATTTTTTATCGGATTAATTTGGGATTCAGATTATTTGCGTGTTGACCAACTTAATTGCCGCTGTTTGTGAATGGAATTTGAGCCACGTATTTTGTAAGTTGTCACATCCGATGGACACTAAACGGATCAAAATGTTTTGCTGTACATTAATTTGTTTAGATTTTAGAAGCAATTTGTGGACTTTATTATTAATTTCATGGCGGAAAAATGTGGACAAGTTTTTTGAATCATAACAGACAAAATTTATAATTCATTAATTCTAAGAAAATCTGTTCATTGAAGATGATTCTCCTGGCTTTTTAACTAATCTCTGTGTGACGACCAAAAGATCTTTATCTTTACACAGTGAGTATTTATTGATCTGCGTGTCTTACTCCAAACATCTATTAATGGAGTGTTGCATTAGGGTTTAAAAAAATCCATGTATTATATAAAATAAAAAATATTTGGCATGCTTATCGTTGTGGTTGAAACGTGCTGTCCGTAATTCAACATTATCGATGAGTGGCTCTAGTGTTACCATTTCCGGTCAAAGCAAAGGCTCATTTTAAGAGAGTGCGTTTTTGTCTTGCATTTGAAAAGTAAATGCTCAAGCACTTTTTCTCTTCATTTCATTTTCATTTTACATAGTCTTCATTTGAAAAGCATATTCTCAAGCACCTTTTCTTTTCATTTTATCTAGTCTTTATTTGAAAAGTATTATTCAAACATTTTATTTTTATTTATGCGAAAGTTTTGATTCATTATTACGCTCAACAAGGATTTGCCACATATTGATAATACTTTCTTTAAGTTGTAATATTTGGCACTTGATGTTTTATACACACAAGTTTTATTTAACTGAATCATTAAATCACTTTTGGGATTTAATTGAATCAAATCTTTATTGTGATTTAAGCATTCATTTTTTTAAAATAATAGATTGTGATTTTGTGTCTAGAATTACAAAGAATGTTATCATATAGGGTAGGTTGATAACACATGATTTGGATAGGATTCTAATTATATGTACATGATTAGACCATACAAGATACGCTTGTGGTATTATCCCTAATGATCAATAATTAGAGTGTTGAAAATAAACTTGATTTTAGTAATTCAAATCCTCCTTTTGTCCTCCCTCTTCCATTTGCAACTTCTTTAAGTGTTGAAAACAAACATGATCCCCTTTCATTCTCTTACATGTTTGTTTTGAATAGACAACCTCAACCTCAACTCTTTACTTTTAGATTAGTGGATAAAATGAAATATTTATTTTGTGTTTGTATTTGTAATGTTAAAATTTATATACCCACACCCTTCTCCCTTATCTTTTGGGTCTACTCTAATTAGATTGTCTCAAATGCAATAATGTGTACAAGTGGCATATTCTTGCATGAATTTGGCTCATAACATTCCCATAACCTTTAAATTTTCATTCATGATCTCTAGATCTATTTGTTCATCACCCCATATACAATTCATAGGTGCAAACTTAACCTAGGTTGCTTCCACAATCATGGATTTGAACCATGAGATTTTTAAATTTAAATTCAAATTTAATCTCATTTACTCCTTAATTGTTGTGAGTTGACCTAGTCTATGTTTATATTTATTTCTATGCTTGGTTGTATTAAAGGATATTAAGTCATCCATTCATATTGAAATCATCATTGAATCTATTTGAGTGCATCTAGAATTTGATTTGCAAAAGGGATAAAATGGATCTAGTAGCATTATCATGGCATTACATCACCTCATCCTAGGTCCAGAATATATGTGTAGCATTGTAAATTGTACTCCCTTTAAGATGAAAGTACAATTTCACGCTCTATTTGGAACTTGTTTTAGTAACCTCTCCATTAATGTATTTTAGAATTTCTCTAGCCTTGACCTTTCCTATCAACCTAAGAGTATGTGCAAGTGCTACCTCAGAAAATGTTTTGTTGATCAAATATCATCAAATTGACAACAACAAGTGCTCATTTGTTGGATAAGTCATGATTAAATAAAACCCTAAACTTCCAAATCAAATTTGAATAAGTGCAAAAGAGCTGGATAGGGATGCCTAGTGCCCTAGTCTAGGCAATTTTCCCAATAAATTTGATTTCCTATTTTTGTTGGTCTCTAATATCAGAAATGTGAATATAAATTTGGGTCTTGGCAGTAAATTAATCCCAAAAATTAAATTTAAATAAGTCAACCTACACTTTAATTTATTTCTATGTTCCATTATATAATCATGAATTATTATTTCAAATTTAAAAAGAGGAAGTAATTAATAAGGAGTAACTCTATCAAAATACATCCATTTCTATAGATTTACAAGGTGAATTTCAGAATTATTCAAGCTAGCACAATGATTGGAGTTTGATGCCCATGGAAGAGCACGATGAATTCTAAGTTTTAGAGATAACTTCGGCTTCTTTAAAGCACCTAATGACTTGTTTTTAGAGTACATTCTCATCTTTAAACCTTGATCTACTTGTCCTAAGAAAGGTATTTACACATTTGAATTTTCCTAAGGGTATTTTACTTTCTCTTGGGTTGATCTTGTTCATGTCATTTAGGAATCATTCTCTAACACATTTGAGTAGGATTTTTGTCATTTTAGCTCATTATAGTCTTAGACACACTTAAGGTTAGTGTTGGCAATAAGAGATGTCAGGACAAGAGAATGCAAAGAGATTGTTATATGATCGTCATTGATGTCAAACATGCATCATAAGGGTTGATGTCAAAATGATATTTTTTTAGCAGTCTTAGTGATTAGTGATATCTAAGGATGTCATAATAATAGACATTCAGTCACTAGAAGAATAGTGAAGAATGATGGAGAGAAGAGCATGTTCTGCAAAGTTGCATAAACAATTACAATGTTGTCATGTAAAGTTGTAATACTCTTATAGAGACCATTTTTGAAGGTTTGCGGAGAAAACAAGAAGCATATCTATTATGGGTTTTTCAAGAAAATTCCAAAAGCATGATCCACATGTTTAGGAGATAAATGGTAAGCTCAAAAATGATGTATTTTTGTTCTTTGGCATATTTAGGGTTTTGCAGATAAACCCTAAGGGTTCTCAATCATAAGCACTTCATAGTTTTATATTTTTTAGTTGACTGCTTATAGTTAGTCATTGGTTGATTAGTTATGACTTACACCCTTGAATTCATTTATCAACTGACTCCTCAACCTAAGGTTTACCAGCTAAGCGAAGCCTAAATTATTTCCAAAGTCTAAAGTCTAAATATTATGCTCTCACTATTCCACAAGGCTCATGGTGGACTCGACCTCTTTGGTCTTAGAAGCGTAGAACTTAGCCACATGTCTGGTGGGACCAAGATCTTATTGGCTATCACAACATCACACTATTAATGTTCTCTACTAAGGTAGTAACTATTGGCAATTTAGTTGTCATTGATGTCAAAAGTGCCATTGATGTCAAGGGGGAGATCAGAGATGTAGTGGATCAAACTTTGGAAGATTTGGTAAAGTATAATGAAGAGAATAGCATGTATTTGCAATGCTACAAAGTTGCTCAAAATGTTGTAAAGTTGTCATGAAATGTTGACATATTGTTGCAAAGGTAATTTATGAGGGTATGAGGAGGAATCTGATAGAAAAATTGATGTGGGTTTTTCAAGGAGAATTGAATGGTGTGGTCTGCATGATCAAAGGAGGCAAACTATGCTTAGAAATGATTTATTCATGCTTTTTTATCAAACTAGGGTTTTGTAGATAAACCCTAGGTGCTATAGTCATGGTGTTGATTAGAAAGTCTATTTTTGTGTTGATTGGTGTTTAACTATTGTAGGTTGCTTAAGTTATCACTTAACCCATCAAAATCATTTCATAATTGGCCCCTTTACCTAGCGGTACCGGTTGGAAAAGGTATTAAGGGTTGATCAACGACTGTAATCAAATGGGTTAGATCTAATGGCCTCCCCTCTAGCCCGTGATGTGTGTGGTGTGTCCTAGTCTTTCCTTGTGGGATTGCGGGCAAGCGACAAGTGTACAATGGGACCAACAAAAAGTGGCATGTGATAGTAGTGGAATATGACACGCGAAGACAAGTGGTGATGAATGATTGCTCAATAAGTCAATTCACATTGGTGTTGTGAATTGTTTTGTGATGATGTAGGTGACAGATGGCGGTAGCCCGCCAACTCACTGGGAAATTGTGGGCCCTTGACTTTGCCTTGCGAGATTATGGGTGAGTGACATGTATCTTGGTGGGACCCTGCACCAAGCATAGCGTATGAGATCAAGATCAACGATACTTATTTAAAAGACTTTCATCCAACAATTATGTTTTAAAGTTGAGCAATGAACTAGGATCAATGGATCATGGCATGAAAATAATAGATCAATGACTTAGGTTTAAAATTGAATATTCTGAACATCTACAATAGTGTGAATGAGGGTTTCACTTGTAAATTGACACTACGCATGAATTTAATTGGTTTACTGACTCCTACGACCAATTTGATTGGCGTCAAGATTTGTAGAGCGGCAACACAGATGGCAAAGGGGAAAAGAATATAATTAGATCAAATGCGCAAGGATATGGCATTAAATACATATCAAATTTTAGGTTTTTGTATGTTGCTATGTTTAGCAAATTCAATGAACCCAAATTTAATGAAAGCAATGTATGGCTAGGTGGATAGGAAGCTTACTATAGAAAATAATGAGGAAACCTTAGCAGAGGATTTGTACCAGCTTGTGAAAATCTCGAGGCAACTATTGCAGGTTGGTGAAGGAATACAAAAGTGAAAACCAAAATTTAGCTAAGTGTGGACTCAGTGGATATAGCGAGTAGTGTATGTTACAGAGGGTATTCTGTGAGCTTTTGAGGTGGAAAAATAATGCACTAAAAGAAAAAGGAAAGTGCAAAGGTGCAGTAAATAAGTAGAACCCAAACAAAAATCAGAGATCTTAATCAAGGTTTACATTCATGGTGCAAAAAAAAGAACTATTTTATAGTAACGATAATAAAGGATTGAGTAGTTGCAAATAGGGTTGCAACATTGTTCAAACTACGTCCTTAGGACAAAATTGTAATATCTTGATTATGAATTTGATTGGTGGGTGCCATCAGATAACTGGGTAGGTTCTTAGTGTAGGTATTTGGTGCTTCCTTAGAGTGGGTGCTCCTAAAACAAGGGATTGGTGTCTCCTTAGGGTTGGTGCCCTTAAAATTTGTAATAAGAGATTTATCCTGTGAGGCTAGATTAGGACAATAGATCCTAACAACTATTTTCATAGTGGTTTTTCCCATCTTGGGTTTTCCATGTATACCTTGTGTTATGAGATTTTGTGTGTGCATGTGTGTCTCTCTGTATACTTAGTTTAATCTACATCAAAGGGTTTAAAAGTAATTAATCAGTCTAAAGTATTAAGGGATAAAATTTGATGATCTATTGATTCATCCCCCTCTCAATAGATTGGTGTGTTTCAACAATCGGTATCAAAGAATAGGTTCCCTAGGAGAAGTTTAATCAACTTGGGTATATCTTGGACAAGTGAACACAATGACCCATCAAGAAGGTTTTAAACAAGGCACCTCAGTTTGATGGATCATATTATGCTTTCTGGAGCATTATGATGGAGACATTTGGGATCTTTAGGGTTTGATGTGTGGATGTCTGTCAAGAATGGATATACACCTCCAACTACTTCTCCTCCTGATGCTACTGGAAAGGACTATGAGAGCAATGCAAAGGTGAAGCATGCCATTCTTTATGGTTTGTCTAGTTCAGTGTTTGTCAAAGTCATGTATTGTCAAACTACATATGATGTCTGGGAAAAGTTGAAAAGCATTTATGAAGGAGATGATAAGGTAAACCTTGTAAAACCACAGATTCTCAGAGCCAAGTTTGAAAGTCTCGGGATGAATGGAGAAGAAAGGATTGCAGATTATCTTCTCAAAGTTGATGAAATTGTGAACTCAATCAAAGGATTTGGTGAATAAGTCAAAGATTTAGTCATTGTGCAAAAGGTTTTAAGGTACATGTCATCTAGGTATGACTCCAAAATATCAACAATAGAGGAAGCAAACAAAATTGATAAATTTACTCTTGATGAACTGCATGGCATATTCACTTCCTATGAGATAAGGATGGGAAATGTAGAATTGTCCAAAAGAGAACTTGCTTTCAAGGATACCAAAAAAGAAAATATTTCAAGAGGTATCCAAGAAAGATAGAGAGGAAGCATCTACATCCAATCATGATGAGATTGATGAGGAAGAAGAAAAATTCATCAGGAGATTAAGAAGAGGCTCTGAAAAATATAGAGGTAAGTTACCCTTCAAGTGTTTTGACTGTGGTAAAGCAGGTCAACACTATGAGGCATATGATGCCTGCAAGATTTACAATTCAATAAATATCTATGTTTGTAGGGTATTTTTTGTATTGTTTTTTTTGTGTTGAATCTAAGTTGCATGGATTGGATAGATCTTTCTGGACCCTCCATCCATGACTACACAAAGTGGTATTAGAGAAAGTTTCACAAGTCCTGAAGGCATTCCTTGTGGTGAATAGATCTTTGAATTGAGGCATACTGCATGTGTTTTCAACTAATCATCGATTGTGAGGAAGTTGAAACCCTTGTAGCCAAATCATCGAATTGAGGTGGTTGCATCAAATCCAAGGAGAGAGGTGTCGCCAAGGAGAATACCCGCTATGAAAAATGTCACTAGAAGAATGGATGATATGTTAGAGATGATGGGAACAATATGAGTTCAATTAGACACAGTAGAAGAAGATAGAAGAAGAGGCCTAAACCCTAGACATATGGATGAGAGTGATGATGAATTAGATCATGTTGTGAATCATACTAAAGAAGCCCTAGATGAGGAAGAAGAAGCATGAGATAAGATGAAGACGTTGAAAGCAATCTCTAAAATTGGTAAGCGACCTAGAATTGAAATTCAAAATTACACGAGAAATTTAAACCTTGAAGAATTGATTAACTGAATCAATGATATGGAAGAATACTTTGAATAAGATTTACAAAAATAAAGTTCAAAGGTCATGTTGCATTATGGTGGAAAGAAGTTCAATTGGATAGAAATACAAGAGGAAAGGAGAAATTCATCAAATGGGACAATGGTGACAAATTTGAAGAATCAATTCATACCAGCTGATTATAAACTTGTAATATTGAAAAGATTGCAAAATTTGAGGTAGAAAGAGAAATCTATGAAAGAGTATACTAAATAATTATACAAGATGATCATTAGAATCAGTCATAGCGAAGCAAGAAAAGAGAAAGTTGTGAGATACATCAATGGACTAAGATTAAATATCCAAGAATAATTGAGCCTAGTGAAGATGACATCAATTGAAGAAGTGTACCAATTTTTATTGAAGGTAGAGGAAAAGATAAATAAGAAGTTTGAACAAAGGCATAGAGGTGCAAGAGGAAGATTCTAGAGGAGTGGATAACAATCCAGAGAAAGAATACCTTGTGCAAAGCAAAACAAAGATGGAAAACCTTACCGTAGTGAAGAGAAGGACTATAATGCATATCATAGACGAAGAGAAGACAAAATTTTCTATTGCAGTGACAGAGGAGGTCATAATTCTTACCACAGTGATGGATACTAGAGAGATGAAGGGAGATCTGAGAAGAGACCATTCAAAGGAACCTATTTTAAATGTGGAGGTGAAGGAAATAGAGCATTTGAGTGTAATCAAGGGAGTACTAGTAAGTAAACAGAGCATACAAAAAGAGTAGCTTATGTGGATAAAAAACTTGTTGAATTCCCAAATTCAGTTGGGAAACCTAAGAAGGGTGAGAAATTGGTGATGGGGAGAGCTTTGATGCATGAAGAAGTGACTAAGGAATCACCACAAAGGAAGAGTTTGTTGAGAACAAGATGTAAGTCTAGAGGAAAGGTATGTAAAGTTATCATTGATAGTGGTAGCACTAATAATCTAGTTTTAGAAGAGATGGTAACCAAGTTAAATTTGAAGAGGTTGAAACACCCAAAACCCTATAGGATAACATGGATTCAAGATGAGCATAAGATATTTGTGAATGAGAAATTCTTGGTGAAATTCCATATAAGATCATATAAGGATGAATTGTTGTGTGATATTATGCCTATGGATGCATGTCATTTACTATTAGGAAGACCATGACAATATGATAAGAAATGAATTCATGATGGAAGAAGAAATGCCTATATTGTGACTTCAAATGGAAAAATAATCAAGTTGATACCTTTGGAGGAAGAAGAGAAAAGTGAAGTTTGTAGCACTGTTAGACTGTGTTTGGTAGATGGAAGGAAATTTTTGGGAGGATTGAGGCATGAGAATATGTGTTTTGCATTGATTCTAAACTAGAGACAACAAAGGGAGTTGATCCACCACAAACATCAGTGACAAAACCATTTGCTAAGTATAAAGACATTATATCAGAGAACATACTAGATGGATTACCTCCAGTTTGGAGTATCAGTCATCACATAGATCTAATAATGGGAGCAAGTTTTCCAAACAAGGTAGCACATAGGATGACATCATTAGAGAATGCATAATTGAACTAGCATATACAAGAGTTGTTGAAGAAATGACTGATTAGAGAAAGCCTAAGCCCATGTGTGATACCTGTTGTACTTGAACCAAAGAAGGATGGAGAATGGAGAATGCATGTATAGACTCAAGAGTAATCAATAAGATCACTATCAAGTATAGATTCCCATTGCCAAGGATGGATGACATTATGGACTGTTTGAGATGAGCAAAGTATTTCACAAAGATTGATCTCAAGAGTGGATATCATCGGATCAGAATTAAAGAAGGAGATGAATGGAAGATTGCATTTAAGACTAATGAAGGATTGTATGAATGGTTAGTGATTCCTTTTGGGTTGACTAATGCACCTGACACTTTCATGAGATTGATGAATGAGGTATTGAAGAAATTATTGGGTAAGTTTGTTATTATTTATCTGGATGATATTTTGATTTTCAGTAAGACTAGAGAGGAACATTTGTGGCACATCAGACAAGTATTGTAGAGGTTGAGAGAAGAGAAGTTGTTGATTAATGTCAAGAAGTGTAACTTTGTGAAGACAGAGTTGGTGTACTTGGGTTTGGTCATTTCTACTGGAGGATTAAAGACAGATACTAAGAAGGTTAGAAAAATTGTTGATTGGTCTACACTGGTGAACATTGGAGAAGTAAGATCATTCCATGGATTGGATAGTTTCTACTAGAAATGTCATAACCCCTTTCTTTAGAACATTTGCAAAACTCTTTTAATTATTTTTTTATGTAGCAAGGTATGAGAAATTATTCATTAAAAGAATTAATGAACAAAGAAATATTCATACCATATCAATTTATATTATTAAGAGTTATTAAATTTAAAAGGGATAATAAATATTTAAAACAATCATTTAGTTAAAGATCTAAACATTATTCAAATGAAAATGTTATATTCAAATTTATTTTAAAAATACATGGTTATGGAAGGAATAAGTTTATATTTTATAAGTAAAATATAATAAATAAAATCAAAAGTATAAGTATATTAAATTAAACAAATATATATATATATATATATATATATATATATTTGTTTAATTTAATATACTTATACTTTTTATTTTATTTATTATATTTTACTTATAAAATATAAACTTATTCCTTCCATAACCATGTATTTTTTAAAATAAATTTGAATATAACATTTTCATTTAAATAATGTTTATATCTTTAACTAAATGATTTTTTTAAATATTTATTATCCCTTTTTTAATTTAATATATATATATTTGTTTAATTTAATATACTTATACTTTTTATTTTATTTATTATATTTTACTTATAAAATATAAACTTATTTCTTCCATAACCATGTATTTTTAAAATAAATTTGAATATAACATTTTCATTTAAATAATGTTTACATCTTTAACTAAAAGTTGAACACCAGACTATTAGATTTATGGACTCTAGACAATACTCAAGACTCAACTTCTAAGATTCTAAGACTATCACTCAATACTTAATTCACTCAACTCTTGATCAAACTCTGAATGCTCTAAACTCTGAATGCCTCAAATAAGCTCTTGGGGCCTTATTTATAGGCTTCAAATGACCTAAAGAACCGGTCACCAACACCTTTTACCTATTCTACTAGGTCATTTTTCTAGAAAATGCAAGGAGGATTATCTTGCCACATGGTAGACATTGTTAGTCCTTGATTTTCTCAACAACCTTTATTTATTTGACCATATTATGGAGAGGACTAAAATATCTACTAGAATATTTTCCGTAGATATTGTCTATCTTTACTTTTTAGGTAGTGGACAAAATGATTTTTACATGTGGAAATATTTTGTAGAAGATGATCTTTTTAGTACAAGGGTCCACCATGAGTAATCTTTTTGGTATAAGATTTTTCTAGCTTCACATGGGTTTTTGTCTAGAAATTTCTCCACCTTTTGAATTTTTTGTCCATATTTTACTTTTTACTTTCTCCATAATATTTTATTCTATTATGACCTTATCCTAGACATACTATTTATTTACAATATTTATTTTCACTTTTATGACACCGTGAAGTGAGAACGACCCACTTAACACCTGTAAGTGGCCACATGGATCTTGCTTTTTAAAACAGGGTTGCATCTTGTTGTCAAATCTTAATGTGGCTGACATCATGACACAGACAAGCCCTTGTGCTAGCTAAAAAGGGATAGGACTTTGTAACCTGTCTGGAAATTCTTTAAACGCATTATCCCAATCTTGAGATTGTGGATTGAACACATACATTATTCTTTCAACGTCTTCTAAATATGCTATGTCAAATTCAATCCTTGCTGCAAGAAGTGCAGGTCTTAATTTAATCTCCATTTCTTCAATCTTGACTTCTAGTAACCATTCCCTGCATAGTGCATAAAACTCAACTCATGGAAAATCATAACCACTATTAGGAAAATGAGTTAAATATTGCTCCATGCATTCACTTAGAGTATAAAGAAGGTTTATTTTAATTAACTCTAAAAATTCTCTCATGTCAGGATGGAAGTAGATGCCGACCATATCAGTATACTCCTCCTCAACAAATTGATTGAAGGTAATGCTTCTGATGAACCCATATTTGATACATTTTAACAAATTCATTTTAATTTTCTTTGACCACCTCATCCCAAATAATTATGTGATATGAATATCAATGGATAATGGGCTTCTGATATAGTAAATTAATGGCGCTTCTTCTAAACCAAATTGTTGAAGGAATGCTAGTCCTGCATCAAGATCCAGAATTCCTTTTTCATGATTTTCTGTAATAGTTCCTCTTAGCTCTGTTAGCCACTTATCTAGAAAATAATGTTCTAGTAATAATTCAATTATCTCAGTTGGGAGGAAGGGAAGAGACATCTCAGAATTTTCTAGATTATACATATATGTGCCATATGAGCGAATCTAATATGGATCTTTGAAATTTTTTCCTCCATTATAAATAGTTGCTGCTAATTCTCTAGTCAATGCATCTGCCAATGGATTATTTTCTCCTTTAATCCATTCTTTATCAAAATCATAAGCCAAAAATTCAAAATACCATCTTGCAATTCTTCCCTGAGCTATATCTTTATTTGGATTTTTCTTTAAGAGGCTTCTCATAGCCTAGCTATCAGTTCTTATAGTAAACTTCACTGGCTTGAGAAATATCTTGAATTTTTCAATACCTTTTTTCACCACTAATGTAACACCCTGCCACACAACCCTAGAGGAAGTTGCAAACAACTACTCAAATGCACAATTTTTTTTTCTTGTTTAAGTACAAATAACATGCAAGTTCACTACCCATTGCCAACAACCTCTAAGGTTACAAGATCGAGATTACCTTAAAACCCAAACAAGAAACATGAATTGAAACCATAACATTTAATTACTTAAAAAATTAAGAACACATACATTCCATACATGATAAATTACATCAAAGGATAAGAGATACCACATGATTTCAAATAACAATCATTTAACAATAAGATTACAACTCTCATTCACTGAATGAGGTAAATCCAATAAGCATAGTTACATAATACATCTTCCACCTCGATAACCAATGAGGGGTAATAAATTACAAGATTCAACTGAAATGAATAAAGCATGTAATGAAACTGGATCCCACGAGCTCTCCAACTGGAAGTTTCGTCCACACAAACAAGAAGAAAACCCAACGGAGTAAGGTGCACGTTCCACCCAACCAAGTGATACCCGAAGGCTCACCCCCTGTGCTAGGAGATAGTAACAAGGATTCCTAGACAAGACCATCTACCTCTAGACATAGGCTTATACATAATTGAACTGAATCAAATACAAACACAACATCACTTAACATAATGGTTACAATGCTTCCAGAGTTAAATAATCAATTGCATCACTGATACAAACATACTGCTAACTTAGGAGAAGTGTCATCACAATGTTACATGGGATATCCTGGTAAGTCTTCCTAGGTCCCGACCCCCATCTAGGGATATCCTGGAAACCTCTAACAACTCCCGACCCCTCATGCAAACCAATGTGGAATCAATTATCTCTCGTAAAGACAAGATAACAATCTTTCCATTCCAGGCCTTCTCGTCCCATCCCAAGTCTATACAAGCCCTTGTATCCATGAGCAAGGCAAAATTAATCTTATTAAGTATTTGATACTACCTATTCCTCTAATCAGTTTAATTACTTTATCACTAGATTAACTAACTTACAATGAGTTACCCTGGCACCACTTTGTGTGTTGGCTCTCATTGCAAGCCACCCCTCTAAGACAACATGTGGAATAACTCAACCCAAGGGTACACCAGAGCGACCTAAGGATATTATATCCCTATCCATGGCATAAAGTCAACACCTCTCGTTCATGATAACTGGATATATAATTGAATCCATTAAGACACACTACCCAAGGCAATTCAAAGGTTGACTAACACATTATGACAACCCACAAAATTAAATAAAAACCCCATTTGGAAGACTTAATATAAACAAATAACTCCATTTGCCCAACAATGACAATGAGAGAAATCACATAATGAAAAGACAATTTTGGCAATTTAATAACCTACTTTAGGATTTCCTAAATCCAAGCAAAGCAATTACATAATGCATATAATCAATTAAAATAATTAACATTATTTGAAATATGGAGCTTAAATTAACTGTTTTATTTTAACCTCCCCGATTACCATTAATGTTAAAAAAAATCAATTTTCCAATAACCTGATTCTCTTATAAAATTAATACTTGAAACAATATTAAAATCATCTTAGAAAAATATATTTAAATATAAATTAAACATATATAATTATATATTTAATATATATACAATTATATACATTTATATTTAAATATATATATATATATATTAAATAAAATAAAATAAACTATTTAAAAATTCCCATTATTTAATTAAACCCAATTATTTAAAATATATAATATATATATATATATTATATATATTAAATAAATATTAATAAAAAAAATATAATATATATTAATATATATATATATATATATATATATATATAAATAAATATATATTTATAATAAATAAAAACAAAATTTAAAAGTCAAACCCCCAAAGGGAGGGACAGCCTGAGGAAGAGCCTGGCAGATTACACTGTGGGGGCTACCACAACACCCCATGGGAGCATCCCAGCCCCCAAAAAAAATTCATAATATTTTTTCATTAATTAATTTTTTTGTTAAATTTTATGTTTTAAAAACAAACAACAAAAAAAATAAAAATCCTATATATATATATATGAAAATTTCCATTTTATAGTCTATTTGGGCAAATTTTCTACAGGAAAATTACAATAGAAGAACTTTTTTTTTGCACAATTTCATGAATTCAAATTCTGGAAAGTCCCAAATCCAACAGAGAGATTTTCCTAATTTCTTTTGGTTTCCTTTTCAATTTTCTATTGTTAAAACTTGAGAATTTATGTTGTAAGAGTTTGTTTTCTTACAAGAATCTAAATTCTTTCATGATTTCAACAGGGTTTTCAATTTTGTTTGCAAACAAGTTTTCAATTTGAAATCCAAATTTTTAAAACAATAAAAAAAAACAAGAAAGACCCTGTTTGAAGCTTGAAGAAGAAAAGATCTGGTGTTGAGTTGCAAATTCCAATTTGCCAAATTTCCTCGAAATACTTCACTCCAAATCCAAAAAATGTATCCCCAAAAAAAGAAAACCTTCTTTCCTTCTTCACAGCAAATTTTCTCCAAGCATCTAAAATAATCCTTCCATTCTTCCCCAAAAATCTTCACTTTTCCATCCAAGAATGTATATATAAAAACAAGAAAGCCTTCATTTCTTTTAACAACAATTTCTCCAACAAAATAAAATAAATATAAAATAAAAATAAATATCCCCCATAAATTTTCCCCAAATTTAGTCAACTTCTCCAAAAATATCCCATCCACAATAGTTATCTCTCCCTCTATGAATTTTGAGATATATATATTTTTAAAAAAATTTAAAACCAAATTTCTTTTCAACAAGATTTTATTACTTTTTAAAAATTTCTATTTCAAAAGGAATTTAAAGCTTTTAATAATTTCTTTTCAAAAGAATTTACAACTTTTAAAATTTTCTTTTCAAAAATAATTTAACACTTTTAATTCCATGCACTTTTTAAAACAACATTAATCATTTAATTTATTTACTCCACAAATAAGTTTAATTAATCAATTCAACACAATTAATTTAATTAATCAATTAAATAAATCTAATCCAAGATTAGATTATTTTATTAATTAGATTAAATTAACTAATAAATTAAATAACATTTGTGACATTATAACCAGATTTATTTAATCAACAACTTAACTACGTAAGCCATTTACTTTCCTTTATAACTTTGAAATTAAATAATAACTAAGGTGAAATGAACAACATCATAACAACTAAACCCGTCTACAATCCGACGACACACTATGACTAGGGTGATGACTTGGAACGAAAAACCTAGCTACTATCTCCCAATCGAATATCGTTGGCCAATGGACACACTCAACCTTGTGAAACTAGGTGGAGTCAATGTTCTGTACCTGTCAACCTGTGAACAATGAGTATATCGAACCTGCATATATATAATATAATAAAACACACCATGAAGAGGAAATTGCAGAATCATAGGGCACTCGCAAGTGAGTGGTGCAATCCCGTCCCCTTCACCAATACAATATTACTAACTAACGAATCTAACATCAATAATATAATCAAAAGCCTAAAGCATCATTAATTCAAATATCTACTAAGCTAATCCAAAGCATGCCATAATGATAACATCAAAATAAAATACCATCACATCAAAATATAACATTCACATCGCTTTACAGTTTGCGATCAAATAGTAACCAAGTACCATAGTCAAAGTATTAATAGAAACAAAGCATAACAAAGAAGAACATTGTCCGATCAAAAGAGCCAAAAAGTGGAGGGGTGCTACATCCTCCCCCCCTAGGGTCAGGCTTACTCCTGGAAGCCTGCGAACAAATAGGGATAGAGATCCCTCATTCTAGCTGCATCTTCCCAAGTGGATGACGTATCATCCCTAGGATCCCACTGGACCCTAACCTGATCAATATCTCGCCCTCGAAGAGTGAGCGTTCTGCGCTCCATTATGGCCACAGGCTCCAAATCCAGCTACCCGTCCTCTACCTGTAATGCATTCCAATCATGTACATGAGAAATGTCTGGATGGTACGACCGAAGAACTGAAACATGAAAAACATCGTGAATATGCGAGAGACTGGGCAGTAAAGCAAGACGGTAAGCAACTGGACCAATTTTCTCGAGTATCTCAAAGGGTCCAACAAAGCGAGGTGCCAACTTAGAGCCCTTCCCATAACGGATTGGACTCTTTCGCGGATGCACCCGCAAGAAGACTCTATCGCCCACAGAAAACTAATGATCCACTCTATGTGCATCTGCATACTTCTTCTGCCTATCCTATGTTGCCACCAAGTGCTCTCTAATCCTATCCACCTGTTGCTCCATATCCTGCAACATCTCAGGACCCAAAGTTACTCTGTCCTCCAGTCAATCCCAACTCAAGGGAGTGCGACATGGTCACCCATACAATGCCCAGAATTGAGGCATGTCGATAGAACTCTAGAAACTGTTATTATAATCTACCAAATAGAGATAATCTTCCCATCATGTCTGCTGGTCCATCACATACATACATAACATGTCCTCGAGAATCTAATTGACCCTCTCGGTCTGTCCATCTGTCTTTGGGTGGTAAGCTGAGCTGAAGTTCAACTGTGTCCCCATCGCATGTTGTAATGAAGTCTAAAGAGTTGAGGTGAACAATGGATCCCTGTCAAAAATAATCTGACACAGAATACCATGTAACCTCACTATGTCCTCCATGAACACTCTGGCTACGGACGATGCAGTATAGGAAGAGCGAATAGGTGAGAAGTGTGCTACCTTCATCAACCTATCAACTGTCACCATAATCGTATCATGCCGTCTCGAAGAGTTGGGTAAACCAACAATGAAATCCAATGAGATTATATCCCACTTCCACTCTAGTACTAAATGTGGTTACAAAAGCCCTAATAGATGTTGGTGTTCAACCTTCACTCGCTGACACTCAAGACATCACGACACATAATCCACAATATCGTGCTTCATCCCTAGCCAGAAATACAACTGACGCAGATTTGCATACATCTTCTTCACCCCTAGATGGGCTGAATAAGGTGCACGGTGTGCTTCAGTCATGACCAAGGTGCGAAGATCACCTGATGAAGGAATGTATATGCATCCCATGTGCCTCAATATCTCATCTAAATCCAAAGAATATCCTGAATACCTACCCTCAAGGGGTCTTCCTACCTCAATCTTCGTCCTAACCTCCTGATACCAACTATCTGTTGGAAGGGTAGAAAGAATCCGACTCCGCAAATCTACAACAAGAATCAACTTAGATATCTCATGTCTCCGTCTACTGAGTGCATTTGCTACGAAATTCTCCTTTCCCTGGATATACTTCACTTCGAAGTCATATTCGCAGAGAAACTCCATCCAACGCCTCTACCTAGCATTAAGGTTGGGTTGCGTGAAAATATATTGAAGGCTTCTATGATCACTGTGCAACTCAAACCTATGGCCAAGAAGGAAATGCCTCCATCTTGTTAATGCATGAACAACTGCCGCCAACTCAAGATCATGTGTGGGGTAGTTCAGCTCATGATCCTTGAGCTTCTATGACTCGTATGCAATGACACAACCCTCCTGCATCAACATTGCACCTAATCCCTCCAAGGACGCATATGTACAAACTACAAAGTCCCCAGTCGGATCAGGTATCGCAAGTATTGGTGCACTAGTCAGCTTCTCTTTAAGATTCTGAAACGCTGCCTCACACTTCTCTGACCACACAAGCCTCTTCCCTTTCCTCTGAAGGGAGGTGATAAGATACCCTATTCTTAAAAAGCCCTGCATAAAACGCCTGCAATAACCCGCTAGCCCCATAAAGCTACGTATCTCTGCCACATTCGTGGGCGCAGGCCAATCTGAGATCGCTTGGATCTTTGCAGGATCCACTGAAATACCTTCCCCTGAGATCACATGACCAAGGTACTGGACCTCAGTCTTGAAGAATTCACACTTCGATAGGTTAGCATAAAGTTGATTATCCCACAAGCACTGTAATACCTGTCGTAAATGTTCCTCATGCTCTTCCACTATCCTAGAGTATATCAAAATGTCATCAAGGAACACAAGGACAAATCTGTCTAGGTACATAAAAAATACCCCATTCATTAGACTCATGAACACAGAGGGTGCATTCGTCAACCTGAATGGTACTACTGTGAACTCATAGTGACCATACCACATTCGAAACACTGTCTTATGGATGTCTGATTTGAAGATATGAAGCTGATGATATCCCAACTTAAGATCAATTTTTGAAAAGATCGTGGCACCCTTGATCTGATCGAATAGATCATCAATCCTAGGAAGCAGATATCGATTCCTGATGGTCACTTTGTTCAACTATCGGTAATCAACACATAACCGAAGTGAACTATCCTTCTTCACAAAGATAACTGGTGCTCCCCATGGAGAAACACTAGGGTGCATGAAACCCTTTTCTAACAACTCCTCAAGCTGCAAGCGAAGCTCTTTCAGCTCTTGGGTGGTCATACGATAAGGAGTTTGTGAAATGGGTTTCGATCCAGGTACAAGGTCTATCTTGAAGTCTATATCCCTCTAAGGTGGCATCCCTGGAATCTCATCTGGAAAGACATCAGAATACTCCTAAAGAATGGGGTGACTATTGAGAGAGACTTTCTCTTCTCCACCTCCTATATCCAAATCATCCACTGTAACAGTGATTAACTAGCAACCCTGATGCACACACCTTCTCAACTGCATAGCTGAGATGACCCTCAAGGAAATTGGCCTCTGAACTCCCACTATCTCTACTTCTCTGCCAGATGTCTCAATGCATCGAATCGACTTACGTCGACAATCTATGACCGCACTATGCACCTCTAACCAATCCATCCCTATGAAAATGTCATAAGAACCCAATGGAATAACTCGAAGGTCCATTGTAGTATGGAGAGATCCAACCTCCAATCTACACTCTGGTACAAGGGAATGGGATGCAACTCTCGCACCCGAGGCTAACTCAACCTGCCACCTATCGACTTGTCTTACTGCACCCAGTCTACATCGCGACACAACTGAAGAAGAAATGAAGGAGTCTGACACTCCAGAATAAAAAAAAATGGTAGCTGGGTTACCCAACAACATACCATATGTCTCAATGATAGTACTCTGATGCTCTTCCTGGTGGTTATCAACCGCTGTGAAAACACGATGCCCTCAGCCTGCATCTCCAATTGTTAGCTCAGATGCCACTGGTCCCTGAGAAAACCCAGATGTGCCCCTGTTGGGACACATTCTAGCTATATGACCCTACTGGCCACATGCGAAACACCCAGTACCTCTTCCATAGCCATTTCCTCCAGGTGGTGTGCTAGATTGCTGCACACTACCCCTAAAACTGGACTGAGAACTCTGCGCTAGCTGATCAAAGATGAAGCATTTCATACGCCTCTAGTTCTTGTCCCCCTACCTCTGCTGGAAACCTTTACGTTTCCTCTAAGAAACTTGCTGATGAGAGCACAGCCCGAGACTTAGAAAATAACCCACAAACAAGAGAAATTTTATTATTCAGAAAATGGAACTTCTTACATGCAGAGGATCTCAAATCCCCAAGTTCTACAACACATCCAAGTTACAGACAGCTACAAAATAACCCTTTCGCAATATGCGAGCTTGTCCCCAAAAAGTTACCCAAAAATTAGAAACCCGCCCATAAATAGAGCTCCCCATTAGTTTGGAGCCAAAAAAACATTCAAATTTGAGTTCAAGCGGTTTGGCGCCGAAAATTTACAACATGAAGTTCAAATTTCAAAAAAGTATTTGCAATTGTATCTTCTAGAAAGTGCGCCAACTTCCCGGGGCCATAACTTTTGATTCGGGATTCCAATTCGCGAACCGTTTGAACCGTTGGAAAGGTCTCGAAGTCAATAACGCGCTCAAAATTAGCTATGCCAATTTTGACAAGTTTTGGGGCCATTTCAGGAACTCTAAGTGCCTCAAATCTAACTCAAAAGATTTTCAGGTGCAAATCTGGGAAACTAAAACTGCAATATCTTTCAACCCAGGAACAAAAAATAAAAACAGTAAATTGAGAATTTCATTATGACAAAAGGGTATCCAAAAATGTAAAAACATCAAAAATGAGAAACTTGAAATTTAACTATTTTTGGGTGATGCAAGATTGCCCTTACACCACTGGATGCTCCTGCATCAGACACCCAAGGTAATTTGAGAAGTGACCCCGTCACGTCTCAGATGGTTGAGGAAAACCCAACCGGTCAACCGCTGCCTTAGATAGCCAGGATGAATCTTCTACAGGCCTTCCTCTCCATTTCACTATATATTCTTCATACTACCTGTTTCTGGTACTCCTTCCCACACGACTATCCAAGATTGCTTCAATCTCCTCCCTTTCTGAAGTAGGTGCTGGAATGCCATACTGCCCTATTGTTGGCACTTCCTCTGTTCCACCTTCATGATACTCTATCAAATCTGAAATGTTGAACACAGGGGAAATGTTGATTCCATCAAGCAACTCTACCTCATATGCATTCCTTGAATCATGCTTCTTCAATATCTTACAGGGACCAAATTTCTTCATCTTTAATTTGTTATAGGTTCCTACGGGAAACCTTTCTTTCCTCAAGTGGACCATCACTTCACCACCAATCTGAAACTCCTTATACCTCCTCTTCTGATCTGCCTTAGCCTTATACTGCATATTCATCTTGTTAATATGTTCTCTTACCTTCTCATGTATATCCTTGATGTGTTCTGCAAAATCTTCGGCTTCAACACTTATTTTCTTCTCTTGTTCCATCTTCCTCAATTCTGAGCTGCTGGGGCTACCTCCATACACAACTGGAATGGTGATCTACCAAGCTTTTTGACACTGTTGTAAGAAAATTTTGCCTAGGGTAAGATCAAGTCCCATCCCTTGGGTTTATCTCCTACCAAACATCTTAGGGTTATCCAGACTCCTGTAACAACCCTCCGCCTACCCATCTATTTGTGGATGGTGTGCAGAACGACTTCAACTCTGTCTTTAGCTTCTTCCACAAGGTCCTCCAAAAGTACCCCACAAATTTGGTGTCACGATCTGAAACAATACTCTTTGGCAGACCATGTAGCCTCACCACCTCTTTGAAGAACAAGTCAGCAATGTGGACTGCATCATGGGTCTTCGACATGGAATGAAATGTGCCATCTTCAAAACCTATCAACCACCACAAAGACTGAATCATTCCCTCATTGTGTCCTTGGCAAACCAAGAACAAAGTCCATACTTATATCCTCCCAAGGCCTCTCTGGTATAGGTAAGAGTTGATATAAGCCTGTATTCTGGCTCACTCCTTTAGCCATCTGACATACTCTGCAATTCTGCACAAACTTCTTCACATCTTGTGATAACTGA
The DNA here is from genome assembly GCA_007258455.2 of Sequoia sempervirens. Lineage (NCBI taxonomy): Eukaryota > Viridiplantae > Streptophyta > Pinopsida > Cupressales > Cupressaceae > Sequoia > Sequoia sempervirens. The sequence continues at coordinate 554,130,357 of VDFB02281492.1, forward strand.
GGCCAATAATAATGCTCACTGATAATGGCAATGGTCTTATCCCGACCAAAATGTCCTACCATTCCTCCACTATGATTCTCCTTTATCAGGTTTTCCCTCATGGAACTCCTCGGAATACACAATTGACTTCCCTTAAATAACATGCCATCCTGGATTATGAAATCCAGCCACCTTGTCATGTCCATTGTAATAGGTTCCTTGCAAGCTTTCCAAGCCTCTGCAAAATTAGGATCTTCTACATACAATGTCTTGAGTTCATTGAACCCAACCAATTCAATCTACATCTTTGTCATCAATGTATGCCTCCTACTTAAGGCATCTACAACCCTATTTGACTTCCCACTCCTATGTTTCAAAACAAAGGTATAACTCTACAAAAACTCTACCCATTTCATATGCCTCTCGATTTAATTTTCCCTCGACTATTTAGGTACTGTAAAGCCTCGATGATCAAGATATAGAACAAATTCCTTTTGGCAAATAAATAATGTCTCCATTTCTTTAATGCTTGAACTATCACATAAAATTTTGATCATATATAGAATACTTCTCTTAGCATCATTTAACTTTCACTAAAATAGGCAATACGGGCTTACCTTCTTGGCTCAATCAGCTCTCCAATGGCACAACCACCTGCATCTACAATCCACCAAAACACCTTGTTGAAACTGAGGGCCAGAACAGTTGCTCACTCGCCTAACAAGCTTCAATTTTTTACGCCTCCAAAGGTTCCACTTGAATTCTTTTCTATCCCTCTCATTGTTTCTTACCGTGGTCCACAAATACTACTAAAGTTTCTAACAATGAACTTTCTATAAAACTAGCCAAACCATGGAAAGATCTCACCTCAGTAGCAGTTCTTGGGGTAGGCCATTCCAGAATAGCCTTCACCTTCTCTGGGTCCATCTTGAGACCTTCTGCTGAGACAACAAACCCTAAGTACACTAACTCCCTCTTCACAAAACTGCACTTCTTCAGATTAATCAATAGTTTCTCTTCTCTTAACTTCTCAAAGGCTCTTCAAATATGCATCAGATGCTCATCCAACGTCTTACTGAAAATCAAAATATCATCTAAATACACAATAACAAAACTTCCCAGAAATTCTTTTAGTACCTCGTTCATGAGCCGCATGAATGTGCTCAAGCAGTATCATAGCCCAAAAGGCATGACTAACCACTCGTGACAGCCCTCTTTGGTCTTGAAGGCAGTCTTCCATTCATCTCCTCAATCTAGATCCGTGATATCCACTTTCTGCATCACCTTTTGTGAAGTATCAGGAAAGCCCCACCTAAACAGCCCATCAGTCATCCATCCTTAAGTGGGAACTGTGACTTGATTGTTATCTTGTTTATGGCTCGTGAATTCCTGCATATCCTCCACTCCCCATCCTTCTTTGGTGCTAGTATTGTAGGTACTGCGACATGGACTCAAACTTCCTATATCAAACCCTTTCTCAACAACTCTTGAACTTGTCTATTCAACTCCCTATTTTCTCATTGGAGTCATTCTATGAGCTGCCTTATTTGCAACTAGGCTCTAGGAATCAAGTCAATCTGATGATCGATCTTCCTTATTGGTGGTAAACCCTCGTGTATACATTATCAGAAAAGATATCTTGAATCTCATTCAACATCCCAAAAACTTCTTATGGAACCTTCTCACTATCCTCCTTACTCACTCTAGGAATCAATGCATAACACACATGCTCATGCTTCATACCTTCTAAAAAATTTCTTCCATCTACATAACAAATTCTAGCACTACTGCATACCTTTTCTTCGGTCTCCTTCAGGGGTTTCAACTTGTGACGAACCCCATCTTTTGTCAAGGAATAAGTGTTTGCATGGCCATCATGTATAGCCTTCCGCCTCTTATCAACTTCCACGCCTCCCTTTAACAACATGTGACATGCATCCATGGGGATGATATCACAAAGTACTCCTCATCATGGTAGCTCCCATCTTGAACTTTTTTGCTAGGGTAATCGCTTTACAGACCAAAACTTCTTGTGGTCTTTTCTGCGAACTGTGCAATCCGACACGGGATGCGGGGTTCATTTCCTCTTTAGCTCTGCTAACTTTGTGACCATCTCCTCCCACACCGCATTATTAGTACTCCCAATCACACACAATGACATCACAACATTTTCCTTCACACTTGCACCTTTGTGCGGTAAATAGATTCTTCCTCTATTCCGTCTTATTTTCCCTACCACCGTGGCCTCTCCTAATCACTTCAGGGGCTTCTCCCTTTCAGCATCATTTGAATGTTCGATGGGCTCCCTTATCTGCATGCTAACCCTTCCATGACCTTTCTCTCGCCTTTGTCCGCCTCCTTCCTGGTGTTGTGGATATCTATAGGCTCGATGCCCTTCTTCACCATTAATCGAAACACGCCTCCTAAAACCACCTCTTCCCATCCTTTTGTCCATATCTCCTTCATCCTCTACCTCTTTGATCACCATTGTTTTGATCACGAGGGTAGTAGAAGTTGTCATTCCTTTGGCTTTGGCTCATACCCACATCTTCACTTTCTTTTCATCATCATTTCAGCTTCCTGAAGGTCTTCCTACCCCTTCTGCTTTGACCTCCTCATCCTTTTTGCTTGCCATCAAATATTTTGTTTAGCTTCTCTTCCACTTCAGAGCAAACTAATACACATCCTCAATGGTGGTCATTCTGACTAGGCTTAACTCCTCCTGAATGCTTGGTCGTAACCCATTAAGATATCGTGCTACCTTTTCCTTATTAGCCTTTGTGTGACCCGTTCTGATGATTATCTTGTAGGAAAAGACGCAAGATATTCTTTTCACAGATCCGGCTTCCTCTTGCTTCAACCCCTTGCACTTCTTCAATAGATCTAACTCGTAGGTCCACTAGTATGAAGTTTCTTCGCCTGTACCATGCAATCCCTATCCGTGATATTGCCTTTTCCTCTTCTCGGGATTTTCCTAACCGACCTTTCCACCAACACTGCATGGCTCTTTCAGCTTCATTTTGCAAACTTAACCTAACTGGGTCCTCTATTTCCTCATACTCAAAATATTCTTCTAGCTCGTTGATCCAGTTGATCAACTCTTCCGGGTTCGACTTCCAGAATAACTGGGACTTCTGCTCTAGGTCTTTTCCCGATCTTCGAAATGGCCCTTATTAGCCACATTTGGTCTTGATCAATTGCTTCTTCTTCCTCTTGTACATTTGAACCTTCTTCCTCTCCTTCATCCTCACTTTCCTCCCTCGGGTTTAACCCTCTTCTCAACTACTCTTGTAACGCATCAATCTGTCTCTAGAGGACTGCCAGTGAGGACATGCATCTCTTCCACCAGCATTTATGCCGCCTCGACCACCTCTAGCACCACCACACCTACCAGGCATCACTCTTGGAGGCATCTTTCTTGACCTCGACCCACAACCACGGTCTTGGTGCCAACTGCCTCACGATCGGCGATCTATCCACACGCTCAAGAAAACCTGCTCTGATACCACTTGATGAGGGCGTAGCCCGAGACTTAGAAAATAACCCAGAAACAAGAATTTTTTTATTATTCAGAAAATGGAACTTCTTACATGCAGAGGATCTCAAATCCACAAATTCTACAACACATGCAAGTTATAGACAGCTACAAAATAACCCTTTCGCAATATGTGAGCTTGTCCCCAAAAAGTTACCCAAAAATTAGAAACCCACCCATAAATAGAGCTCCCCATTAGTTTGGAGCCAAAACAACTTTCAAATTTGAGTTCAAGCGGTTTGGCGCTGAAAATTTACAACATGAAGTTCAAATTTCAAAAGAGCATTTGCAATTGTATCTTCTAGAAAGTGCGCCAACTTCCTGGGGCCATAACTTTTGATTTGGGACTCTGATTCGCAAACCGTTTGAACCATTGGAAAGGTGTCGAAGTCAATAACGCGCTCAAAATTAGCTACGCTGATTATGACAAGTTTCGAGGCCGTTCCATGAACTCTAAGTTCCTCAAATCTAACTCGGAAGATTTTCAAGTGCAAATCTGGGAAACTAAAACTGCAATATCTTTCAACCCAGAAACAGAAAATAAAAACCGTAAATTGGAAATTTCATTATGACGAAAAGGGTATCCAAAAAGTAAAAATATCAAAAAACTGAGAAAATTAAAATTTAACTATTTTTGGGTGATGCAAGATTGCCCTTACACCACTGGATGCTCCTGCATCACTTGCTGTTGTTGCTAACCACTCTACGAAGGTCCCTGCTGAGCCCTGGCAGGTGCACCTCCCTGAGGCTGACCTCCTTGAGCACTAGACCCTGCTACTGAACTGCTACCTATCTGAACACCCATGTGGCCTCCTAGTGCCATGGCCAAATTCTCCTCTACTATATGTGATTTCTCCACCACTTCCTCCATGGTTTTGGGTTCGAAAACCCTCACACCTTCACTAAGATGGGCATTTAAGCCCCTGACAAAGTGGTGAACCAACATCCCCTCATCGTCTCCTATCCCTGCATACTCTCAACTAACAAGGCCAACTAACGCAAAGCGTGAAACTCATCACCTCGACGCTGACGCCAGTGCTCGGATAGGAAACAAGCTTTGAACCGCTCTAGAAAAATCTCCCAAGATAATGAGTTAATGTCAATGTGGAGCTTCTGCTCCTCCAGCCTCCACCATGTGGATGTGAACCCTCACAGATGCATGATAGTGCACCGCGCTTTGGTATTGCTGCCATAAGGATGCATCACAAAGCACCTATCAAGGTCTATAAGCCAAGTCTCAACCTCTAACCCAATGCTTGCTCCATCATATAGTGGTGGATGTGCCCTGAGTAGATTTCTCATATGCATCTCTGACTGAGGTGGAACTTCCCTCTCACCAAGATTACCTTGAACCTCGGCCTGCCTCTGACCAAGGAGCACTAATGCCTCCTCAAGTGCTCTACGCGCAACCTCAATCCCTGGAGGATTTTGCTGCCGATCACTACCCCCTGGGACATTCTGCGATTCCTGATGTTCTTCCTGATCTGGAATAAGTGGAACATGAGGAGGAGAGTCACCCTGACTCCCATTGCAACCGCCTACACGGCCACATCCACGCCCTCTACCTCTTCCATGTCTGGGAGGCATAATCCTACACAGACACATCAAGGTATTAGGCAAGGTACACAACTTAAAAACTACACAACTAAAACCCTAATGGGTTCATCATAATCCTAGAGTACCCAGTGTTTAAACCTGGGCTCTAATACCATGTGTAACGCCCCGCCACGCAACCCTAGAGGAAGTTGCAAACAACTACTCAAACGCACAATTTTTTTTTTGTTTAAGTACAAATAACATGCAAGTTCACTAGCCATTGCCAACAACCTCTAAGGTTACGAGACCGAGATTACCTTAAAACCCAAACAAGAAACATGAATTGAAACCATAACATTTAATTACTTAAAGAATTAAGAACACATTCATTCCATACCTAATAAATTACATCAAAGGATAAGAGATACCACATGATTTCAAATAACAATCATTTAACAATAAGATTACAACTCTCATTCCCTGAATGAGGTAAATCCAATAAGCATGGTTACACAATACATCTTCCACCTCGATAACCAATGAGGGGTAATAAATTACATGATTCAACTAAAATGAATAAAGCATGTAATGAAACTGGATCCCATGAGCTCTGTAACTGGAAATCTCATCCACACAAACAAGAAGAAAACCCAACAGAGTAAGGTGCACGTTCCACCCAACCAAGTGATACCCGAAGGCCCACCCCCCGTGCTAGGAGATAGTAACAAGGATTCCTAGACAAAACCATCTACCTCTAGACACAAGCTTATACATAACTGAAAAAAAACACATCACTTAACACAATGGTTACAATGCTTCCAGAGTTAAATAATCAATTGCATCACTGATACAAACATACTGTTGACTTAGGAGAAGTGTCATCACAATGTTACATGGGATATCCTGGTAAGTCTTCCTAGGTCCCGACCCCCATCTCGGGATATCCTGGAAACCTCTAACAACTCCCGACCCCTCATGCAAACCAATGTGGAATCAATTATCTCTCATAAAGACAAGATAACGATCTTTCCATTCCAGGCCTTCTTGTCCCATCCCAAATCTATACAAGCCCTTGCGTCCATGAGCGAGGAAAAATTAATCTTATTAAGTGTTTGATACTACCTATTCCTCTAATCAGTTTAATTACGTTATCACTAGATTAACTAACTTACAATGAGTTACCCTAGCACCACTTTGTGTCCTGGCCCTCATTGCAAGCTACTCCTCTAAGACAACACGTGGAATAACTCCACAACCCAAGGGTACACAAGAGCGACCTAAGGATATTATATCCCTATCCACGACATAAATTCAACACCTCCCGTTCATGATAACCGGGTATATAACTGGATCCATTAAGACGCACTACCCAAGGAAATTCAAAGGTTGACTAACACATTACGACAACCCACAATTAAATGAAAAACCAATCTGGAAGACTTAACATAAACAAATAACTCCATTTGCCCAACAACGACAATGAGAGAAATCACATAATGAAAAGACAATTTTGGTAATTTAATAACCTACTTTAGGATTTCCTAAATCCAAGCAAAGCAATTACATAATGCATGTAATCAATTAAAACAATTAACATTATTTGAAATATGGAGCTTAAATTAATTGTTTTATTTTAACCTCCCTGATTACCATTAATGTTAAAAAAAATCAATTTTCCAATAACCTCATTCTCTTATAAAATTAATATTTGCAACAATATTAAAATCATCTTAGAAAACTATATTTAAATATAAATTAAACATATATAATTATATATATATATATATATATTTTGGTAAACTACTGCAAAGGGGCAGCAACCGTTGCTTTTGACTGGAGCTATGAACTAGTGAGGCCACATTCAGGGGTCCTCATCCCAGTCATTCAATTACATTGCTTCTTGCCCCATACCACCATTAGAGTGGGATTTGTGCTGCTTATTACATTTTGTTTCATTCTTCTTCCTTTTGCTTTGTACCTTTGTCCAAATTTCCTTTGTGGAGCCTCCATCCATATCTCTTCCTTTTCCTCTAGTTGTTTGGTTTTCCTTTGGGGCAGAAGTTCCTAAATTGTCGTCCTTGATTCTATTTTGCGGAGAATCCACTATCACCTTTGAATCAACAAGTTTCCCAGTTTGATCCCCACTCCTTTTCTTTGGGGTTTTGCGAGGAGGTGGAGTATCTCCATCAAGTTTCCCAGAAGAAGAGGAAATAATTGTTTCCTTTATCGCCTTGTCTAAGGTAGTATCCACAACATTTGGTGGCGCGACAGCCTCCCCAGTTGACCCATCCTTTTCCACTGAGTAATGGAGGGGGGAGGCATCTTTCCACCAAGTAGCTTGGCTTTCATGCCCACGTTTTAAGCATTGTGAAGCCATGTGGCCAGTGTTGAAACATCAACGACACCGAAAAGGTAAACCCTCATAATCAAGCAATTGATTCCATTCCATCCCTGCCATTTTCAAAAGCACCTACTCAGGGAGGTCTTTGGTTGTGTCTATCTCCACTAATATGCGAGTGTAGGTAGTGTGCAGGAAGTTTGAGGAGCCCTCATCCACCCCCAAAAACTTACCCAACGAACTGCCAGTGGCTGCAAAACAAGAATCACACCAAAATTGAAGAGGAAGATTTAGCAACCTTACCCATACACAAGCCAGATCAAATTATTTTGTGAGGGGATTGAAGGAGGGGTGCTAGGGTTTCAATAATAATAAATGTTGATCCTTCTAGCTCCATTGATATTCATATAGAACTAGGTCTCGGTCCTTTGTGTTGTCGAAAGCCACCACAAAGAAACCCCTTGCCATGGGGTAGATCTGTACATCCCCCTCCATTAAAGGTTTCCAAAATGTCGCAATCCATTCATGTAGCTCTGCCAGGGTTGGCTAGTACCCCTGAAATCTACCAATTAACCCATGTTCTGTAAAATAAGATATGTTTTCCACCACTTCATCCGCTACCTCTCCAATGAATGAAACAGTTGGAGAAGAGGTAGCACAGTGGAGAGCCTTAGTAGCCCATCGATCTCCATGTTCAATGTCCTCCGCCCCAGATTTATTTGCAAGAAACAGGTGGGGATGCAAGCCAGACTTTGCAGCCTCTAGGAAGGAGGGATTGAGCCCATTAGCACCTCGCCCAGCAGGAAGGAGCCCAGAGGTCGGCTCATAAGTCGATTTCCTTAGAACTGCAGGCCCACCAGATCCCACCTGACCAACGATAACACCTCCACACTTTGCCCGAAGTGGAGAAAAGGAATTTGTGTGAGTCACAACACCATTCAAGGCAGCAGAGATGGTGGCCAAAGGATCAGAGGAACCCCTAAGGACGCTATGCAAACCTAATTGGAGGGAAGCATATTTTCTAAATCTTGACAAAGAGCTGTGGATACCAGCCACATTGGAGACCAAGTCAGATGCGCGGGGAGAAACCCTAGTTTCAAGGAGAATCACAGTCTTCGGCATGTTTGGCAGTTTATTAAAATATCCTATTTTTAACCATTTATAAAAGTATTTTTATTTATATATAATTAGTATTTTTATTTATATATAATTATATATTTAATATATATACAATAATATATATTTATATATATATATATATTTAAAATAAAATAAAATAAAGTATTTAAAAATTCCCATTATTTAATTAAACCCAATTATTTAAAATATATAATATATATTATATATATTAAATAAATATTAATAAAAAAAGCATAATATATATTAATATATATATTATATATAATAAATAAATATTATATATAAAATATATATAATATATATATATATATATAATAAATAAAAAACAAAATTTAAAAAGTCAAACCCCTAAAGGGAGGAGGCTGAGCCGGTGGAGGGTGTTGCCCCACAGTTGTGGAACCACAATAGCCACTGGTGCTTAGCCCCCCCCCCTCCCCAAAATTCATAATATTTTTTAATTATTATTTTTTTGTTAAATTTTGTGTTTTAAAACAAACAACAAAAAAAAATCCCTGTCCGTAATTTCCAACAGAATCTTTGACAATTTTTTTTTTTCTATATAAACTTTTTTTTTTTAAAGAAAAATCCTCTATATATATATATTATATATATATATATATATATATATGAAAATTTCTATTTTATAGTCTATTTGGGCAAATTTTCTACAGGAAAATTACAATAGAACTTTTTTTTTGCACAATTTCATGAATTCAAATTCTAGAAAGTCCCAAATCCAACAGAAAGATTTTCCTAATTTCTTTTGGTTTCCTTTTCAATTTTCTATTGTTAAAACTTGAGAATTTATGTTGTAAGAGTTTGTTTTCTTACAAGAATCTAAATTCTTTCAAGATTTCAACAGGGTTTTCAATTTTGTTTGCAAACAAGTTTTCAATTTGAAATCCAAAATTTCAAAACAATAAAAAAAAACAAGAATGAACCTGTTTGAAGCTTGAAGAAGAAAAGATCTCGTGTTGAGCTGCAAATTTCAATTTGCCAAATTTCCTCCAAAGACTTCACTCCAAATCCAAAAAATGTATCCCCAAAACAAGAAAACCTTCTTTCCTTCTTCACAACAAATTTTCTTCAAGCATGAAAAATAATCCTTCCATTCTTCCCCAAAAATCTTCACTTTTCCATCCAAGAATGTATATATAAAAACAAGAAAGCCTTCATTTCTTTTAACAACAATTTCTCCAACAAAATAAAATAAACATAAAATAAAAATAAATATCCCCCATAAATTTTTCCCAAATTTAGTCAACTTCTACAAAAATATTCCATCCACCATAGTTATTTCTCCCTCTATGAATTTTGAGATATTTTGTCTTTTTAAAAAAATTTAAAACCAAATTTATTTTCAACAAGATTTTATTACTTTTTAAAAATTTCTATTTCAAAAGGAATTTAAAGCTTTTAATAATTTCTTTTCAAAAGAATTTACAGTTTTTAAAATTTTCTTTTCAAAAATAATTTAACACTTTTAATTCCATGCACTTTTCAAAACAACACTAATCATTTAATTTATTTACTCCACAAATAAGTTTAATTAATCAATTCAACACAATTAATTTAATTAATCAATTAAATAAATCTAATTCAAGATTAGATTATTTTATTAATTAAATTAAATTAATTAATAAATTAAATAACATTTCTAGCATTATAACCAGATTTATTTAATCAACAACTTAACTACGTAAGCCATTTATTTTCCTTTATAACTTTGAAATTAAATAATAACTAAGGTGAAATGAACATCATAACAACTAAACCTGTCTACAACTCAACGACACACTATGACTAGGGTGATGACTTGGCACATAAAACCTAGCTACTATCTCCCAATCGAATACCATTGGCCAATGGACACGCTCAACCTTGTGAAACCAGGTGGAGTCGATATCCTGTACCTGTCAACCTGTGAACAAAGAGTATATCGAACATGCATATATATAATATAATAAAACACACCGTGAAGAGGAAATTGTGGAATCGTAGGGCGATTGCAAGCGAGTGGTGCAATCTTGTCCCCTTCACCAATACAATATTACTAACTGACAAATCTAACATCAATAATATAATCAAAAGCATAAAGCATCATTAATTCAAATATCTGGTAAGCTAATCCAAAGCATGCCATAATGATAACACTAGAATAAAATACCATCACATCAAAATATAACATTCACATCGCTTTACAGTTTGCGATCAAATAGTAACCAAGTACCATAGTCAAAGTATTAACAAAAACAAAGCATAACAAAGAAGAACACTATCCGATCAAAAGAGCCAAAAAGTGGAGGGGTGCTACAACTAATATCTCCTTTTCAAAAATGTGGTATCTATTCTCAATATCTGTAAATGTCCTTGACCGATATCCGCAGATATTTCTTTTGCCATTTTCTTCTTCCTGTATTAGCACAACAAATCATGTTGTATCAGAAGCATCGGTGTATAAATATAGTGGTAATCCTGGAGCTAGTATTTGTAATCATGGAAAATTTTGACATTTGGATTTTATGTGTTGAACAACTTTTGTTGCCTTCAAGGACCATCCTTCCTTGTTTTCTTTTAAGTTCTCTTGGATTATTTTTTTGTCTTCTGCAAGACCTCTATAAAAGGGTGAGACATAATTAAGACAACCTAGAAATATTTGTATCTATTTTTTATCTTGTAAGATGTCAGGAAATTCTTGAATCCTTTGTAGAATATGAGGTTGTAATTTGATGTTACCCTTGTCGAGATGCAATCCTAAAAAGTCTATTTGGTTTGTACCAATTACCATTTTTTTTGCTGATAAGCATATTCCATGCTTCTTTATTGCTGCATATAAATCTTCTAGGTGCTGCAAATTGTCAAATTCAAAATAAGAGAAAACAATTATGTCATCAATATATACTGCACAAAAATCTTTGAGATGCCTCAGGGCTTGATCCATTCATCTCTAGAAATAAGCAGGAGTTGTACAAAGACCAAATGGCATTACATTCCATTCATATAAACCCTATGGATTTGAGAATGCAGTTTTATACCTATCTGATTCTTTAACTTTAATCTGCCAGAATCCTAACTTGCAGTTAAACTTAGAAAATATTTTCTTACTAGCAACACTTCTGATTAAATCAACACTAAATGGAATTGGATAATTAAATGGAAGGATGATATCATTAAGAGGCTTATAGTTTATGCAAAATCTCTTTTTACCTCTTTCTTTCTCAACTCTTTTATTTACCAAAAATGTTGGACAAGAGAATGGACTTTTACTAGGGAGAATGAAATGTCCTTCAAGTAACTCATTCAAATGCTCATCCAACTCCTTTACTTCTGATGGGCTCATGAGATATGTTGGTTCATGCGGAATGACTGATTGACATTCTGGACTTATTTGGATTTCACACTCCTCATGATCTTGTGACTAGAACTGTAAAGGGTTTAAACTACAACAATCTTTCTCAAATCTGTGCTTGATTTCATCAAATAATTATGTTGGGAATTCTATTAGTTCTTTTACAAATTCTTTCTTTTTATCCTTACCACTATTCTCAAATTTATGATTAACAATCTTTAATGCAGGAATATCAATTTGACCATCTTCATGTCTCAAAGAAATCTTATGTTTCCAAAAATGAAGAGGTTCATATTTTGTAAGGAATAAATAACCCAACAGGCATCATCTTCTAAGTCATTGTATTCAATGAAATCTGTAACAAACATTTTACCCATTATTTCAATATGCACATCCTGAGCATACCTTCCCATATGGATTCATTCTCCATTAATGGCATAACTGCAAGGAAAATCAGGCCTTGGCTTCTAGAATTCTGGAGGAATTGCATTTTTTTTTGCAAGAGATCTTGAGGAACCAGTATCTACAAATGCATCCATATAAATTTTCTTATATCCTGGAAAGAAAAAATTAATCCTAATATAATTACCATTATTAGCCAACAATAAAGAACATGCTTTATCTTTACTTTTGTGTGTGCTTCTATTACTATTGTTGCTATCATTATCTTCACTTTCTTCTGTTGCAGATTTCTCTTCTTGGGAGCTCAATATAAGATCCTTAATTTCTTCCATTGTAGATGAAATATTGCTCATTTCTTTAGATTGGGTTTTGGAAAACCTTGTTAAATCTGCAACATCATTTGCTAATAGATCTAGCTTTTTGAATATAGCAATTAAGTCAACACTATCTGGATCATACTTTTTTGTTCTTTGGGAAGAAGAATGCTTAGAAGAACTAGCTCTATTCTTCTTCCATGGCGGGATTTTGTAACCATGATCAGAAACTTGTGAAGATCTTTTATCCCACTGTTTAAGTTGCTTTTGAAGCTCTTCCTTCTCTATTTGGATCTTCTTCATTCTTTGTAGATGTTGTTTGACAACATCTCTTCTTTCTTCTCTAGTTCCTGCCATCTTGTAAGGATCTTTAGACTTCTCAATATCTAATTTTATTTGTACATATTTCAAGGAATTTTTTAATAATGTGACCAAGAAATCTTCATCTTCCTCTGATAAAGATGCTTCAGACTCTGAACTTGAAGAAGAAATCCTTGTATGTTTTTCTCTATGTTTAACCATATTATATCTTTCGAGAACTATCTCTATTAATTCATATAGATCATCCATTTCTTGAGAAACATCATGAACATTAATCACTTCCCAATCTTGATTGTATTGCTCAAACATTGCATACAACTTTGTGCCAGGATTGAGCTTTTTTGGACAATCTGTGGCATAATGAGGTCCCTTACAGATAAAATATTTTACACCCCTGGGGATTTTCCTATTCCTTCTTTTTAGTAGAAATGGTGGAGATTTTTTAGGAAACTTTCGTTTCTGGAAAAGAACAATCTTATATTTTCTTTTAGAACCATATTTTCCATGCTTGCTCCTTTTGAATGTATACTCACCCTCATATCTAGAGTCTCTGCTAAGGAAAATTGGAACACTTTTTACACTTACATGTCCTTCCACAACCCTTTTTCTTAAATTGCTTTAGATTGGTGAAATCTTTTAACTGGTTGATTGGAGGTAAGTCACAAAATTCTTTCAAATTGCAAGTATAATTATACTCATCCCTATTATTTTGCAATGCCCCCAAAAGACATTGTTTCTCCAATTTATAACCAATCAAAGACTTAAGTTCTGCAAAAGTACACTGGGCTATTGTCTTACCTTTCTTTTTGATAATATAGTCTTTAGCCCATGCACCCAAACCGCAAGGCAAAGAATTCAAATAATTTTCTTTTGTTGTAACATCTTTGGTTTTGTCTGCAATAATCATGTAATTTTCAAAAGCAAGATTGTATTCATGAAACTTAGCTAAATTTTTAAGTTTCATTGCTTGCAACATCTTTTTTTCCTCAGTAGCTTGGTTTTTCCTATCACCACAGAATAGATCTATGATTTAAAACTTAAACTGCTCAAATCCAACTAAGAATATATCATTTTTCCCCATTTCCATTTGTTTGAATACTTCCTCAATTATTTGTTCATTTTCATAAACTGTTGTTGTTGGGCCATCATCTAGTAAGTTATTCCACCAATGTCTTAATTTTCCTGATAAAAGTCTTACTGCATACAAAACCTTTGATGTCTTTGACCATTGACCAGTTCTGCCATTTTTTTTTCTAAAGTATCTACCTAGGTGCAAATTGTATCATAAGGATCTACTATCTTATCAATGTTAAGTATATAGCCTGTTGCTGCATATGGCCTTAGTTGTTTAGGTTTTGCATTTTCAAACATCACATCCTTCATTTCAATATCAATTCAACTTTTTTAACAATTTCCCAAGGTTCTATTTCTTGCAATTGATTATAATTAGCAGAATCTAATTCTAGTTCTTGAGCAGAGTCATCTATAGTTTCTATTGAATATTCAGATTCTTCAGAGATATCATTATCAATTGTTATCTCAACAGATTCTTTTTCAAACTGATCATCATCTTTAGATTCCTTGTTAGCAAAACCAGGTTCATTCATGTAGACTGGTTCTGTATTCTCTATATCTATATTGAGTTCTTGAAGCCAATCTCTTTTTTGTTCCTGATTCGCTGAACTATGTTCTTTTACCTTATGAATTGTAGTAGTTGTTGATTTATTGGACAATTTAACTACCTTACTTTTCTTTTTCTTAGATTCTAACCCTTTCTCTTGTTTCTTCTTTTCTCTTGCTACTTTCCTTATTTTTTCCAATTTTTTAGCTATAGACTTTAACAAGGCCTTAGATGGTTCTTTAGATTATCTACTTGAATCCATAGTCCTAGCTTTTATGCCTTTCTCATGATACAAATATGAAATCTTAATATCTGGAAACTTAATATTGCCTTTGCTATCAACATATTCTTCTTTATCTTCAAACACATTATGAATAACATATGAAAGTGAAGAACTTGCATTAAGAGATCTTTGGCTTGTCATTGAAGAGTTTTAGGACTTACTGAAACTTTTCGCAAACCGTTTCATTGCTAATTTTACCGTCTTATTGCTCACCCTTCCACGCCTATCCTTTGGCTTCAACACGAGATTTACGGCCTTACTGCGGCTCCACAACTACTTTCCATCTCTACCTTCGATCGTTCAGTCTTCACACTCTTATTCCGGCTACCAATGTTCATATGACTCTTATGACAAAATTTCACTATGACCAGATCTTAATAGAACATGGATCTGTTATTAAACATGCATTAAAACAATCATGGATCTGAAATGAAACTAGGCTCTAAACCTAGGCTCTAGTATGTAACCAAGATTTGATACCAATTTGGCTTGGAAATAGAAACATGCAGAAGCTCTGTACCAACTCAAATTGAAGCACAATTTTGACAGCAAGGCAATAAGATAGAACAAAGATTTTTAGAAATGAAATACTTTCATTAGCTCAAAGATATTACATATATGCTTTTGGCATTATTAGATTTATGATCATCCAAATCGCTCGAAGCGCAAGAGAGAGCATATGTCTGATATGCTGAACACTAGACTATTAGACTTATGGACTCTAGACAATACTCAAGACTCAACTTCTAAGATTCTAAGACTCTTAGAATCATTTAAAACAATCATATAGTTAAAGATGTAAACATTATTTAAATGAAAATGTTATATTCAAATTTATTTTAAAAATACATGGTTATGGAAGAAATAAGTTTATATTTTATAAGTAAAATATAATAAATAAAATCAAAAGTATAAGTATATTAAATAACACACACACACACACAGTCAAAGGACAAATGAATATTTATTTTGATTCTATTATTTTACACATGGTATTGGAGGAAAATGGTTATTGGGAGTTACATGCAATATTCTATGACAAAGGTGGGAGCTACAAATTATATCTTATGACAAAGAATAAACTATTATAAGTATATGCTATGACAAAACAATAAAGAGGAATGAAATTAAAATGAGAGTTATGACATACTCCTGTGAATGAAATAATGAAGCTATTTTAAGGGGGAATCTTATAATAATAGATATTAATTTTTATTACTTTTCAAAAAAAAAAATTTGAGAAGATTTTGGCTTTTTGAAACACTTTTTTCATTTTAGAGAATTATGGATTTTTTTAAGATTTTGTACATTTTGGCTTTTTGTAAGATTTTGTAGGGCTTTTGAAGATTTTTGCAAAAGGTTTTTGAAGAATTTGAGAAAAAAGTGAAGTAATGATTTTGATAAAAAGAAAGGTTGCAGTGAAGTGAAGTTTGCAAAATCAAAGGGATTTAGAAGATCTTCAATGAGAGAAAAAGAGGAATAAATTTCCAGGTAATAAGTGCTCTTTCTCAAAATGATAAATACATTTAATAATTTTTTTTTAAAAAAACATTTATTTTTCTTTAAAAAAATTGATAATTTACTTTGGGAAAGAATAAACACTATTTTTGTTTCCAAATGAGATAATAAATTTAGGATTAAAATTTTATTTTTATTTTTATTTCAAAAATTAAAATAACAATAATATGCAAGCTGCAACCTTTATAAGATCCACTAGCACTTATGAAATTTAAATTTATAAAACTTTTAAAATATATATATATATATATATATATATATATATATATATAATTTGTTATAACTTTCCTAAATTTACTATTGAATACAAAAGTAAGTTACTAAATTAGTATAATTAAAATTATAACATATTGAAAGTTTTAAAAAACAAAATATTTTTTGATGTCATTGTAAAACATTTTTTAATAATAAAAATAAAATTATAAAAAGAATGAAAAACAATTGTTCTTTTTAAAATTTCAATTTTCTAAAATTATTAATTAAAATATATTGGAAAACTAGTTTGAATTTTATAATTAATTTAATCTTCTAACTAATATTAATTAAATTAATAATTAGGAAATGATCACTAAGTGTGTAGAATTGATGATTTTGCTTCAAACAGAAATTTTGAAATATTAATATTTAATTGGCATGATCATAGTACAACTTCATTTATTAGAACATATTTTTAAAAGTTTACATTTAATTCTTACCATAAGGATGGATACCAAAGAGGTAAAGGGAGATTTGAGAAGAGACTATTCAAAGGAACCTGTTTTAAATGTGGAGGTGAAGGAAATAGAGCATTTGAGTGTAATCAAGGGAGTACTAGTAAGAAAACAAAGCATACAAAAAGAGCAGCTTATGTGGATGAAGAACCTGTTGAATTCCCAAATTCAGTTGGGAAACCTAAGAAGGGTGAATCATTGGTGATGAGGAGAGCTTTGATGCATGAAGAAGTGACTGAGGAACCACCACAAAGAAAGAGCTTGTTCAAATCAAGATGTAAGTCGAGAGGAAAGGTATGCAAAGTTATCATTGATAGTGGTAGCACTAATAATCTGGTTTCATAAGAGATGGTAACCAAGTTAAATTTGAAGAAGTTGAAAAACTCAAACCCCAATTCTATCATGGCTTGAAGATGGCTCAATCCAAAGGATACAAAAAGGTTTGGCTTGAGGGCGACTCTTTAAATATTATTAACAACCTAAAGAAGGTTTTTTTCCCCTCATGGAGTGTTGAATACATTATCATGGATGCTATTGAAATCCTAAAGTCCTTCGATGAAGTTTATATCTCTCATATTCTGAGGGAATGGAATGGCCTAGCTGATGATTTTGCTAACATTTGGTGTTAGTAGTTCTAGGGAGTGGGATGTGGACGACCCCCTCCCCATTGACGCTATTGCTTGTTTAAATCATGCTTATCAAAACTGCTAATTTGAATGGTGATTTTATTATGTTCTGGGCTCACATGTCTATAATCACTCGACAGTTAATTGTTTGGAGTGAAGGTGAGCTAGATTTTGATCGGGTTGCTGGTACCTTGAGTATTCTCCATATGGGGCGGCATCCTAGGATCATTATTTCTCTATGCCATAATGTCGTTGCCACACGGATTGTGGGCACTTTTTGGCCTTCCTTCTTGAGGCTTCTCTTAATCATTTGCAAAGTTCTCAAGCTCCTAAGTTCTACTAACTTCATGACTATGGGAGGAGATAGAAATAGAGCGGATCCCTTCTCATGTGATACTATAAAAAAGGAGGTATGGCGTAGGTTGCAAAAAGGTGGGTTTACACCATATTTGGAGAGGCTAGATGGAAATAACCCGTAGGCCACGACCTTGTTTGTCAAAGGTTGGAATAACAGGATTTTGAAATTGGGAGGCACTGAATTTGATGTTAATGAGGAATTCATTGCAAATATCACCAGTCTCTCAATTGAGGGCAAGAAGGTTTATAGAGATAAGAAGGAATCTAAGGCAGCTATGTAGATTTTCTTCAAAGGAGATGAAGAAAAAAAGCTTAAGTTTTCCAAGAGTGGTGGGTACCATCGAAGTTCTCTCAAAGCCTTGTGGGGTGATGTTGTAGAGGAATTGATGAGGTATATTACTTTAGAAGGTCAATTTTCTACTGCAAATGCTTATCATTTTTTTTCTTTTGAATCATTTTCGCCATAAGAAGAAAATTTTCTTTCCATTTTATCTTTTGGCTTCTCTGGAGTATGGTTTGAAGGATCATAAAAGGAACCCTAAGAATTCGGTGTTGCATGTTGGTCTTATTCTATTAATCTCAGATTATGTAAAAGCCTATGAGGTCCCTAAGTTTCCTGCTATTACTCCCAGGGGTAAGCAAAATAAGCCGACCTTGGAATACGAGACTATTTTGGAGGATGAGTTGGGGAGTTTGAAAGGGAAAAAGAAGGAGGTTCTAGAGGAGTCTAAAATGGAGGAGGATGGAGATTTTGTTCCAAATTCTCAGGCCTCTATGGAAGTGATTTTGCAACCTCCTGCCCAGGGAAAACCTCATAAAGGGGTTTCGACTCCTAACTCGAAGGATTATGAGACCTGTAGTGAGGATGAGGGTGGTGAAAGTCCCATTAAAACTAGGCCTGCCACTCCTTCTACTATCTTGAAGGAGAGGATTGAAATTGTTGAAGATGTGTCTTCACCATCCCTTGTTTTGGGGACCAAGAGAAATAAAGGTCCAAAGGAGGGAAGTAAAAAGAAAAAGACTTTTAGGTTTGCTAGCTTGGTGTAGGAAGTGCAAGCCGTGTCTCCTCAGAAGTTGGTTGGTGGGTAGGAGGCTTTGGGATCTCCAGGTGTGGACTTGGAAATGCAAAATAGAAGGAGGTCAGTGGCTAAGGACATTGTGAGCTCTCTTTTCAAGATTCAAATTTCGGTGGTTGGGGGTAAAAGTAAGGAGGTGTGTGTGAGCCAGGATAAGGTTAGTTCTTTCCAGGAGGGTGATACTGCAAAAAAGGATGTTTTCAACTTTGATCCGGAGGATGTGCCCAATGTGTTGGGTATGGCTAAGGAGGTCTCCATTTCTTTGTTTAAACTATTTAAATGGGTATTTCATGAGCTCAACATGACTAATGTTAGGGTTAGCGGTGCTATGAGCAAAGTGGGAGAATCATCGATTCAAACTCAAGTTGATGAGCTATATGATTCTCTAAAAACTATTGCTGAGGAAATGCTGAAGATGAAGCAGACATTTGAATAAAGAATCTTGACCCTAGAAGAACAAATGGAAAGGATTATGGTGAAATTGGATAAGGGTGTGGATGGGACTAATTCTGTTGTGAGGTATGAGTCTAAGGGCCTTTCTACTCCTTTTGAGAAGGCTAAGAAATGAATCGAGATTACTCCTAGGGAGGAAGTTAGTGCTGGTGAAAGGTAAGTGGAGGAGGATGTTTCGGTTAACAAGGTTGTTGGATCACATAATGTTTTGATTAATGAGATAAATGTGGTTGGGCCCAGTGCTAGAACTTGAAATAAGACTAAGATGCAAGCGGAGGTCCCTGTTAAAGATATGTTTGAAGTCATGGATGAACATCAGAAGACTATGTAGAGTGACATCGAAGCTATAAACATTTTGAAGAATATGTAGTTCTGCTATTTTTGTCCTTCCTTTTTGGATGCAATCATGTTGATGGTTTGCTGTGTTTTGGTTGTTGTTTTCTCTGTTTAGTTATCTTTCGCTTTAGCTATTCTTCTTTGTAAATGGTTTTGGGGCCCCTTCAAAACATGTTTACCTCTAAATAAAAAAATCTAAACCCCTATAAGATAACATGAATTCAAGATGAGCATAAGATATTTGTGAATGAGAAATTCTTAGTGAAATTCCATATAAGATCATATAAGGATGAATTGTTGTGTGATATTATGCCTATGGATGCATGCCATTTACTATTAAGAAGACCATGGAAATATGATAAGAAATAAATTCATGATGGAAGAAGAAATTGTGATTTCAAATGGAAAAAGAATCAAGTTGATACCTTAGGAGGAGGAAGAGAAAAGTGAAGTTTTTAGCATTGTCAAACTATGTTTGGTAGATGGAAGGAAATTTTTGGGAGGATTGAGGCATGAGAATATGTGTTTTGCATTGATTCTAAATCAGAGACAACAAAGGGAGATGATCCACTACAAATAGAAGTGGAAGAACTATTGACTGAGTATAAAGGAATTACATCAAAGAACGTACCAGATGGATTACCTCCAGTCTGGAGTATCAATCATCACATAGATCTAATATTGGGAGAAAGTTTTCCAAACAAGGCAACACATAGGATGGCATCAGTAGAGAATGCATAATTGAACTAGTAGATACAAGAGTTGTTGAAGAAATGACTGATTAGAGAAAGCTTAAGCCCATGTGTGATACCTATTGTACTTGAACCAAAGAAGGATGGAGAATGGAGAATGTGTATAGACTCAAGAGTAATCAATAGGATCACTATCAAGTATAAATTCCCATTTCCAAGGATGGATGACATTATGGAATGTGTGAGTGGAGCAAATTATTTCACAAAGATTGATCTCAAGAGTGGATATCATCAGATCAAAATCAAAGAAGGAGATGAATGGAATATTGCATTTAAGACTAATGAAGGATTGTATGAATGGTTAGTGATTCCTTTTGGATTGAAAAATTCACCTAGCACTTTCATGAGATTGATGAATGAGGTATTGAAGAAATTATTGGGTAAGTTTGTTATTATTTATCTGGATGATATTTTGATTTTCAGTAAGACTAGAGAGGAACATTTGTGGCACATCAAGCAAGTATTGTAGAGGTTGAGAGAAGAGAAGTTGTTGATTAATTTCAAGAAGTGTAACTTTATGAAGATAGAGTTGTTGTACTTGGGCTTTGTCATTTCTATTGAAGGATTAAAGATGGACCTTGAGAAGGTTAGAAAAATTGTTGAGTGGCCTACACCGGTGAACTTTGGAGAAGTAAGACCATTCCATGGATTGGCTAGTTTCTACTAGAAATGTCATAACCCTTTCTTTAGAACATTTGCAAAACTTTTTTAATTATTTTTTTATGTAGCAAGGTATGAGAAATTATTTTTTAAAAGAATTAATGAGTAAAGAAATATTCATACCATATCAATTTATATTATTAAAAATTATTAAATTTAAAAGGGATAATAAATATTTAAAACAATCATTTAGTTAAAGATGTAAATATTATTTAAATAAAAATATTATATTCAATTTTATTTTAAAAATACATGGCTATGGAAGAAATAAGTTTATATTTTATAAATAAAATAAATAAATAAAATCAAAAGTATAAATATATTAAATTAAGCAAATAAATATTGAGATAATATATATATTATTTAAATACAATATAAAATATTTGTACCTCACCAACTTATATTATTGTCAAAGAATAAATGGATTTTTACATATGGGATGGAAGAGTTTGTGTAAAGAAAAACTCCTCAAGTAAAAATTGATGTGTGGGTGGCAGTTTTTTATCACAATAAGAAAGTAAGTAAAAAAGAAATAATATAAATTTACTATTTGATATACACGTAAGTTTCTAAATTAATATCTTTAAAAAACCCCATACTTCTCTAAAATGAAAAAAAATGTTTAAAAATCTTCTCAAAACTTCCCTTACTGAATGTATACAAGTATCCTTGATTTATAAAAGTTAGAGGGTAATTGTTTTTTATTTTTTCAAGTAATAAAAATTAATATCTATTATTATAAGATTCTCCCTTAAAATAGCTCCATTATTTCATTCACAAGAATATGCAATATGTAACTCACATATTAATTTCATTCATCTTTATTATTTTTTCATAGCATATACTTATAATAGTTTATTCTTTGTCATAAGATATAATTTGTAGCTCTCACCTTTGTCATAGAATCTCCCATGAATAATATTATTCTTGCCATAGAATATTGCACGTAACTCCCATAAAATAACTAGCCAAGTGTCATAGTGTTATCCCTTTTTCAATCTTATCAAAACGTCCCCTACTGAATGCAACATATTAATTTCTTTCCTCTTTATTATTTTGTCATAGCATAATATACTTATAATAGTTTATTCTTTCTCATAAGATATAATTCGTAGCTCCCACCTTTGTCATAGAATTTCCAATGAATAGCATTATTCTTTTCATAGAATATCATTGCATGTAACTCCCATAAAATTATTATCCAAGTGTCCCTGTCTTACCCATTTTCCTCCAATACCATGTGTAAAATAATAAAATCAAATTAATATATTATTTTGAGGAAAATATTAATTTGATTTTATTATTTTACACATGGTATTCGAGGAAAATGGGTAAGACAGCGACACTTGGATAATTATTTTATGGGAGTTACATGCAATGATATTCTATGACAAGAATAATGCTATTCATGGGAGATTCTATGACAAAGGTGGGAGCTACGTATTATATCTTACGAGAAAGAATAAACTATTATAAGTATATTATGCTATGACAAAATAATAAAGAGGAAATAAATTAATATGAGAGTTATAGATGACATATTCCCATGAATGAAATAATAGAGCTATTTAAGGGAGAATCTTATAATAATAATAGATATTAATTTTATTACTTAAAAAAAAACAAATACTCTCTAACTTCTATAAATCAAGGATACTTGTATGCATTCAGTAAGGGAGGTTTTGAGAAGATTTTGACTTTTTAAACATTTTTTTCATTTTAGAGAATTATGGGTTTTTTAAACAACAAATTTTGAGGTAAGTGTTATTTTTCAAAATGATATTTGTATTATTATTTATTAGGACAGCAGGTGGAAGTATGTACAACTACAAGAACAAATAAATAAATAAATAATAATTTTTATGGTATATATTAATATACTTATTTGGAAACAAAAATAGTGTTTATTATTTCCCAAAGTAAATTATCATTTTTTAAAAAGAAAAATAGATAGATTTTTTTTATTAAACTATTTAAATAATATATTTGAAATTAGATATTATTTTTAAATATTATTTCATGTTACAAAATTAAAATATATGAGTATTAAATATGTATAAAATAATTATAATATTGATATCCATATTTATCAAAATCGATATTTAAAAAATATAAATAATAATAAGTATTTATTTTACATATTTATAAAGGACGTATAAATTATTCATATTTATTAAGGATGGGGGGGGCATTAATAGGGGTGCCGACTACCGACTAGAGTATAGCTGCTAGTCTCCCAACTAATCTACCTCCATGAAGAGCATGCTTTCATTTTCTGCCTCCCCAGCCCATTGCCATCCTTTACACCCCCACGAAGGAACCCCCCCACCCCCGGTACCAAGGGCGAATAGGTCGGTACCAAACCAACCCCACCTGGGGGGGCCCTACTATTCTAAGGCGGGAGCGGTAGATTATAGTTGTTGTGCAGGACCGACCATACTCTTTCTCACTAGAATCTACCTGGGCTAGCAGGCGGCATTAAGAACCGGTCCCGAAGGGTATGGGCAGCCTAATGTTGGGTGGGTGGGAACAGTAAAGTTCCGGGAGCTATAGTTCCATCAACTATAGTTCGGGTGGGTGGGAGCTTGATAAAGTTAGGATATGCTTCTGCTCATACTGGTGCTTATGGATCACGAGCTGGATCGACTGCGGGTACGTATCTACTAGCCCTACTTCTGGGTATCGATACGGATCTTACGCTGGTGGAACTACGTGAGGGAAAGCTTCCTTTGTCTCTATCTATGATGCTTGCTCTTGCCCATAGAATCTATAGGTCAGATTCTATACGTCCTAGAAAATTGTAGGGGCCCGGTCCATTCCGATTCCCACCCACCCCCCCCTACTATTTTAAGGTCTTCCCGCCCCCGATGAACCGGAGATAGTTGCCCATAGAATTGTAGGGGGGGGGTGGGCATGTTACGTATAGAATCTGGCGTACCGGTCAACTATCTATAGTTGGGGTGGGCGGGAGGATGGAAATTGCCGGGAGTAGTGATCCACCGTATCTATAATTCCCCCCCTCCCTGCAGGGTGGGAGGATATAGATTGGGGGGGTGGGAGGATATAGGGATGACCCCAACCCCACCATCCTAGGCGCACCGACCAAAGGCCAAACCCCACCGACCTAGGCCCCCAACCCCACCGGGGCTTCGCCCACCACAAACCCCACCGGCGAACCCCACCGACCAGCCCTGCTTCGGGACCCATTCTATTTCCAATATGGTCGTGCCGAAGGCAGGCCTGAGCCACCGACCATTTGGCCAACCCCACCGACCTCCCTATTGCCACCCACCCTAAGGCCAATATGGTGGGGCGTTCTGGCCGGTGCGGTTGGTGTTAAGGCCTGCGACCCCTACTATTCTATGGCCAATATGGTCGGCTGCCGATGAAAGGCAGGCCCCATAGAATAGTAGGGCTATAGAGGGTGGGTGGGGGTGGCGGGTGGCCGGTGAAGGATGGGTAATGGGAGGAGCCGGTGAGGAAGGTCCCCAACTAAGGGCACTTTTCCAGTGGGAAAAATAGTGGCCTATCAACAATTGACCAAAGCGTGGAGAGCTCCATCCTTCACCGGCCATCCAAAGTTACTTTCATCGGACGGACCCGGCAATTCAACTAGTTAAACTCCCCCATCAATCCGGAGATGGGAAACTCTAGTTGACCGAGCAGAGGAATGAATGTTTTGACCGCTCCTCCCGGCTCCTTCATTTCCTCCCGGCTCCTTCATTGGATTGTTCGGCCTGGGGGGCTCCTACCTTTCTCTTCTATCTCCTACTACACCCCCACAAACCCCACCGACCTATTGGCCTTAGGATGGAGAGCTAGTCAGAGGTTGCGGCATCTCGTGAAGAGTCCCATTACCCGGTAGTTGCTCCGGTGAAGGATGGAGGGCCGGTAGTTGAGAAAGACAGTTCGGGTGAGAGGCCCCTACTATTCTAAGGGCCCCCTCAAATTCTATGGCCCCTAAAATTCTATGGGGTCGGTGGGCCGGAAGAAAGTAGTTTATTAGCTGGACAAAGCATGCTCCATAATAGCTAGTCGATGGAGCCCGGGTGGGAGGGCCCCTACTATTCTATGGTAGCTAGTCGATGACCCCCAGGCAATAGGTAGGATATCTGGCCGGTCTAGTTAACTACCTTCATCACCCAGGGAGGAGGAAGCTCGAACAGCAACCGCAGGCCCAACTAGAAACCTAAAATTCCCCCCCACCCCCCCCCTCTCTATAGTTCCTCCCACCCACCCCATGGCCTACACTCGGAAACAAAGAAAGGATGGCCGGTGAAGGATGGTCGGATGAACTATATGTAATATAATATTTTAATGCAAGATACATTTTGGAGAAAATTAGAAATACTAAATTTTTAAAAAGGTAAAATAATATTGTTTAATTTCATGTTGTCCTATAAATTTATTTATAAGATAATATGGTTTCATTTAATCAACTTATGAAACTAAGAAGTTTTAAATTTTATTTTGAAGTAATAGGTTAAAATTTGAGAGGTTTAAATTTCAACTTAAAAACAATAAATCCAAGTATGTGATTAGAATTTTTGTTTCCTTAAGCTTTTAAGCTTTTTCATAATAGATATAGTGAATATTTATTTTATTTTTTCTTAATAAAATTTTCACACCATTTTAATATTTTTATTCTAACTTTATTAAATCGGATATTATTAGTAATAATCTATTTCAAGCTAGTTATTTAAAATTAGTTAAAACTCATATGATTAATTTAAAATAATATTTATTTAGTCAAATAATAATAATCATTGTTATTAGTTTTCAAGTTAGTATTTAATAATAATGATTTTTAATCATAAAATTATTTTCCTGAAATTATTCATTAAAATATATTAGAAAACTAGTTTGAATTTTATAATTAATTTAATCTTCTAACTAATATTAATTAAATTAATAATTAGGAAATGATCACTAAGTGTGTAGAATTGATGAATTTGCTTCAAACAAAAATTATGAAATATTAATATTTAATTGGCATGATCATAGTACAACTTAGTTTATGAGAAATATATTTTTAGAAGTTTACAAGAACACATTTTTTTGTTTGATTATCTCTCAAATGTTTTGAATACTTAAATGCATTTTCATTAATATTAGTTAAATTTTTATTTGGAAAAGTAATTTTCAAGAGAGTTTATTTTCAAATAAGTTAGTAATTGTTAAATTTATATTTAAAAATAAAATAAAAATCAAATGTTTAAAATAGTTGAGTTAAATTTATTTTACAATTTAGTAAAAATTAAAAAAATAGTGTTGCAAAAGTAAATAGACTAGTGAAATTAAATTTATTTTAAAGGAAAAATAACTATTTAAGAAATTAGTATAACCTATTATTTTATTTATCAAAGGAATTAATTTATCATGCAAAGAAAATTAGCTGAAAATTTATTTGAATTAGGTTAGATATTTGGATAATTATTTCTTTGAAATTTTTAAAGAGGGACATTATCTAAGAGAAGATAGAAATAAGAACCCTAAACATCCTTAATTTCAATGTGTAAAAAAGAATGATTCTTTTGTTCAAAATAAACAATAAATTAATTATTATCAAATGGAAGTTTATTTTACAATAGAACTTAGTAATTAGTATTTATGTTCAAGCAATTAAGTGTTAGTAAATTTATATTTGTAATTAATTTCAAGTGTGTAGAATAGTATAACCCTATTTCCAAAAGAAATCAATATTAGTTAAAATTATATTTGGAAGGTAACTATTTAAATAGCTTAATCTATATTTATTAATATTTCTAGAGTTAATCTTCAATGTTTAGAGTAAGTTATGTGCATTGTTAAACTTCAATTTGGAGAATTAATTTTAAAATATTTAGAATAGTTTAAGTTTTATTTGAAAGGAGTTGAGTATTTATTTTACTCTTCAAGGTGTTATAAGTTTAAGTTATTTGTAAGATAAATAGTATATTTAGTATGGTTAATTAAGGGAATAAGTATGGAGAGGTAATTTGCAATTAATTAGTATAGTTTATTTTTCAAGCAATTAGTATTGGATAAGTTTGTCTTAGGAATTAGCATATGTTTTATTTTGGTATTAGTTAAACTTACTTCCAAAAGAATTTGATTTTTAAATGTAATTGGAATTTGATGAGTTTATCTATGCAAAAGTAATTAGCATTTATTTTATTAGTTAAATTTACTCTCAACATTTATTTTCATGCAATTATTATGATTCTTATTATAATTCATTGTTCAAACTGAAGTACAATAAAAAAACCATTTGAGGTTGTGATAGGAGTACATCCTAGAGGAGTTGTAGAGCTCAAATACACCAGTATGGAGAATAAGAGAAGTGTGGAAGTAGAAGAGTTTGAAGACTTCATGGAGACATTGCATAATGAAGTCTGAAAGCATTTGGAAGATATGAAAAGTATGTATAAGGAGAAGGCAAATGATAAGAGAAGACATAAGGAGTTTTTTGTTGGAGATGAAGTAATGGTATATCTGAGGAAGGAAATATTTCCAATAGGAACATACAATAAGTTGAAGATGAGGAAGATTGGTCCACGTAAGATTATAAGGAAGATTGATTTCAAAAATGCATATGAAGTGGAGTTACCAGAGACATTGGGTATATTTTTAATGTTGTAGAAATATATGAGTATCATGAAGGAAAATCAAGTGGCAATAACACTGAAGTAGATTTGAAGGAGCAATTACCACATCAACCACTGGAGTAGATTGAGCAGATTTTGGATACCAAAAATAGGAGCACTAGGAACAAGCAGTACAAATAATATCTGGTGAAGTGGAAAGGGAGACTAGTGGAGGATTCATCATGGATTTCTCAGGCTAAGGTGAACCAATTTGGTTTTCCTCTAGCCCCTCGAAAGTGAGGGACTCGCTTTTCTTCCAACCCTAGGTGTCTGATGCAAGAGCATCCCTGGTTGTAAAGAAATCTTGTATCATCCAAAAATATTTCTTTTCTTGTATTTCATTCAATAGTAGTTTTAGCATTTCATTATGTATTTCTCCAATTTTTTATTTCTCATCTCATGGAGTAGGATATAACACCTAAATGAGGTCATCTACACCATATCTAAATTTTAGATGATTTTCATTTTTCTATCAAAAGTTATCTCTTATAATTTCATTGTAATTCATAGGTAGAGCATTTGGAGCCAAACTTGTCCAGATTTTAATGTAGCGCAAACCTAATTTGGAGTGTGTGGAGCTTAATGGGATATTATATAAGAATTTTGGGCCCAATGGGATCTATCTTTGAGATCCACAATTCATTTCATTTCATGAAGGATAATCTTCTCATGTTTAAGGTTGACCTACACGTTTGATCATTCATCAGGTTTTGTAAACCCTTGTGGTTGTTGCAGACATTTGTTGGTGTTGGAGAATCATATTTAAGATAATTTATAATTCATTATAATCATTCATTAGTATAGTAGTTTAGGATTCATGATTGGAGTTTAGAGATTATGATCTACCCAGTTGTGGGACTATAATAAGGCCCTTGACCAATTGTAATGTTGAATGCCCTTGTGGCAAGCTTGTGAGCCCTGATTATTTTCCCATGAGGCATATGATTCTTGTAATATTTATAATTCAATAAAGATCTATGTTTTCAAGGTATTTTATTGTTTTGTTTCTGTTATGTTGACTCTAAGCTGCACAAATTGGATAGTTCTTTCTAGACCCTCCATCTATGACTGCACCACCCCTTTAGAAATGGAAAGAAAAAATGATGCTTTGATGATAGTGGCTATTATTAATAGGGTTGGGATTAGAAATAACCTTATTGATAATGGTTTAGGGATTAATTTTTGTAGTGTAAAATTTTTGGATAAAATTGGAGTAGATAAAACTTTAATTCAACTCGTTGATTTTTCAATCAAAAGTTTTGATAACGTGGAAAGAAAGCCACTTGGTGTGATAATGTTACCTTTCAAAGTTGGTAAGGTTGTGTTGCAAACCCCTTTCCATGTCCTACCCCATGATCTTTCATATGTTATCTTGGGTAGACCATGGATCCCTAAGATGAATGGAGTTCCTTCAATGCTTCATCGTTTAATGAAATACATATACAACAATAAGGTTTACACAATAAAAGCTAACCTTAAATCTGAACAGTGTTTACAAACTGAAACAAGAACAAAAGATCCTCTTAGAACATTGACACCAACTATAAAAGTGGAACCTTTACAACATGAAGATAAAGATAAGTGTCTTTCATCGGTGAATTTTTTTTTGGATGATGTTTGGGGTTCATTAGATTTCACACCTACATCCATGGGAGAATACAAGATTACAAAAAAATGAAGGAAAAAGAGAAAGAGGCAACAATGGTATCAAAACAACCTATCCTTTAATCATAAAAAAAAATCAATTCCACAACTTCTAGAAAATAGGATGATACAAATTACACATCCACTTACATGATGAAGATGATCACATGAACAATCACCTTCTTAAAAAAAATGGAAAAACTTTATGGAAGAGGTTATCAACTGTTGAAACAATTTGGCTATAATGGAAAAGGATATAGAGCCAAAGGTCAAGGAATCTATGTCCCCATAGAGCCTAGCACACAAGAAACAACAAGAGGTCTTGGTTATTGTCCTTCGAAAGAAATGAAAACATACAAAACATTTGCTTAATGTCATTTTCATCACACAAAACACTCCTAGGACAAATATAAATAATGGTCATGATATGGATTCATCTTCAAACACATATTTTAGTGACTATTGATCAAGATAATATCATGTCAATGCTTCTAAAATTCCACCTAATTACTCTTCCTCTAATAACACGAAAGAAATTATACAACAAAATCTCATTTTGTGCATATCATCAAGTGCATGGTCATTCTACCAACGAATGTTAGGCCTTGAGTAATAAAATACAACTTAAGGATTGTGGTGCTCTTCCATGTGTTGATGTTCCTAATTCCTCTAATCAATAATGATCTTCATCCTATCATGTTGTTCATCACTATGTTTCATTTTTAGCTTTATGTGTCTTGCTCATTTCCATTTATGGTGGTACAATTTTAAGTGCAACCATATTTTTCATGGCAGAAACATGATAGTCCTTGGTGTGGTTGTCCTTGTATCTACACTTTGGGGGAAATGATAAATAGTTTTGGGAGGTGTGCATTCTTTTCAAGGATCCCCTCTTCCCCTCTTTCTCCTTAAAATACCAACAAAAAAAGTATGTTGGAATTTTAAGGGGGGGCATATAGTCCTCCACTCATTGTTTGTGTAGAAAATGGTCCCTTCTTAGAGATGATAGCATACATCTCCTAGGAAGTGTGACCTTGTCAACCAAAGTGTTACCTTCTTAATCCTTGTGACATGTCTCCTTTGTGGTGATATTAGGCTTAATGTCCCAGAAGAGTGTGACTTTTCTTAGCATATGACGTTCTCCTTGGTGGTAATGATATCACTAGTGTTCCCTAAGGTGTGATTTTCTATTCCTTGACTAGCCATCTCTTGGTGGTGGTGTCATATGTGATTTTCTGTAAGGTGTGACCTTTCATGTATTAAGAAAATCCCCTTTCTTATTTTCTTATAAATCATCTTTTGTGGTAGTGTTGTTGCAACATCCCTTTAGTTTTTAGCCTTATCCTATCATCACTTATGCACCCCTAGAGGTGAGTTTAGCATGTTTGCTCCACTTTGTTCATGGGAGTTGAACTTAGTGTGCCATTGACACAAAATTTTGATCATTTTATAGCATTTTATCAAGGTAATCAGGGAGTATAACTCTTGGTATGGTTATGGGTACACACCTAGTGAAAAATGGTCCTCACTAGACCTAGTGTGTTTCTCATTTTGCTACCTTGTCTTGGGGACTCACCTAGTGAAAACTAGTCCTCACTAGCTCAGTGCCTTCCTATTTGTGATTCACCTAGGAAATATCATACTTTGTTATATTATGAGTCGTGAATGCATGTTAACATGGACACCTAGCATAACACAACTGGCTTGCCACTGGATCCATATGTTTCATAAGTGATTTTCAATCCTTGTCAGAGCATCATTTTAGACAGCACATTCGATGGATGACATTTTGTATTTGAGACAATTTAAGAGTGAGGTCTCTTTTCCTTATCAACTCAAATCTTTTAGTACTAACCTTGTGTTTTTTGTGTGTCTTCTTCATTTTTACATTGTTTTTGCTTCCATTTTTTTATCATCTTTATGTTCCATTGTGCCAAGTGTTTTCATCATGTATGCTTCATGTTTTCTGACATGTATGTTTGTGTATGGTGTCTTGTTGCATATGATACATGTGTGTGTTCCTTTGTGCTTATGATGGTTTGGCATGGGATCTTGGATCTTGGGATCTTGCATGCTCCCCGTAGATCCTTAGTCATCCTATCTCTTCAACATTTGGACAATAGGAACCCTCTTGACATAAATTTTCTACTTTAGTGTGAGTTTGAGCATAATTTCATACTCTCACTAAAGTGGGGACTAAATGTTACATCATAAATTGTCACCCATGAAAATTTTACCTTATGTTTGACTCCCAGTTAAATTATTGGACCTAATTGAGTATTTAATTTCTTAAATTATGCATCCTATGGCCCATTTTTTGTCAATTTCTGAAGAATTGCAATATGAAATTAGTTGCATTTATCTAGTACACTACCCTTGACACCAATTGTCCTAGAAAATAGGTCTTGGACATTCATGCCCTGGGAATGAGTGTCCTATTTTCCATCCAAATTGAAATATTTTGGTTGTGGCAATTTAACATTTGAATTTCAATTGTCCAAAGTCAACCATCAAGATCTCATTTTTGGGAATATAAATACCTAGTTATTGCATCATTTCAAACCTAAGAGAAAAAATATTGGAAAACTTATGGTCAAGAGCATTATTGAGCAAGTCAAAAGCGTCATTTGAGAGCTTCATTGTAGAAATTCAAGATCCTAACATCATGTCAAATTTTATGTGAGTTTATGTGTGTTCATGTTATCATTGTTTTGTGAAGGATAACACTCATGTAGGTCTCCAAAGCATTCAAGTGATTCAAGAATTCAAGCATTCAAGAAAGAAAGATCAAGACCTTGAGGTGATGTGCATGAATTCAATCCTTAAGGAAGCCATTAAAGGGTGGTGAGTTGCAACACTTTGTGATTTCATCATTCCTCCCTATTCATTATCATTTTATCATTAACATTTCCATTGTGGAAGTGGAAGTGGAGATACTTACATGGGGTTTTACTGAGGCAAACCCCTAAAATGGCTCAACATTTCTTCTCTTCATGAATGTGCATTACTCAAGTTTGAAAAGGATTGAAAAGAGTTTAGAGACAAATTGTTCATTGTTGCATTTGAAGACCTACATCTTGTCAAGATACAAAAAATCAGTTGTAGAAATATCTAGAAGTGTTCTAACAAACTTGAAG